>CM031243.1:333644077-334155636 GCA_018340775.1 Taxus wallichiana var. yunnanensis | reverse complement strand
TCCACCATGCAAGTTGACACCTTAGGAGAGGGTCTGAAATTGGCTAAACAGCTAGTCCAAAACCTTGGTAGGACTTGTGTGGATGTCCCACACTCAAAACCATGCAAATATGATCTTCCCTAGCTGTGGATGATGCCCTACATTGATAAATTTGCCTCAAACTTTTGTAAATTTGATTGTAGCACAAGTGTGACCTTTGTATGAGATCACCAATGAATGTGCATGCCATTAGGAACTTGCAAGCTTAGCATTTCCTTTAGTATCCTCTTATCACTACTCAAGACATGTCCCAATGAATGCAAAGATGGAAACAATAATCCGGAAGTGTACATACCAATCCGTGGGCTATCCACCCATGTTATACTATCCAATGTGTTGCTCCCTTTGATGTTATGCCCCCCTTGAAGCCACTTATCTTCAACAAATGGAGCTACCTTTTCCATGCAATCATCCGTACTTTGTACACACATGTATGTATCATCCTCATGGCTTGTGCTTGAGTTCCCAACCTCATCCTTTTGCCTCATATGGACTGCAGATTTGTGCAAACCAGCAAGCTGAATGTTGTTATTTTCTTCCGGTAAGTGAGCCCCAATCACCAAATCTTGTGGGCACATACTTGGAAACTCTTCATAGCTTCCTTCCATGGTGTGAACTTCCTTAATCAGCTCATCATGAACTGCTGTTTGGGAATTTTCAGCGAATCGATCATGATCAAGGGCAACCGGAAGTGTACTCTTTTCCAAGACAAACTTGCCTCCTACATCATCCTTATCATCTTCATGCAAATTTGAGTTTTCTTCAACACTTTGCCACATACAATCATTAGAAAACATATGAACATTTTTCACCAATGAAAATTTCTTACCTTGCTTATCCTTGCAAGCTTGCACATCGAACTTTTCTATGATCCTTTGACTGAAATCATCAAGAGAGAAAACCGATTCTTCTCTTGGGTTTCTATCACATGTTACCACCAATCTCTTGCCACCCCTTCCAAATGATAAGGGATGAATTTGAGGGCATCCTCCACACACATAGGGTTTGATTGCAAGTATGCCTCCACTTAATGAACCATGATCTCATTGAAAGTTTGTTAGTACCCTAAAAAATAGAGATCTTACCCTTCCGGCACCTTTGTCACTTCCCTTTGGTGTGATATGGTTCAGACATGTCCTCAACTCTTCAAATTGGGAATCTTCCATAGAAACCCTAGGTCCTTTGAAGATCCAAGCTTTGATACCACTGAAATGTCCCTTTTGGGGCTGAATAGGGACGAATGGGGTTTTTCCTCAAATCTGATCCAAATCAACAACAAAACCAACAACACATCAAACTGAACATGGAAATAGATCAACCACAAATGAACTTCACACAAAGAAATGCCCTTCTCTAGGGCAGCAAACTGATATGAAACTTTGGGAGTCTCAAATCTTCATAAAATAAATACCAACATGCACGACAACACTTGTAGATATTATTTATGAAATAAAACTGAATTTACAACCACTAGAATAGCTGGAAATGAATTAATTCGGAATAACACAATTGAAACTTCTAAAATTCATAACTCCATGGAAAATAGGAATTAGAACACATATGATAGCTCAAAATGATCATGAGAAGACAAGCTATCCAACAAAAGTAATCTCATAATTTTCCAACCACGAAATCATGCCCAAATATGCAACTAGAAATCTGCAAGTGAGTAGATAAGGATGAAACCCTACTCCAAAAATCACCAAATCATAGTCTCTATCTCCAAATATAATGATAAATCTGAATATGAACTCAAATCACAATTATCAGCTCTCTATGACCAAATCAGTCCCTTAAGCAATTTGCCTAGGGCTAGGAAGAACAATGAATGCACTAGTAGTGCCAAATCAGCTCACATGAGACTCCTAGATGAAGCCTCCAATGGATCCCTTGAGGGTTTTCGTCCCCAAGAGAGATTGCCACACCTTTGGGGTTTCGTCCAAGGTGGAGAAGGAAGATGCACACCGTGCACAATCCAAGAAGAATAAACAAACATCCGATATGCTCCTCCAAGTGTAGCGAACTCCTCTTTATAGCCTCCCAATGCTAAATTAGAAGACTTCCAAGAGGACCAACCCTTAATGGAAGAATAGAATGCTCCACATGCAAGACCGACCTCTCCCCAATGAGAAATTAGAACAACAATGCTCAAATAATTCCATGACCGACCTCCAAGCATACAAAAGTATTTAAAAATACTTTTTGTACAAGTATGAGGCTCTAAGAGTGATGTCCTTGAAAAAGGGGACATTACATGTTTCCCCTACTCATGAGGTCCCTCTCGATGGGTACCCTTGGGTTGCACTTGTGCTTGGTGGCAAACAACGCACTTCCCATTCCTAGTCCTTGCGTCTCCAAACTTATTGTCTTGCTCTTGTTACAAAATTCCAAATGCTTGTATGAAATCAATTCCCGCAACACACGCAATGACGACTTTCCCTTATGGTTGATGCCTCTACTTCCATCAAACCTGAACCCTCCAAATCAAATTCATGTTGTCGATCGAGAATCAAACGGTAATGAGTGTTTTTGGTGTTGGTAGTGGCGCCTTATAATTTCTTCCACGATATTTTACCACCAAGGGCTCCCAAGTCTCGGATATGGTCAACAACATATAGCCAAGCTCATCTACACTTGAGATGGTTGCGTGCCTTCCCACTTCCAAGTATGTTCTCATGGAATCTTGGCTTCCCACTTGCTTCCATGGATATTAGCAAAATTGTGTAATGTCCCCAAATGGACACTTTTCCACCCCAAATGGATTTTAGGCAAATCCCAATCCAATGCAGCAATTTATAAAAGATATTCCAAAATTTATGAATGCAGATCAGATTTTTATATAGAAAATGCAACTAGGCATGGAGATGCAAACCCACCAAATCTGAATTAAAACCTTTGAATCTTTAATGGAAACAAATCAACAAATTTTGCAAAGATGGAATCATGAAAGAAATACCAGATTTGGGCTTCAAAACAGCTGAATTTATTTATTATAATTCTGCAGACAGCTGCCCTCAGACATAGCTGAAAATACCACTTCTTCAACTCCAAAATTATGAAAAATAGCTGATTTGATTTCTAAAAATCAGGAATATGATCAGCAATTAAAACAGCTCCAAAGTACCATATATTAGCTCCTTAGATGGTTGCTCCACATAGAAATGGTTGGAAATGGAGAAGACGTGTTGGCTAGATTTTCTGCATTGTTGAAAACCTAGGCAGTCATGAGATAAATCTCCCTCATTTACCGGTGAGGCTCCCGTGTCAGATTTGTCAATAAAATATGCTAGTATCTATATGGGGTTTTACTTTAACTATTCAACTCATGAACCATAGCTGTATAGCTCTACAACAAGTAAGCATTGTTTAAGAAAGGAAATATTTATAGAAGGAAATAATAAAACACAGGGAAGAAATGGGGAAGATGTGCAACCCAATCAATAGATAACAGAGTTGATTGCATGCACATAGAAGAAACCAATAGATATCAACACACAAAATTATAAGCAAAGGCAACTCCAAATCTAGATCTAAAATAACACAAAGTTTATTAGAAGTTTTGAGATAAAAGCTAGAAACAAAATGCATTGGACACAAAGTCCTCCGGAAATTTGCTCCTTTGTATTCCTTTGCTTCAAGTGGTTATCAGGGGTTTCAACACAAAGTCTGGAACACAAGAATGCTGCTTACAAATTCTCGATCCTTAACCCGAAGGTTCTTCCTCTACTTATAGAATGTAGAGGGGCAATTACAAGTTAGAAGCTTTTAGTTGAACCGACACATGTGGAAGTCGGAAAGGAAACAACCGACAATCTCCCTCCCGAAATTCCTCTTTGCATGACATGCGTGATTTGCAACTAAAAATAGAACCTTCTATTTTGCACGTCTGCCACCTATCTCCAAATAGTTGACTTCTTCAAGTAATGGCTTTTAAACCAATCACTTAAGTTTTATAATTTAATTGATCGCTCAATTACTTTGTTTGGAGGAAAGAGGAAAGTTGCAGTCTTGTTCTTTTTCATATTCTGCATGCAGCTGATTCTTTTGCCTTTGATTCTCACCAAACTGGATCTGGGAGCAGCTAGATCTGGAAGCAGATGGCTCTGGAAGCAGATGGCTCTGGAAGCAAACGGATGGATCGACAAAATATAATGATTTCGGGCATCTGGGTATTTGGCGAAATTGGCTAATATGACTCTCTGGGAATATCTTGACACAATACAGACACTTTTTGGCAATTAACACACAAAACAACCCATTATTTTAAAAGTACGATTTTTTTACATAGGGTAGTCCCAGATTTCAAGGTGAAATCTGGGGCCACCAAGAGGCACAATGACAACTTTCCTCCCACAAACCCTTGATCAAAATCTGCAACTTCAACCTTCAATACAATTGGAAAACAACTGGAAAATCAGCTAACTCCTTGATATGCAATGGAAACCCTTGTATGGAGAATCCTCTCAACTAGAAGAAGAGTTTTCGTTCCTCTTCTAGATCCCTTAGAGGGTTTTTGTCCTCAAGAGATTGTTTCTAAGGGTTTTCGTCCTTAGAAAATATTTTGTAAAGCTCTAGGCTCAAGACAAAATCAGATTTGTATAAAATAGAAAAACATGCCTTCTACAAGCAAGTAGACTTGCTTTTATAGATGAACTTGGCCAAATAGCCACCCTCATCTTCCAATCAGATTTCATCTCCCTCATTTAATGCTTTTTCCACCTTATTCCATCCTCCAAAGGGGTCGCATTTTCTCCTAGGGAGGAAATATAAATATAAAGTGACTTTCCCTTTTTCTTATTTTTACTTTATCACTTTATATTTTCCTTTTCTATTTTTAATTTGACTTTATCATTAATAAATTAATATGAAGTGCTGGTAATATCATTTTATATCGCACTTTTATAATTAATTCATATGATAAGTTTCCCTTCCTATCACCCTTTAGCCGTTGGGAAAAAGAATTGGGCTAAAAGTTTTTGACCGATTAATTTTAGGAAGTACATTTCAAATTGAATACCTTAACCTATTCTTTCTCCCCGTGGACTTAAGGAAAGAAGTAAGGGGAAGACTTGTATAATATTCTCTAAGTAGATATTCTCATTATTATCATGTATTCCTATTGAGAAGCCAAACACTCCAATAGAAGAACTTATTTATTTAGAATATAAGATATTTTGAGCATGTAGGCTCCAAATACAAATTAGATAATGGTACTTATTATAAGGTCAGCCATTAGTTGTGATGTAGCACCCTTTATGTTATAAGAGGAGGATGCTTGGCCATTTGATGGATATGTTGAATCTCATTATTTCTTTTGGGTAAAGATTGTACCTTTCCTCTCTCTCATCAAAGATGAAAACCCTCAAGCAAGGATACTTGGAATTATTGAATATCTCAAGGAATTTGGAGCTGATATCTTTCTATCTAGCCCTAGGCAACTTGTATCTTGAGCATGTTGGATATGTTTTGATGAATGTATGGTATGATTTCTTGCATGGATGGACTTAGACTAATTATTAAAGGTGAAGCAATCATTTCATTGCATGTTTGAGCCACTAATTCATTATTTTCAAGAAGGGCGAATTGCTTGTAGGTCAGATTTGGCATGTTTGAGTGGATGTTTGGGCAAGTTGATTTGATATTTGCATTCTTCATATTTTTAAACCTCAAGATCCCAAGTTTCATGGATTTTGGAGCTTTCTAGGTTAAGTTATGATTTTTTAAAGTAACTCTGGAGACAAGCATTTATCAAAAATTCATATCTTCATTTCTAGGGCACTAAAAATCAGTTTTCCTTCATATTTCAATTGTTGTTAGAAAACGAGATTTGGATGATGGGCATGCTCTTTATTGTCTTACGACATCATGCTCACATGACAAAGTGGTACTAGTTACTTGGATCATTGACTCAAAGGTGCATCTCGCACACTTTTTATGTCGCAAGGATTGGTATGTTTCATTTAATGCCCCTAAGTACAAGGACATGCCCCATGAACCAATGGTATGATGACGACTTCAAAACCCTTCACCGCTAGCTCCGCCTGACCTTTACCCATGACCTCCCATCCTTCCCCTCCCTCAAAATTGCCTATCATAATCTCCTTCGTCACAAGAAGCATACCTTTATTGCCCATAGGAGAAGGGACCTCCGCACCTCACTCTTGCACTCCCAAAACACTTATGGCGTACCATCATTCCCCCCGAACGTTCCCCATTACCTCTGGACCTTGACCCCCACACTATGTTCACCCACACCTCCACCCTTTATGATATCCCCGGTTAGCCCCAAACTCAGGTTGTGTCCCCACCCTCCACCTACCACATCTTCACCTACACAAATGTTAAGAAGGCCATATCGGTGATGAATTGCAACAAAGCAACAGATGAGGAAGGCTTCCAGGCAGAGTTTTTCAAGCATGGGATCAACACCATCAACAGTTATTTGGTAGACCTTTTCAATTAGGTGGTGTGTATTGGTTTCCCACAATCTTGGTCCCACCACATTATCCATCCTATTCAAAAATTTGGTCCTACTTTTGATCCTAATAATTACAGGACAATTATGGTGGGTCATACTTTCTTCAAGTTGTACGCCATTGTTCTCCACTTGCAGCTATTTGAGTTTCTAGAGCAGTACTAGTGTAAAGCCAGGGGACAGCAGGTTTCAAGACAGGGCACCAGACTATTGATCACATTCTTAGCCTCCGTGCTATCATTAAGGAAACATGTCACCGTTCATCTAGAGTCTTTTGCTGCTTTGTGGACTTTCGGAAAGCCTTTGACTTTGTTTTGCGGGAAGCTCTTTTCTCGCAAACTTAGAGACATTGGTATTTCCGAAACCCTTCTTGCCACCATCACTCGGCTTGTATGAGGAGGTCTTGGGTCACCTTCGTATTGTTGTTGGGTTTTCCGACTTCATCAGGAGCACCATCGGGGTCAAACAGGGCTGCCCTCTCTCTCCTACTCTGTTTGGTATTTATATTGATGAGTTGGAGGAATTTCTCCGGGACCACATACAGGATGGGGACAATTGTCTTCTTCACTAGGTTTTGATCTACATTCTTCTCTTCGCGGACGATGTGGTCCTTTTGGCTTCTTCTGCGAAGGGGTTACAGAGACAACTTGATGCCCTCTTCTATGATCATAGACAACTTACAATCAACTTGGGTAAAACCAAGGTTATGATTTTCAATGGGTCAAGACCTCTCGATTTCCATTTATTCTATAGGTGAGGCACTGGAGATCACTCGCTCCTACACCTATCTAGGGAGTACTCTTCTCCTGGACCTCGCTTAATTTACACCGACTATTTAACGCCGCATCAACAAGGGGTATGGTTCCTAGCGATCTTGGGGAGACAATGTTTCGCCACCACTTTCGGACACGTTATCCAAGTTGTCCCTCTCGAGACTCTCTTGTGAGACACGCCTTCTATGGTTATAAGGTTTGGGGTCCCTCCTACTTGAGTCGAGATTGGGCTGCTATTGAGCGAGTTCGAGATCCTTATGCTCGAAAAATCATCGATGTAAAGAGATTGTTCCTCACAATATCATCCTCGCTTGAGTTTGGGGCTTGCCCTTTCAGACTAGAGGTCATCTTTGGTCTCGTCTCACTCTTGCACCACATCCAGGGACTTTTAGATTCTTCCACGACGAGACAGTACATCTACCTTGCCACCGTTCTTCCGAGGCCATTTGTTTTTTTGACCGTAGTGGCCGTGCTCGCCATCGGTATGCCGGGCCTCTTGTCTCCTAGATCCCTCGGGATCAACATGGACCATCTTCCCCCTTTCAACTACTCCATGGATGCTCATGCACATCTCCTTTCAAGCAAGCAGGTTCTCGCAGAATCATCGAGACGATATTTACGGATACAGCTTCATCCAAATTATGTGGACCAAAAACCCGGGGTGAGCTACGACTGAAGATGGCCTTCTACGCCAATCACTTCCTCGAAGTCAACAATGGGCTTATCATTCAGCCCACCTATATCTCCCGTCATTGGATGCATGCTCTTCGCATATCCTCGGGTCGGGCCTTAGAGTTGACTTCCATAGGCTTCGGGTTGAGAGCGATCACCAGTTGGATTGGTCCGAGAGGATCTGCCAACTTTGCTCCCTCTAGGAGATTGAGACAAAGGAACACTTCACTTTCTGGTGCCCCATTTACTATGAAATCGTGAGGATTTCACTATGAAATCAACGCCAAAGTGTTCACGAGCTTCTTCAGGTACTATGATTAGAGGTGTCTCGCTCTCTATTTACAGGAAGCTCTTAAGCTTTGTGATGGGATCCTCCATCCCCCTTTCAAGCAGACTACTACTCGAAGGATCACATCTTTCTTTGTTGTGCTCCCGGGTGAGAGGGGCACCAACCGGGGACCTAATCCTAGTGGAGATCCTCAAAGTAGATCTGTCAAGACTAGAGGAGCTTCTTCCCAGACCAGACGTATCCGGTCTCAGACACGACCAAGGGCCCCCTCTCGTAGGCGGTAGTCCATTAGGCTCACTCAGAGAGCTCAAATTTCCACGGATCATGGCCCCAGACATCTTCCAGCCTTCCTTACACCGACATCAACACATCACTAGATTCTTTCCGGCTGGCCTTGGATGGCAGTCGAGAGGTTGGTGTCGAGGCCTTTCCCTCCACCTCCTCTCCTTTGTACTCTCCTTCTTTTGTTGTTCTCGGAGGCCTTTTTAGGTTTCCTCATTACTTCCTTTTTGCTTTGTATGGTGCAATACCATTGACCTATTTTTGTGGTCACTTGTTGGACATTTAATATAATTATCTTATGTTATCTTAATATATCTACCGCAGATATATGTTTTGAATCGAGAGTACTATCTCGATGGAGATCACTTAAATAGAATGGATAGGAGATATATGCATCATTGAATAATGCTCATAAACGCGTTGGTACGTAATGTTAGATATGTACCTTATTTACAAAAGAGTCTTCTATTTATTCGTCAATTAACTGAAAATCCCAATATTTCTGTGGATTTCTATCAGAAGAAGTGTGTTGTCTCTGATGTGAAACAAAGATAGATGATTGCCCTTGGTATTGGGCAAGGTGGCCAATATGAACTTGTTGGTCCTACTACGATCAATATGAATGCACATGTGGAGGAAAACTCCACCATACATGAGGTCTAGGAGGCTGCAATTCCTCACAGATCTGTTGACTTGGATAGAGTCAACCTACATGCACTTATTATGGAGGGAGTATCCATTGTGCAGGATGTACGTAAGGCGGACATGCATTGGGAGGATGGATTTCCTCATTCTGAAGAACAATTTGTTGTGGATGGAGACTTCACTATTCTAGATGCACTAATGGTGCATGGTGAGATGGTTCGCCAAGCCATTCACTCGAGGTACTTTCTCGAAGGACAATAAAGCATGAATATTTTTCCCATTGTGTTGTGAAAGATCTTTCCTAACGAGAGGATAAATGAGCAAATAGGTAAGACGGAGGAGTTGGTTCTTACTCCTACCACTCCCGAGACGGAGATGGTTATTTCTCCTACTATTGCGGAGTTGGTTCTAACTCCCGCACGAGATGGTCACATCTCTCTTCTTGAAAAGGTTGAATGAGCACTAGATGGTGTTGCAAGGACACGATCGATTTGACTTCTATTGCATGGGTAAATTGAATCTCTCAGTATAGACTTTTGTAGGCTACACAAGCCCGGAGCAGATTTTTGAATCCACCTCTCTAAGTTTCGATTCTAGCACTCTAGAGATGGCGCCGACACTCTCAACCATTTATGATTCATCGTTGGTCAATGAATCACGTAACAACGAACCAATGGACCACTTGCCATATCCTTTGTTCACATGACAAGATTTTTGTTTTGTGGTTCTCCATTCGACAACCGCAACACAACAATGGACTGCTGATTTCTAAGTACCAACTATGGCATGGTTTGTAGATCTAATGACTAAGCATATGGGCTTTAGGACATTTGTAAAGTTTCGGGACAAAGTTGATATTGTTTCTGGTTTAGTCATTAAGAGGGGGTGTTAAAATGTAGAGTATTATATAGCTTATAATGCGGTTATATAATTGTCATTCGGTTGGTAATTGTTCAACCAATTTGTAACCAGCTCTTACTATATAATAAACGCCGTCACACTTGTTCGAGTGTGCATTCAGCCTTCTCCGAATTCTTTCTTCTCTTTGCATATGCTAACAAAAACAATAATGTTTGAGTTATGTTTTATTTTATTTGTTTTAGTTATTTTCATTTTTTAATTCTTTTTTATTTTATTTTAATTCGCTTCTTTATGTTATTTAAAGTTTTACTATATTCCATTAGCTTTTAAAGTTTTCTTTATAGTTTTTTTAAAAACATTTTTAAAGTTTATTTTTAATTTATAGTTATATTTTATATTTACATTTATTCATAATGTATTTTTAATATTGTAATAATAAAAAAATTATCGGTCGAACTTTATGGCAATTTTTTTCCCGAACGTTTTTCATTGGCGAACTTTAATCAAATTTTATCGTCATCAAAATCGAACTTCGAACTTGAACCTTGCAACTTGTGCCACCAAAATGATTATCTATAGTTTTAATGGATTCTTTATCCTCATCAGTAAGAGGCATAGGCAAGAGCAGAATACTCATTAATGAATGAAGATTATTGGTCTGCACGTTTCTTTTTTGTGTGGATAATATTGTGATTCATCTCATTTTGTGGATGTGGCAGCTAGCCTGTCCATTTACTGTAATTTATGTGCTAGCTGTACACCAACAGCTAGATAATTTTATTGTTGATGCGGTTAGTTTTCTCCTCCCCGCTTTACAGTCTTGATGTTAATAATGATGGAGGGAGATGTGTTCTTCCTTTCTCACAACCTTTATTCAGAATATGAGTATTCCATTATTTGTTTTCCAAGGGTGCTTTATTTTTGTGCTAGTTGGACAATTGATGATAGTGCTTGTGTCAACTATTTTGTATCAAGGGTAGGAAAGAGCATAATTTAGTGCTAAAAATGTATAGTGGATTTTGGAAAAGGCACTTCTGTATGTGTTCGTCTTTCAATAAGAGAGTTGCTAATGCTATTACTTTTATGTGTGATTATATTGCAATGCTGTCGTACTTATATGTACAAATAGAAGTATGAACAAAAAAAAAAGATTGCATTGGTTCAGCCATCATTCTGCCCCCGCCCCCATCTATTTGACTTTTAATTGCTTAATTGAAATGGTTAAGGAGATCATTTGTCTTCACCTATTTAAATATTGACTAGTTATTAACTGTAATGGGTTACGATTTGACATTTTGTGCATGACTCTGTAAAACTGATGTATGATAATACAATGAAGGGTTTTCTTTCTGTTTTATCTTATAATTAATATCATTTGTCAAAGGAAACGTACAATTTGTCTTCTATAGAACAAAGTTGTGTATGCCTCTTGCTTCCAAGGTTAAGCATAAATGATTGCGCCATACACATGGTAGGTGATTTGTTTGACAGAAGGAATCATCCAGATGTGCCCTCTTGCTCTGCAATAGTTGCATGATTTGCAATACAAGGTTATATCAGGGATCTACTCAAATTCTATGAACTGTTCAAGAACTCTGGGCTAGTCTTATCTTTTAGAGGGCATGTGGGGTAACATTTGAAAGAAGAGTTAACTCCCTCAATCACAGGATTTCTTTGTGAATTGTCTTATGTGAAATTAATCCTCTGCCGCATTTGTGATAGGTTGGCGAGGTTGGCAATTGCAATGGGGACATTTAACTTGCTCCTGGTATAACTATTAAAAATTTCAAAATCTAGTGTTTGTGGTGACTGCTACACCACACAGTTTGATCTCTGAGAGTATTGCAAGAGACATTGGTTGGAGAGATGTGATCCTTTTCAATCATAGCCAAGGATATTTCGGAGAGTCAGATGATGCTAAGTGAAGTTTTCTATAATCACAGGTTTGCCAACCAGAAGGTGCATAATTTTGGTCTTGCAGTGAAAGTCTGTAGAATACAAAAGGAAAGGAATCCTAGGATTATAGTGCTGCTCAGCCAGCAGGAATTTTGAGAGATTTTTTTAATCAAGCTGGTGCTCAGAAGTATGGATGCTTCCTGGTACTCTTTTTGCTATGGTTAAAACTTGCACTACAGTTTGAATGATATTTCCAGTTTTAGCAGCCTGCCTTCCAAGAATTCTCAATTTTGTATAACACTGGGAGTTGCTACTTTTGCAATTGTACCTTCATAATCAGATTCATGGCAGTTTTTGTTTTTCCTTGTTATCTTTAAGAGGGTGAGGGACCCATTGTTGAAGAAAAAGGTTAAAGCATAAATGCAAATTTGTAGTATTTATTATATCTGAATATCTTATTTATTTGAGGCCCTATCAGAAATAATGAATGATTAGTTAGTTTGCATGTTTATCAATTTATTTTCTTGCTTGTTATTGTTTAGGTACGGAAACAAATCCCTTTTCTCTCGATGCCCTAGCAGTCTTTATGTTCCGCGTTCTTCAACGAGTTAACCATCCGGTACAGTTAGTTTTCTTAAGTTAATTGGGTTTCTTTTACTTAATGCTTTTCAATGTCAATGATATACTGTATTTTTTTTTCTGTAGCTGTGCTCATTTGCATGATATTTTTTAGTTTTGCTTTTCCTTTTGCAGTGAGAAATATATAGTATATTCTGAAATTTTTAATCTTATCCAGCTTTGGGTTAATGCATTTTGAATAAGAACTTCTGATGATGCAATGACAGGAGCTTAAAGAAAAGTTACTTCTAGATAGCAGCATTTGGTTATTTATTATTAGAAAACTACATACTGATACTTGCATTTTTGTGTTTTGAAGGGTAGGTTGGATAAAAATTCACAGAATGCAGGCTATGTCCTTTTGATGTTTTATAATCTCTATGAAGGAAAGGTATGCACACAATTTTAGAGATACTTTTGAACGTCAAACTTTATCTCCTTCCATATTTACTCACATTAATTTGCAAGCAATAATTGCAATTGAATTTTTTTTAGAGCTGGAGTGAATTTGAGGCAGAGCTTCGTGAACGTTTTGGCGTGCTTGTAAAAATGCCTTTGCTGAAATCTGATAGGTACAGAGCCTTAATAATATCCAAATTTTCTGTTTAATAGTCTACTACTATTCTTTTCATTCAGGTTAATGCCATCCAATTTGTTTTCAAATTTATGTTTGTTAACACTAAATTTCCCTTATTTGAGCTACATTCTTCTTTTCAACATCCTAAACTTTATTTTTAATTTGTTCCGTTGTGGTTATAGAGACTTATTTGCTTGATATTGTGGTATTGGGATTATGAGCCTCAGTCTCATACATTGTCAAAATAATGAGCTTATCCTAAGTCCAAAGTATGATATTGTAGAGGTTAATGCTTTGTGCATAGGGACTGTATGGGTAATGGCTAAATTTGTACACGTTTACTTGCAGGGATCCTTTACCTGACTCAGTAAAAGGTATCTTAGAGGAAGGCCTGAATTTATACAAGCTTCATAGCAACAGGCATGGAAGGTATGATGCGAGTTATTCTAAGCATCATGTAATATTGTTTGGTAAGAACTTTCTTCTCCGTGCTGTCCATGAACCTGTAACTTTAAAAACAAAATCTAACCATCACCATGATTTGCTACGATTTTGGTCATTCTCTACTATATCTGCCCTGATCTCTACTATTCTTTCATGGAGGAGGTCATCATTTCCTCAGATGCATCACCAATGACTGTCCTTTCTTTTAAATGTGCTGTATTCAAAGAGTCCTATCAATGGTAAAGAGTAACTCCAGAAATTTTCAAGTACCATACTGCACTCCATGGCCATCATTCTCTGCAAAAATAGCTGATGGCTGTTATCTCAAGAGGGAGATTTGATCAAAGATTTATTTTTCACTTTATAAAATGAAAAATAGACTCTGGCAGTTGAACAAAAAAACCTTACCTGTAGATTTATGTGAGCATTTTCTGGGACCCAAAACTCTCAAGCTATGGGGTCAAGCTTACTTGAATCCCTCAGGATCTGTGGAAATTCTCGTGATACCCTATGGATACTTTCTGGCCATTTTAAGATTAGCAGAGGAGAGAGACAATGCCTTACAAAGTGGACCCTCGTTCTTTAATAAATCAGGTCTTTTATGAAACACTGATCCTCTGCTTTTATTTTCACTGAAGATGTTCCAAGTGTAATCCCAGTGTGGATTGGATTTCCATTGATACCAAGTGCATATTGGCATGAATCTAGTATCTGCAAGAGCAGATCTACACTAGGAGAATATTTCACAGCATCAAAATTCACAAAGAATCTGGGTGTCGTTCATTTTGCTGGCATCTGCATCGATCCTGATCTTGATCAACTTTTGCCTGACCAAATAATTGTTGATATGGAAGGGATTGAATGGGAACAACCCCTGGCTTATGTAAATATTCCTTTTAGGTGCTGCCTTTGTCATGAACATGGTCACTTAGCAAGGGTTTGTCCCAAACAGGTGACTCAATGGCTGCCACAACATTCAAATACCACAGCATCCACTCAGGCAAAATCACAGATGAATCAGCCTGCTAATACATCCACAAATCAATCAGGTAAGCCAGCTGATGTCACTCAAAACCACACTAATAGTAGATTTTAAACTGCTTACACATGGAGAGAAAAGTCACAAGCCAGTACAGAAGCGTCCCTTCCTTGGTTAATCCTCTTGCAGCCTTGGCTGAATCAACATCACAAGAAATCCTAACATGAACATCTGTTGAGTCTAACCCACAATATAAAGCTTTAGAAAGTGATACCCACAACAAGGAAATCTCCAAGATAAAATTTTCTTCTACACCTACAAGCATGGCCATGCGTAATAGGGGTACACAAAGGCAACAAAACTCTCGTGAGAATTTCATTCCAATCAACCTCTTAACTCTTGGAACCAAAAAGAGGAAAGTGTAATGTCCCCATTCCTTCACCGAGGGCCTAAGAGCCATTTTTCAGTCTTAGCCTTGGTCATACCCGAGGGGCTAACGACGCTGCAGGCTATTGGGTATGGATACATGATTACCACCTTGCTTTATGTTATATTTTGTCGTTGGGTGACTATATGGCACTTTATTATTCTATTTCTTCGTTGGGGGTCACTAAGTTACTTTTGGCACATGGGGGAAAAGGTAACTTAAAATCATATTATATTTATGTGGTTTTCCCAAGGGAGTTGATTGGGGTCTTTTTTGGGCCTCTTGTTGCATGGTGAAGTTATAAAAGGAGTGCTTGGGGAGAGTTATTCATTCATTCATACACTCACCTATTTTGATATTGGAGCAATTGCTATTTGCACTTTCTTTACTTGTGGAGTAAGATCTCACAGGAACCCTAGCTTTGGTGGTGAAAGATCCACACCTAGCTAGCAGAGCACTCTTCGGTGGTGAAAGATCCTCTCTAGTTTGCTATTTTGGAGCTTTATTCAGATTTTTGGATCAGATCAGAGAGTAATCAAAAATTCAGTTTCAGAGTAAGAGGACAACCCTTCTTCATCAAGGGTTTCAGTTCAGATTTGGAACAACTATTTTCTAGGGTTTTATCTACTTAGTTCCTGATTTGCAGCAGTGTTTTTTAGGGTTTCTAGGTGTCCATTTTCAGATCTGGAGGTTGGGACCATTTCTATATATTTAGTAGATGTTATTTCCAAAAATCAGATTTTAATCAGTTGTATTCACATAGTTATGATTTTTTGAAGTTTTTCAGCAGTTTAGGGCTTTCTGAAAATTACTGGCAGTTATATATTACTCAGAAAAATCAAAAAATATTTTCCTAGTCTTTGTTTTCACCTTAGCAAGCTCTCTATAAAATTTCGTGTGATTTGGGTAAGTATTTTGCAAGATATTTATAAATTTCAGTTTGTTGCCCTAGTTGGTTCGTTTCCAGAAGTTTCAGAATATCATTTGCTGCAAATTTTAATTACAATTTGTCAAATTCCAAGATTATCCCACAAGGGATATTTCAGAAAGCCTCCAGAGAACAACTTGATATTGAGGAAGATCAACAGATCACCATAACAGCTGATGGGATACTACAAATATGGACACCCTTTGCAACAAACATCCTAGAAAAATCAATTAAAAGGACTACCCCTATGCCGGATTCTTGATGCAAATCCTTTCTTGGAATATCAGAGGTCTGGGTGTGTCTAAAAAATGCCTCTCTGAAAGATGTGATGCTGAAAGAAAAATATTGATATGATTTTCCTCCAAGAGTATCACAGAGAAAACACCAGTAAAAACATCTATTTTAATGAGATTTGGGTGCCAAACAAACAATTTTCAGTTCTGCAAATCGAACTTTGTTCCAACGAAACCCCACAAGGTATGATTTAATTTCTGAAATTTCTCTACCTTTATAACAGACTGCTGTTTCTCAATCACGTGAATGGAATATGACTGTTCATGTTCTCAATTTCTATATCCCTTCGACTTGTAACCACCATATACAGATGCTGGAGATGATGACCTCTTGGGTTATCAATCTCAGTCCTTCAAATTTAATTTGGATCGGGACTTTAATACAACTAGATTCCCTGGAATCCCGCAATGTATGTTTCAAGTTTTGATATTTCTCTACTATTTTGACAGTTTGCTGTTCTACAATCACATGAATGGAATATGACTGTTCATGTTCTCAATCTCTATATCTCTCTGATAGGTAATCACCGTATACAGATGCTGGAGACGATGACCTCCTGGGTCATCAATCTCAGTGCTTCAAATTCAATCAGGTTCGGGGACCTCAATACAATCCGATCTCCATAGGAAAAACAAGGAGATGTAAGATTCAACTTTCATACAACAATGTTCTTAGACAAACTTTAAAATGAAACCAATCTTCTGGAGCAAACCTATACTCAAGGATCCTTCACCTGGATGAATAGGAGGGTAATGGATATACAGCTGAAAAGCTTGATCGCATCTCTTTGACAATTGGAATGTTCCTTCCCATAGGCTTGATGCATGAGTTTGGTGAAACAAATTTGTCCAATCATTGGCCAGTCATGTTAAATAATTTATTAATTCCCCTCAGCTGATCCCTAAAAAGAAGCCTTAGTCCGATTTGAATTCAGCAGCAAAAAATAGCTGAATGGTGGAAAAATACTCAGCATATATCGGTTTTCACATGTATAAATTTTTCGTCAAACTGTAATTTCTCAAAGAAAAAATTAAACTATGGCACCAAACTGAAACATGGTCCCTCAAATCCCAATAGGAGGCCCTACAACACAACTTGGCTGATGTTCAAATTCAAATTCAAGAACAGGGGTATACATTCACAATAGAGCTGGACGAACAACAAGCAATTCATGCTCTCTCCGAGCTGCAAAATATCAAGGAACTCCATTGTCTTCAATGCTCAAGGTATAAATGGATTAATTCAGGGAGTCAAATACCAAATATTTCCACGCAACAACTCAAAACAGGCAACAAATGAACACTGTCCAGTGTCTCCAACATATCCTACTGCTTAAGCGGATATGCTCTCCTTTACAACATCTTTTTATCAAGACCGTGGCAACTTGGTCTCAAATGCTTCAGCTTCCCATAGTTATGCAGATGGAAGACAATGAGTCACTTCTGTGACCGGTTTCTAAAGAGGAACTCCATGAGATATTCTTTTCCTTTGACCCAGAAAAAGCACTTGGCCCTAATGCTTTAACTGGACTATTCTAGTAAACCTTTTGTCTTATCAAATCAAAGTTGCTCACAATGGTGGAGGAATCATGGAGAAGTAAGAAATTACCCCGGCAACTGAATTGCACCAAACTAATTCTTATTCCTAAGATCAGAAAAGACACAAGCTTGATCAATACTGACCTATTGGATTGTGCAATATGTCCTAAAAATAGTTTCAAAACTGATCGCCAATCATCTCAAGCCCCTCCTTCATCGACTTAAATCTCGTTCCTGATCCACATTTACTCTGGGCTGTTAGATAGTGGATAATATTATCACCTTCAAGAACTCCATTCATTATAGACACAAAAAGGCCTGGGATTATTTTCAAATTAGATGTTTCAAAGGCCTTCGACAGATGCAACCGGCATTTAATTCAACTAACTCCCAAAGTTTTATTTTCTTGATCATGCCATACAGTGGATCAGTAGCTGCATCTGCATTCCTACCTACACAGTGGCACTCATTGGAGAAACAGGGTAGCTTTTCATGCCACCCAAGGATTAAAGCAAGGTGATCCTTGGAGCCCCTACCTCTTTAATTATATCAGTGAAATTCTTAGTCATACAATGCAACATGTCAAAACCGCAAACAGCATGCATGGCATCTCAACAACAAGAGGAGGACAAAGATATTTCAATTTTCACTTGCTGATGGCACTACTATTTTCATGAACTAAAACAATTACTTCATATTCTGCAAACTTATCAAACAGTCTCAGGGCAACAGATATATAATGCTAAATTCAATGTTTTCTTCCTCAACATCTCAGCATGTAAAAATGGAAGTTCTTTTTATTCCATTCACTGAATAGTCCCTTTCCCACCTCTTATTTGGGATTCCCTCATCATCTCAAACAAACTACTAGCTTATGGGATAACACTCTCTCCAAAATCTGATCCATAATTTCCAATTGGACCAACATATAGCTTAGCTTAGCTTTATTGGGCGGATACAAATGATGAAAATCATTTTTCAAGCGGTTCATATTTATATGCTATGTCTCATTCCTGGTCCTGTTCATGTTGAACATCATCGCATTCATATTTTCAGGAACTTTCTATGGCAAGGAAAACAAGATAGATTCAAATATCCTTTGGTTGCTTGGAAATTGATCGCAAAGGATAAATAACAGGGATGATTGAACATTAAAAATCTAAAACTGTTTAATCAGGCATTAGCCATGAAAGCAACGTGGAGGCTATATCAAGCTCAAGAAATGCCTTGGCGGAAAATCCTCATTTAAAAAGATCATTCTTCTTTTCTCTTGACATCATCACAACTCCAACCTCCAAAGAGAATGTCTGCCACTTTTAGGCATCTATATGAAGGCCTTGAAACTCATCATTCTCATTTGGGTTGGCATATCGAAAATGGAAAACTTACTCAAAACTGGTATTCCATTTGGATTGGCTATCCTCCTCTCTCCCATAACAACTCATATATATATATATATATATATATATATATATATATATATATATATATCTTTTTCATGACCGGGATTTTCTCAAGTTGCAGACTATTGTATTGTAGATCACAAGGTGACATTGACTGGGCTCTTCCTCCATTTGTGGATCAGTCCACTTTCCAGACACATTGTCACAACTCGGAGACCATGGATACAACGACCAACCACTCTTTCCAACCATATGGAGACACTTGTTTGACCATACACTACTTAAAGCAATGTTACATTGGCATCAGCATACCACATCTTGAATCAACAAAACTCCAATCAAGCCACCAAGTGGAATCGTCTTTGCAGCAGCAAAAATTGGCCTAAATTGCAATCATTCCTCTGGTTTGTTCAACATAAGAAAGTTCTTGGTGCGAAAAATCTTTAATACCATGGCTTCAAAGGTCCCTGCATATGTCCAAATTGCAACGTAGCTTCTGAAACAATTCAGAATCCATTTCTTCAATGTCCAATGGCTGCCACACTAAGGGGAAGACTTGAGTCTTCGTTCTACCCAAGAGGCAGGCAATCACGGACAATGAATCAAGCATTGTATAAATGGTCCCTTTGATTTTAATTATAATTACTCCCCAATGCAATGGGATCCTCCACCCTTAGGATGACACAAACTGAATTTGGACGGAGTGGCCAAAATCAATCCAGGTAAAGCAGAAATTGGAGGCAAAATTCAAGATGACGAAGACAACTACTGTATAGCTTATGCACACTATATTGATTTGTAAACCAATAATTTTGTGAAGCTGTTAGCATGATATAAAACAGGCGTGAAGCTTCAATGTCACCAAACATAAAGTTGAAGGGATTCCGAGCTCATCATTAATATGATTTCCAGGGTGGTTCTTCTTCATAACACACAATCACGAGCATTTTGCATTCCTCGCAACTGGAGAATGGCAAATGTAATCCAGCAAATGGTGTTACAAACATAGGAATTAACAAAAATATATTTTCAGTACAAGCCAAGAGTGTGCAATCAAGTAGCTAATTCACTAGCCAATTTGCCTTTTCGATCTGCTAAATGGTTTGGTACTCATCTTCAGTTCTCCGAAACCTCTTCTGGGCCATCTCCAGCAAATGGTAGTCTTAGAGCATATGACCACAAGATTACAATCTAAACCAACGCGCTATCATCTCAACACAAGCTTCTGCTCCATAGCCATGCACAACAATTTTGGAGACATTCCCAGGTTTTTTGTTGGGTTAGTTCATATCTCCTCTTCGTATCCATTCACACATGAACACAAATGCTCATATACTTGTTTGAAATCAGACTGCTGCTGTGTTTTGTCATCATACTGCCTTTATTCCTCAGTCTTGAAGTTTGCTGTCTTTTTTTCTGTTAGTAAGAAACATTGGAAAAATGAAGAGAAGGAAGGTACATCGACATACTCGTGTGGCTGTCTTTTATTAATAAAAAAGAAGTTACTCATATTGTAACGCCCACATTTGCAAGACCAAAAACTCAAGCCAAAGCTAGGATAACTTTTTTTCTTTCTTTTACAACAACACTTGGGTTCACTTGGTATGACTCAACAACACAAGATACACTTACACAAACATGGACCCACTCATACAACGGGATAAGAAAAATACTTAACACCAAATGTAAAGACGACTCTTGCAAAGGGAAGAGACCGCCATGCGTGTTACCCCTTTTCCCTCCATGAAGGGATCTTGGCTAGCCTTTGGTTCCTCCAAGATGAAACGCCCAACATAATAATGTACCCTTGTCCCTCCATTTAAAACACCCTTTTCACTCCACTAAGACTAACCACAAATCCCCTTGGTTCCTCCAAAGCAACAACACGCACAAATCCCTTATTTGTCTCTTCACTAACAAACCTTATCCCTCTAATAAACAATGATGTAATCTCACCCCAACATAATGCAACTTACATACAAGCATGGAGACAAAAGATTCACTTTAGTACTTGCTCGAAGGAGCGATACGGCACAATAGCAATAATCACTAGGAGAGAGAGAAGAAGGGTTTACATTCACATTGTTTGTAGTTTTCAATGTTTACATTTTTAATACCATTAAATGACTTAAGTCATTAATCATGCATTATTTAAACCACTTAAATGTGTAAAACTCTTATTTCTGATTTACAAATTTTCTATTTCATAATGACGTTTTACCCACAAGGGTTACACCTCAATTAGTCCTCATTAGGCAAACCCAAGGTTTAACCACAAGTTAAATGAGGACTCAAGTTTCACTTTACACTTTCTAAAACATTTTATTGGACACAATTTTGATAGATGGTACAATTTTGATAGATTACAAGGCTTTGTCCTCAAATAACCTCTTAAGAGGTATTAGGATTGAATTATTCCAATTGGTAATGTCTACAACCCACCAGGGGTCAACGCAAGGATAATTAGACATCCTTATCTCACAAAATCTTTGTACGATAAAAGTAATCTCCCATTAGTTATTTAAGGGAGCGAGGACACCAAGATTGTCACAATATCATGGTGTCACTAGTTTACTAAATTTAATTTGGCCCTTCAATTTTGTTACGTGTTAAGAATGTACTTTTTCCCATGAGGGCATAAATAAGTCATTCACATGAATTTTGTGCTTAGAATGTACAAGGTACATTGAATCCAATTGCTTCGTTTAGATCTCACAACGAGATCAGTCATTGGTGCTATCACCCTAAATCGGTTTCACAGAACTTGGTTACACATTAGGGTTCAAAGTACCAATACAAAACATACCGAATTCAAACTTATTCAATAGTGCCTAGAAGCACGGGGTTTACTCACCCAAGGCATGATAAAGGACACACCATGGAGACTTGCCTCCCGTAGGGCCACTCAAAATAAGGGAATGGTCTCATTTGTAGACTCTTCATAGGTGTATGACTAGATAACGAGTTGTGAGATTTTGAAATCCTTGCGATATGATGTTAGGCATTTAACAATCCAATCATGGCTCAATTGAGAGAAGGCATAGGAGAGAGACTTAGGGAACTTGGTCAATATCAATAATTCAAGTGCTCTACTTTACTACCATACATTATGTAATGTTGCAAGGGAGCTACAATAGTAATCTGTGGTAAAAATTGCTTTGATGCAACTAAATCATATAAGTACAACATATAATTACATCTTCATATCAATTACAATGCATACATGATATAGTCAAACTTTTTCATCTTTCAAATTGTACAGAAGGTATGACTATACATAATAGCAATACATTTTCTTATTCTAGCAAAATTAACAAGTTACAATTTTAGATTCAAAATCATCATTCCTTTCTATTTTCGCCACATCACCTGTAACTTGTAATATCATTATAATCATGGGTCAACAAAAGAGCTAGCATGGATCCTACCCTCCTATTTAGCAAAGCTATCGAATTTGCAACTATTAGAATGTAAGGCTTATTTGTAAGGATGTCATTAGTTATTTAATTAAAAGATGGTTGTAACCGGTTGTAACTATATCAACCATTTTGTAACTACTTCATTCATAATATAATGACAGACACACTATCTCCATAGTGTGCAATCTGCTTTCTCTTTATTTCTTCCTTGTGCATGTCTTCCAATAGTGGTATCAGAGAGCGGGGCAATGAAAGAGAAAGAGGGAAGAAAGCCATTTTTCGTGACAGTCCTGTTAGGGCTCGCTAAAGAAATTAAGAGACATTTTTTTGTGAAGATTTTCATTTGGATTTTTGAGTTCACCTTTTTGTAAGGATTTTCGAAAATCAAAAGGCAGAGAAAACAGTGGCGCAAGGGCAAAACAAAGACTGAAGGAAAATTGCGTTTTTTTTATTGATGAATTTCAGAAATGACACAGTCAGAAATTGAGGGCAAAGTCGCAAATATACAGTCATGTTTTCAGTCAGAAATCGAGGTACAATTGTAAGAAATGAGGGTTGAAGTAAAAATTACATTTTTCAAAGGAAAATACCAGTCATGAAGTCGTTGCATTTGTGAATATAAAGTTGCTTTTTCAAAGGAAAATACCAATCAAAGAACAACCAAAAACTGTCCGCGACTTTCAAGGCAAAACACAGTTCAGTCACGAAAATATAGTTCGTGGTCCATTAATATACAGTTGGGTTTCATAGTTTTAGTTACAGTTGTGAATATACAGTCCGCAAGCCATTAATATACAGTTGGGTTTCACAGTTCTGAAGTATTATTAGGGCTTTTTCGAAGGGCATATACAAACATGTAAAAACATAGCCATTTCTGCCCATTTCCGTAGCAAAGCCAAAGTCGTGGAAGGGATATAACAGAGCCAAAGTCGTGGGAGGGCACGCTTTCATGAAGAATACCGTTGCAATTTTTTTAGCATGAAATATCCATGAAACCAATCGCAAATTATAGTTGTATAAGAGCATTAAACCAAATAGAAAGGGAGGAATTGATATTTTACTTATCTCGGTAAATACGTTGTAGTTTTTATTTTATTTTATGGAAATTCCAAAAAAAATATTTTGGTCTAACTTTTCATACATGGAAAGTGAAAATACAAATGCAACTTATGAATAAAAATTCGTAGGATTGTCATGTTCGAGCCAACAATGTGCTCAAGAGTAAATGCATATCAAATACAACCAATATAGCCATGGTTGAAGACCGACCATATACAAAAGGCATTGAGGACAAGTGACGAATACGTAATGAAAGGTGCTCTAAACTTTGAAGGCAAGAAAGGATACAAGGTAGATGAAGCTCGGTATGGATGGTTGCTTAGATAGTTCGGGAGACTGTGGATCTTGGGAATTATACCCTCACGAGGGTCATGAAACAACTTGATGGAGCTTGTGGATGGCTCAATATGGATGGTTGTCCAATAATTTGGGAGATCTGTGATTTGGGAGTTCGGGGAGGTGGAATGTGGGAACTCGGGAGTTTAGCTCAGGAGATACACCTTTATGAAGGTCACGAAGCAACTTAATGGAGCCCTACCTAGTCATAGCATAGCTTTCGAAGTGAAAGCCTTTGAAGATTACATCGTTTTGTTTGGTTCTAGTTTTGTTAGAATGTCTTTGCTTTATGTAGGATAATCCTTAAGAGGGGGTATTAGATGTAAGGCTTATATATAAGGATTTCAATAGTTATTTAGTTAAAAGATAGTTGTAACTAGTTGAATAACATCAACAACTTTTTGTAACTACTTCATTCATAATATAATGATGGAGACACTATCTCCATAGTGTGCAATCTGGCTTCTCTTTATTTCTTCCTTGTGCATGTCTTCCAACAAGAATACCATTTTAGAGAGAGAGAGAAACCAAATAACAATTTCTCACAACATATTGATTCATAATTACATATTCGGGTTTTAGAGAGAGGTAGAGAGAGAAAATCATTCATTTTCTTAATGCGAAAAAACAATTTATTCACATAATCAAAATGACATGAGAAATATATCAATCAAGTTTTTCACAATTTTTTTAAGTTTTACCATCTTTTAGAGTTTGGGAGAGTTGTTTGATTTCAACACATAGTCCTTGTTTTCACTGCCGTTGAGGAGATTCAAATAGGAAGTGCGACGTTTCACACAAATCTAGGTTTTCCATCACCATTTTGTTTAAGTGTTCAAATTGACTATTTATGGTTATAATACATGTTTCAAACATTAAATTTGTTTTACCCATTGGAAGTGTTCCGAAGGGTCAAAACTGGTCCACCGACTTAGTTGCTCTCTTTGCACAAACTAGCCCCAATCGCTATGGAATGGCTTTGCAAAAGATCACCAAACACCCGAACAAAACGTTTAACACTCCTAACCTATACGAAGAATGTAGAGGAACAACGAGACCCAAAACTGATGACCGGATCTCATTTTGGAGGTAACTTTCGGAGCCAATTGGTCAAATTCTGCTGTTTGCACTTCAACAACCTAAGTTTAGGTGGCTCCAAAACGGATGGGGAAAAAGTGCTTTCTGGTGGAAACAAGCGAAACCAATGATGGTACGCAATTGTCTATACAATGATGAGGAGGTTTACGGTGGTATATTTTAATTTTGGGATTCGTAGGCATTTAAACCAAGCCAATTCCAAATGGGCTCAAAAGTCTGCATCAAATGGGTAGAAAACAAGACTACACACATTGTTTAAAAATTGTTTTGATCTCTGTATATACCAAGGAACTAGTTTAAACCATAGTTTGCATACTCGTATTCAACAAATATTCGGCAACCCCCAAAAAAATTGACTCGGCAAAAAGTCGGCAAGACTCGCTTGAATGGGAAAACTATTTTAAACCATAAAATTTGAATAGGGATTTTTAAGATGCTCGCTGCATGTTCATTTCAGAGCGATAGTATAACTTTTAGAGGCTGTTTTCCAGCAATAGAGTTTTTGCATTTCAAGCATTTTTTCTTTCACCATTTGGAGATTTAAAACGCAAATGCATAGGAAGTCATATTCTCGGTTTAGTTTCAAAGTGTTCATGGCTAAGCTGGTTCTAACGCCACCCATAACTAGGCATTTTTGGGATTGTTAAACTTGCTATAAATTCTGATTTTAAAGAGGTTTGCATGATCATTCAATGCCATTAAAACAAATTACAAGATCTCTTTTACAATTATAGTTTTACTTTTACTCAAACCGAGAGTGCAAGTAATGAAAGCAAAAATGGACAAAGAGGAGGAAACCATGCGTAGTTCGAATGGCGGTGCAAAGGAGGTGCTCCTGATCTAGTCCACACATTGTCCATGGCTAGTGGCATTTTGTTAACTAGTTCACATGCATTAAGTGCAGCTCCACATCTTGATAAATATCCATTGGGTCTGTGGGATTTTTGCTCCACTCTCTTTTCAGCATATTGAATAGAAAAATCTCACCTTTCCCATCCATATTCAGCCAATAGAACTTTCCCTTAGAGTAAACAGCTCAACCTCTTAATGGAGCAATAGTAATGGGCATATCCATATCAATTACACTCCATTCATTGGAGTTTTTATTGCGGAAAGTTCCAAGTTAGCTGTAATGTATAAAAATATTCCCGAGGAGCCATATTAGCCATTTTTGCTTTTAAAATACCCGGATGCCCAAAATTGTTTTATTAGCCATTTTTGCCAAATACCCGGTTTGCTGCGAGGAAATTTGTATTTAATTATTTTAAGCCCGTTTGAGGCAATTTGTGCTCCGGTTTAACCCTGTTGTGATCGTACATATCATTATTCCCATATACCAGTAGGGTTTTAACCAGGAATGAATCTTGGGCTTTATTTGTGACTTCTGACAACGTTTTGTGTTTTTTGTTTTCCGTTTCGTTTTCTGTGAAATTTCTCTGGATCAATTCCTTTGCGGTTTGGCTTGATTCTTGGCTTGGAGTATCTGGAGATCACCTATGCACGTTGTGCCAGAAGGAATTCGCCATCGGAGGTCTGGTTCTCTTGGAAAAGATGAAGTCGTGCACCAAAAAGCTTCTTCTAGGCTGGCCGCATTTTTGGAAAAAGAGGGTTTGAAGTGGATCATGGGATTTTTGGAAGCAGCAGGCAGGTGGGAATTTTGTACTGCTAGCAGGTACTTTTCCCATGGAAGCAACGCCACTTAAGTCACAATGGGAAAATTAGAGGCAGCAGGCAGGCGGGAATTTCTTACCTGCCTTGCAGGGTAAAAATTCCCATTGTGAAATAAAAGAAAAATCACTTAAGGCATTGATGGGATTTTATTACCTGCCTTGCAGGGTAAATAATCCCATTATGAAAGTCAAACAACTTAAGTGAATCATGGGATTTTCGGAGCTGCCTTGCAGGGTAAATAATCCCATTGTCATCTGACTTTTAAAAATAGAAATCTCTTATGCCAAAAAGTGCGACCCCTTTAGGGAAAGAAAGGCAGCCTTAAATTAATTAATTTAATTAATTTCTTCTCCAATTTTGGCGCCCAGGCTTGTGGAAAAGTCAACAAAGGAAAGTGGACAAAAGGAAGTTGGAAATAGACAGTTCTAAAATTAAATAAATATTATTTATTTAATGCAGCCCCTTCATGTCAAAAAGTGCGCCCCATTTGGGAGAGAAATAATACTTTTTAAGTATTAAATGATTTAATTAATTTCTATTTTCAGTGGCTAAGGTCAAAGCATACTGTGAGGCTTGAGTTAACTGGAAGCAGAAGTCTAAAATTAAATAAATTTAATTTATTTAATGGCAGCCATGAGCATGCACAAAATAGGCGCCCCATTTGAAGAGTAAAGCTTATTAATTAATTAATTAATTGCCAGGAATAGGAAAGACATTAATTAATTATAGAATCATGAGGATTATATAAGCAGGGGCTGCCATAAGGATGAATTAATTAATTCAAAAGCAGAGAAGTGCAGCCCAGACAAAAAGTGCGCCCCATTTGGAGAGGATTTTTGCTCAAAAGAAGGTGTAATTAATGCTAAAAGCTTCGATTTTGGCGCACAGGTTGAAGGAGGTTGATTTGTGTCTGGATAATTGTTTGCATAAGTGATACAGGTGCTCAGGTGAAGTTGGTAAAATTCATGCTTGCTTTGCATGCAAATAAAACATCAAATTTTGGGGCAGCAGGCTTGAATTATGCAGATTTTTATGATTAAAATCCATTGTTCATGTTCTGGTTGCCATCTTTATGCGAATTAATTGCGAGAATTCATTACGGGTGCTTTATAAGAAAAGGGAGCTTAAATCAATGTCGATACATTGAATATATCCTCGAATCGAAGAATTATCCGGATCTGCACCATTTTGAAGAATTTCGGCAAGATAAGAAGAAAAAAATTGTTCGACAAAGATAGACACAACCATGGCAAAGAGGATGAAAAAGAGAAGCACACAACGAGTCATGCATCACTTCCAAATTCACAGACATTGGAGACACAGATCTAGGTCCGGAACCTCTTTCCGAATTGATTGACAGATCCAGAGAAGGAAAGACTTCCCTCATGCGTGCAGTTAAAAGCAGTGGAATTATTCGAGCTGCAGCATTTCCATACACAACCCAGTTGCCAGAGTTCGTTATGGAGTGTGCTAGGTCTTACCATCCATCATCCAGATCAGTCTGAGATGCTACGGGGAAAACAATAATCCGGTTGGACGCACAGTTCATCAATTATTGTTTGAAGATTCCGGCACGAAAGGTGGTGACTTCTATTAGCATTCAGGATGCCGGCAGCAGGTGGGAGAAGCATAGAGTTGATTGCGTGAACATAATGAACAACAGATACATGAAGAAGCCCAGATCTCCTTCCAAGTTCCCAAGAACTCTTCCGCGGTCCAATCTGGTACAAGAGGTAGATGATATTGCCAAATTGTTATGCAGGATAAATGGCGAAGCAAACGCTCACACCTTCCGCACATGGATGTATGCTTTCATCAGGACCATTGAAATCAACAAAGCGGATTCAATAATCAATTGGTCGAAAATCATTAGCGACAACATTGGTGAGCAACTCCGGAACGTGAAGCGTACTTTCGGCTTCAAAATGACTTCTATTTGGTATATGCGGCTGACTTCACAAGGCATCTTCTCAAGTTTGGATAGATGTGGTGTTCTTTCGAGGACCCCATTTTTGAGTGCTACCCACGACTTCTTGTACTGCGTGCGAAAGATTTCAAAGTGGTCATGATGGATTCTTCTACGAATTCATTTGCAGGCTGGACAGGGACCTAAAGGCCAACAGGGTGAGCAAGGAAGCGTGGGAAGTTGTGTCCAAAATTGGCAGTCTCTTCATTCAGTTTGCGGATTTCACATACCTCAGGGTCACCGGCTTTTCTGGAGAACCGGTTAAGTTGCCCAGATATCCGAATGATAGATTGATCACCATGGAGTTGAGCAGACAACTTGTGGAGATGCACGACCTTCAGTCGAAACGGCACAAGTCTACGGGCTTCTTCCCGATCACTGTGGGTCATTATAGCTGCCAGAGCATTCATAGAGCTCGAGGAATGGAAGCGGAAATGTTCTCTGAGTACGAGCAAGAGTTCTTCCCGGCACGGCTGAACTTCGATCCATTTGGAGTAGCCAGGAAGACGATCTCCCAGGAGTACGCACATGTGCCTTCATTAGAAGATTTCTGGATGAAGTGCAAAAGTGAGTACGAGGTTAGAAAGAAAGATTTCAGCAGGCTATCGGCCACGACAGTGTGTTCGACTTTGGATTAGCACGGATACTGCGGATCTTAAAGATGATGGGGTTGTGTTACTTGACACATACCATCGAAATGGGAGGAGATAGAGTTGTACTTGGAGAACGTAGGGGTGCCATACGATTGAGAAAGGTCTGCCGCATTACGGTGAATACTTCAAACTAGTTGTTGACGAAGGGATATTGCCTTGATGAAGCATTGATGAATCAAGTCACGGGCAACTTCGGCGCAGGAGATTCCCTCAAGAGGAAGCACGGAGGAGAAAGCAGCAGAAGGCCCGAGAAGATGAAAGTGCACAGAAGGTCTCCTTCGAAGGAGAAGATCACTTCCACGGCTATGACGTTAGTTCGGCTTCTCCAGCATCCAGTACTTCACCGATTGTTGCACCTCAGCAGGACACTTTGCCATTCCTCAGTTGAATCCGGCAACATTCATCTTCTCTCCTCAGCCACTCCGTTCAGCACCTGTTCCTGAAGAAACGTTGAAGCTGCAGATGGCAGAGTTTGAAAGAGCTTTGTCTTTGGATGATTCAGAGGATGGCAGCCACAACACTGTAGCGGTTTCTGATGGAGAGGAATCAGAGCGGGAGATAGTAGTACACTCAGCAACTTCTCATTCTCCGAGAAGTAATTTCTCAGAATGGTTGACTTCACAGTTGGTTCGAAGGCTAGAGTGGAAATGAACTTGGAGGAACACGACTTGCAGCTGCTCCTGAGTCTAGGCGGAAAAGACAGAAAACCTAAAGTTCTTAAGGTAACTTGAGGTTGATCATCGAGTCGGGCGAAGTTTGTTGAGATGTCGATTCGGCGGAAGGAAGAAAGAGGATGAGCTCACGGCGAGAAGACATAACGATAACCAGTACCCATCGGTCGAGCCACCACGAAAGGATTGAAGCGGGATACGCGAGACATTGATAGATGCTCTATTCCTTAGGCTTGAGAGAGAAAAGGCGGAGAAAGTTGAACTTCAGAAGCAGGTATCTCAGTTGTGCGAGATCATTGCCAAGGTTGCTAAATCTTCCACTCAGCCCATTTCAGCTAAGCGGTGAGTGATCATCGATGCGGGAGATGGAAGATCACAAGCAACCAGTGAAAGCTATCGATGAATGGAAAAGTCTGATCATTCGTCAAGCTTTTGTCTGACTCGGAGAGGTGCCGACCACTAAAGGTTATGAAAGATGCAACGAGATCAGGTTGAAAAGCAGCGGTGACAAGCATAGTAGATATGAACACGATTCTTGAGAGTAACTTTGAGTACTTTGGCGAAATCAATAAGCTGTTAGGAGAAGTGTTGGTTGCGAGAATGAGTTGTACTGACGGATCGGTTGAGAAGGGGAAGCGCAATGGAGTTTGCGGTATCTTTCCGTTTGGAGATCTGCGAATTATCTTTGCGAGAGGATGCGAGGCACTTGAGAGTATGGCATCGTCTTTGCCGACAATATCATTGCTTTCACTCATGAGGAAGTGGTGGAAATGTTACTTCATACACACGGATCATTCTAGCAGTGCCTAATTCCTGGAAGGGTCTCTTACGATGGTGCGGGGAGAATTGATGGAGCTCTTAAGCCTTTCACGATGAATTCCATCGTGAGACTGGTGGCTGCGATCGGATATTGCGAGTTCGGGCCGAGCTTGGAGGATGTGGAAGCATGTATCGAGTATTGAATGAAAGGCTTGCTGCAGTTCAGGACAGAAAAGGAAGTTGTGGCTAAGACAGATGGGAAGATGTTGAATTACATGTTCGACAAGTATATTCAGTATCAGAACAAAAAGAAGATATAAATGTTACAGCTGGCATGACTTTCTTCTTCTATTTTTTCTTCTTCTATTTTCCATGTTCCCGGATGAAATTGTAAAACTTTAAAGTTATTGGTTTTGAAACCATTGCTTTAAGTTATGTGGAACGATTCTATTAGTTAAGTGATAGATGTGTCACTTGAGGAGAAGTTAGAGGAGGATGATTGCCAGATGTCATCTTTACTTCTTGTTTATGTTTCAGTTCAATTGAGTTTCCCATTTGTACTTTCCCTTCTACATTCTATAAGTAGAAGAAGAACCTTCGGGTTAATGATCAAAATTTGTAAGCAGCATTCTTGTGTTCTAGACTTTGTCTTGAAACCCCTGATAGCCACTTGAAGCAAAGGAATATAAAGGAGCAGGTTTCGGAGAACTTTGTGTCACGGTGCATTTGTTTCTAGCTTTCTATCTTAGATCTTCTAATAAACTTTGTGTTATTTTAGATCTAGATCTGAGTTGCCTTTGCTTATAATTCTATGTGTTGATATCTATTGGTTTCTTATGTGCATACGAATCAACTCTGTTATCTATTGATTGGGTTGCACATCTTCCCTATTTCTTCCTTGTTTTATTGTTTTTCTTCTATAAATATTTCCTTTCTTAAACAATTTGCTTCTATAAATATTTCCTTTCTTAGTTAAAGTAAAACCCCCATATAGATACTAGTATATTTTTATTGACAAATTTGACACGAGCCTCACCGGTAAATGAGGAGATTTATCTCATGATCTGACTATGGTTCATGATTCTTTAGAATAGTTAAAGTAAACATACAAAAATCTTCCCCCAAAGTGCTTGTTGGACGTCCATGTTCAACTTGTTGTTCCTCCGTGGTCACAAAGGTGCTCCCACAAAAGCACACAGGTCTGCAAGTATGCTAATAAATGGTCAATTGATTTGGGATTATATTTTCTAATTGTAGACACTGCTTCCTTGGAGCTTCCACACGTCCTCACGCCTTGAAGAAAATGGTGTAAAATTTTACAAAACAAGAGTTATTCACACCTACTTAGTGGAACTGCCATATGTCTTATCTATTTTGAGCTTAAACTAATCATTTCATTTGTTCAATAATCTCCAAAGCTTTTCAAAGAGCCCAAATTGGCGCATCTTTAAGAGTTTATAGATATAGGTGGACTAATCCGCTTTGGCACACAACCGGGAGGATGTTGGAACGGGCTATGGAATCTTACACTGTAAATTTCATTTTTGGCATGCTCCACATTTTCAAAGCTCTTCTTTTTATGTACGCATGGAAAAGCAAACCCATTTACTAGGGCACTTAATTATTAAATGACAAAAAATTGGCTTACCATTATGCTTGGTGGATGTCCATACACTTTGTCCCAAGGCAATTATGCGCTTTGGAAAATGTCCATGTCCACTCAAAATATGCCATTTCCATGAATGCGCTACACGTATTTTGGTTTAATTCAATTTATTATTTTTATTTCATTCTATTATATTATTTGCATTTTTTATTTTTTAATTATTATTTTGATTTTAAATTTTAAGATTATATTGTTTTAATTTATTTAATGAAATTGACACTTCATAAACTATCGAGACAAGTTCGAGATCAAGTTCTAGCATGGAGCACGCATTATTTGGTTCCCATCCGCTAGTAAATGAAATTCAAAGACACACTCGACACTCGAATGCAAACCGTTAATCATCGTCGCATCGTCGTCATCATCATCATCATCAATGACACATCATCATCATCATCATCACCACCACCACCACCACCACCACCACCACCATCATCATCATTGCATCCCCGAATCAAAGCGACAGATCAACACAATGCTCAAAAATGAGATTGGTGTGGTGATAAACGAGGGCACTATCGACAATCCATTTGCAATTTCAATTAACGTCCCACGACAACCTCATAACATTGCAGGACACCAAATATCGTCTTGGGATGTTTGACAAGGTGTTCTGACTTGCTTCGCCTCTCTCGGCGGGGACATTTGAATTAGTCGACTTGCAATGTCGGGCCACACCAATCACACTTGAATCGGAGTGCTTTGTGTGTGGGGTCGACAAGGTAAAAGCGGGAGGGGCACTACACATATAGTTAAGGAGGTATAACCGTAACTAACTATAAGTTAATAGTTATATCTTTATCACCCCACCTTAATGATTGACTTGGAGACTACCCCAAGTATGTCTCAAAATTTTAAAAACTAAATGGAACCAAAGGGTTCAGTCATTAGATTTGTAGGTTGCCCCGAAAGACATAGGAGTGAAGAGAAATATCTCTAGAATCAACCATCGTATGTAACATAGTTAGTATACTAGTACTCGACAAACCAAATTTTTTTGACTTGGCAATACTCAAAAAAATACTTAAAAATTTAAATTTTTAAAACATAAATTCTATACAAAATAGAGTATCAAATGAGTATTGGTGAGTACTCACCACAAGTATTAATGAGTGTTGACAAGCACTCTTGACAAACTTGCACTGGACTCGGGAATACCAGACTTGTGAGTTTTACAAATCCCTTTTTGTGCCGATGCTAAAACACTTATCAACATAATTGGTGCTAGGAGGGCCTTTTGTTTCAGTTAAAACCTTAACCTGAAACTTTCAAGGGTGTTACCCATTCTAGGTTTTTGGTTAGGTGAAAGTTTTCTTGATCCTTTGGTTGAGCATCAAAGATTTCATAAGGATAGAAGTCTATGTAGAACTCAATCCATTGATGGAAGATCTTTGATCTCATTCTTTAAGGACAAGTCTATAACCTTGGTGAAGCCAAAGAGTTGTGTAGAAATATGGTCCATAATCCTCCACCCATTTGTGTCAGCTTGGTTGATTGGGACAATTGTGGTCATACCTTGTGATATGCATGACTAACCAAGAAATTTTGAGAAATATCTGTTTAGATTCAAGAATGATGGAACTAGAACGGCTCAGGGGCATGCAGCTGCCTTTGAGGCTGCCCTTAGGTTACTCAATGTCACACATAAAGATGTGCCTCGTAGGTTATTCCCATTCACTTTCCCATACTTGACCTATGATTGGTATTTAAATTTCTGACCTGGGTCCATTACTAGTTGCATTATGTAGAAAATCCTTGTATTCTTCCATTATAGTGATGCCACGAACTGTAGCATGATTCTCAAGCAACTCAGCCTAGTAAAAGAGAGTAATTAAAGCCAGTCAGAAACTTCAATACTAGGTTTGAGAGAATGTATCGCAGGATTCTTAAAAATAGGATACCTACGCTTGAGATGACTTTTGACATGTACTAAGATGCTCTTAATTCAATGACTTATATTTTTGTGAGAGGTGTTGGAGCGAATAATCTGAATGATGTTTACGCAGGAGTCATACTTGGAAAGAAGAAATTGCCCTCTTCTCAGGCGGCCCCAATTCTGAATCCAACACTTTTACAAGTGATCATGCTAAACACTAGGAATATCAGTCGGCCTAGTACATCCCACAACAACAATGCATTGATACCAAGCACAATAACAATGCATTAAAACCGAGAAACAATAATGCATTAATAATGGCTGCTAATGACAAGCAAAACCTAGGGTCAAGTTTGTCAACAAAGTCAGAGTTGGAAAATATCATAGTTACCAAATCCGGCCAGATCTGGATTTTTCAGCCGACCTAGATAAATTCTGTCTGGGTCGGCCCTAATTTAGGGGGAAAAAATATTATTATTTTTTAAAAATTTCTGTAGTTTTCTGGAAAAAACAGTCAACTATCAACCTTATATATTAAAAATATAACATTTTACATTACATTATTAAATTTTTCATTGTATTTGTCAAATTTTCATATTTATAAAATTCAACTCTAATATATTTCGGACCAGATTTTTCTGAACTTTTTCAAGAATTCTGGATTTCGGATTTTTTTGCCCTCCCGAACGGATCCGGATTTCTGGAACTGGTAACTAGGAAAATACACAAAAGGACATGCGAAAAATTGAGCAATCATTTTATTAGGTTACTTAGAAGAGTTGGTGGTGGCAATTTTGAGAGTTCAAATAGAAATGATTCATTTCAGAGAAATAATAGATCATTGCGGAAAATCAACAATAGCTAGAGCAAAACAAATATAAATAGTTAGAGATCATCCTTTAATTCAACCATTTCTATAAAGTTTGTTGATTCTACCTTATAAAATTATTGTGGAGTCCATCAAATTGCTCAGCATGGTGAAACAAATTACTTGTGTACATAAAATCATTTTTTTGACAATTGCTTGGGTTGTAAGATTTATGTAGTTGCTGCCTGATTGCATCTTTTTGCCTGTCTATTCAATATCTTTACTTCAAGTTACACTCTTATAAAAAGTATGTGAAGCATATATGGAGTATTGGGGATCAAAATTTGGATCTTTGTTAAAAATGAGCAATACCTTTCTATATTCTGACCGATTAGAAATCATCAATTTTGCAAGATCAAATAAAAACTAGATTGACCATCTTGGAGATGTGCTATGCTTAGTGTGCGACTCGTTGAGAGCAAGTTTTTTCTTCTTTTCTTAAAATGATGAAGAACTCGAAATATCGAAATAATAACGAATTGGTCTCTGGTATACTATGAACTACAAAGCCATGGAGTACAATGTTTCCTTTTTATAGGAATACTCAGATATTTTTTTAATTTGGAAGATGTAGGGATCATTGTACAGGGTCAGACCAAAAGATGATGGTTTCCAAGTTTTAGGGAGCTTTGCTATTAGTATTGCTTTTCCTTTTTGCATAAAAGAGATGCAAGTTAATGCTGTGAATGTACTGATGTACGTTATTGGTTGTTAATTTCAACTGTTCACCTCTATACAGAAGACTGTTTATGTTAAAAATTTGTGATTGTTGAACTCTGTATTGTTTAGTTAATTCTTTTGGTATTATATATTGTTCTATGTTCATATCCTTTTGACTGCCATGGTTTTTGGCATGAATTAAATATCCTTTTATATACCAAGGATAAGGATAATACTTTATATTTTTGTTAAAATCCAAATAGTCGAGTTCAAATAGCTGTAGAGTAGCTTTGCAGGAAGAAATTCCAAATTAGTTGTCAGTGTATGTCAGTGCAAAGGTATGCAACAACATAGAAGTAATTTAGAGATGATTCCATGTTGTGACATTCTTTTGGTGCAGACAGGGTGCAGGCAAACTCAGAATTCAAATTCATATGTTGTAAAGCTAGAATATCATATGCTTTATCTGGCAATGCTAGAATATTGAATGTTTCATCAGAGATTGCATTGAATTGATCGACGTATATAAATGTTCTTCGTTTTCTGATAATTATTCTTTCTTAATTTGCTGATTCAGGCAAGAGCCCAGCAAAGGTTCCTACGCAAAGGATTGGTCTATGTGGGAAAAAGCGAAACAGAGAAATTTCATATGCACATGCAGATTATCTTAATGCAATTCAGGTTCTCTCTCTCTCTCTCTCTCTCTCTCTCTCTCTCTCTCTCTCACACACACACACACACACACACATACGCATACGCACGCATGGGGTTTTGTTAGCAAACTATTGCCAAAAATTCTTGTCTTAAAGGCTAGATTGGGATTTGAGGCTGAGAGTGAGTCCAGATTCTTGTGCCCAAATTTTCTTTTGAAATCTGTATTGCTTGTGTGCATTTTAGTTCAGTTTTGTATTTGATTAGTTAGTCAATTAAAGATCGGCAAAACGACTAAATTTCATATGTTGTTTAATGAATTGAATATAAAGTTGCGAAAATTTGTTTTCTTATAACGTCACAATGTCTACTGTTTAGTCGATTCCACTAATTTGGTTGTGTATGGCTATTCTCAATAGGGACGAGATTGGATTTTTGTTTTTTTATACTGTGTTTTGGTATTGCATTTTGTACACCCTATATTCTTGTATTGCATTGTTTCAGTTTCTCTAGATTATTATGACAATATGATAATTTTGTGGCTGGAGTTTGATACAAATATTCATGTCAACATGTTGCTTACAATTGGAGTATGTATAATGAAATCTATGTCATATAGCAATGCATTACTTACTATTTGTGAACATAAATGTATTATTATCTTTATTGCAAGCGCCAAAGAGCATAGCAATTGGGGAATTTTGCTGCTGCTGCATGAGTTTTTTCCTCATGATAACCTATGCTGCATTTAATGCTGAAACTGCATTCAAAATTACATTTGGTGGGATTGTTTTGCAGCCAAATTCATGTGAATTTAACAGGGTGTGGTTTCCCAAGGAAAAAGCAGTCATTTGTTCATTTATGGGAGGCCAAGAAAAACTTTTCAGGATTTGTGTTCAAGAACATTGGATGCCATCAGGCTCAGTTGACATTACAATGATTCTTAAATAGTCAAGTTTGCCAAAGGCAATCCTTAGTTCCTAAAAAAGTAAAGTTACTCCTGAAACCTTAATTCCCAACTTGGAAACCAACAGAGGATCTCCCCAATACGGTGTTGGTCCAGCTCAGGCATCCTCTCCTTCCGAGTGTAGTACTGGCAAGAATCCTCCCTGCGGAAAATAGGTAATGTAATAGGTGTGCTAAACTATGCCAAAATATGTTTCAACATTGATCTGGAGGTACCCCTACCAAGATGAATAATTTTTTAAATGGGAGGGATTGAATGGGAGCACCCCATTGATTACTAAAATATCCATTTCCGTTGTCAAATCTTCCATGAACATGGTCATCTAGCCTTGGTTTACCCCTCACTAAAACTAGGAACAAGCACCCAACAAAAATCATGAGAAAAATGACTATTCTAAGAAAAATGAAGGTTGATCCATAGGGATCAGGAAAAGCAAACCTTTCCATCATCTAACTAGAGAACATTTGGTTTCAGTTAGTGAACAGGGCTGAAACCGAGTATTCTCCTTACGGATGGAACTCTTGGTGTTTGCAATGCATGGTTTTGCAACCGCCAGTTACCACAAGGGCAGAGATGTAACCACTGCTGTGGTTTTGAAACTGCCTATCTTTCCAAAGTGGTGGTTTTGTGATATCAGTAAGGACCTCAAATACTCGGAAATGCCAATCAGAGCAGCGTACCCACGTAGTGACATACTGGGTACTAGTATTGGTCTAGGTACTCGCCTGAAATGTTTCCATAACTCCAAAACAGAGCCATACCTGGGCCATACTCAGAACGTGTCTGTACTGTTTCAGCAGTGCTGCTGTTTTTAAATGCCAAAAATAAAAATAAAAACACTAGATACTTCTGTTTCAGCAGTACTTGAGGAAAATCTAGATGATATATTCTAGAATCTAGATTATAATCATGTACATATGAAAATTTAAGCATGTTGAATGTTTTGAACTTTCATTAATACAAACTGTGTATAGTGTTTTATCTTTTATGGATAAAAAATGAGTATTATGCATTTTTAATATATATTTATATTTTTAATAATATATTGTATGGATGTTTCCATGCCATTTCGTACCCAAGGGTTTTTTGAAAATTGGCATTTCCATGTTTTGAACCCATACCCATACCTATTTCCTGGTATCGTAGCTAAGGACAAAAAGATGATGTCTCTTCAGTTCTAAGACGATTGGGAGTCCTTTAGTGCATGAAAGGACACTCCTAAGGGATGATAAGAAGGCACAAATCAAGATGAAGACATGATGTGTGAATGACAAAGCTGGTGTTCAATTGGTTGGAGGAAGGTAGATTGTAGAGGCACCAAGTGAGCGAACTACAGAGTGTCTCTTTTATTTTTCTAAATCTCGTTGTATAACTGTCTTTGGCCATAAGAAAGACAAGGAAGGTGTGCAGTTGCCACTTCTTACTAGTTTTCCCTATCTTAGGGATTTCTTGGTCAAAAATCTTGTGTCCATTGTTCTGTGTGGTCATGTTTTAATGTGCATGCTTCTTACATGCTGGACTTCAGTTCTGTACATTTTGTTTCATGTTTTTCAACATTACACTACATGAATTCTTTTCAAAGCATTCAAAACTGTCAATTTAGAGATTAATCAAAGTAGGACAAGAAGTTTTTATCTAAATTCTCTCAAACAATTGTGCTTAGGGGTTAACATATTATTTTGGATCAGATAGGACAAGAGGTTGTGTTTATCTAAATTCTCTCAAGCAATTGTACTTAGGAGTTTACAGATCATTATGGATCAGAGCATGTTGATATTTGGGTACTACGGTGTTGTCATGCTAAATGTCTAGCATGCAAAATTGAAAATTTTGGCCATGACAACTAAGCCCCCACTTGAAAACTTCCTCACCCGATCACAATAAACCCTTCCTCTAGCTAGCATGTCCTCAGTTTCATCCTCATTATGGCTAAGAGGAATGTGTTAACAAGATTTTCGAGCGTGTTTAATGTGCAAGGATGTATGCCTAAGGTGATTGAAGAAGTCACCGAGATTCAAGGAGAAACAACTGTCTTCGGAGGCCTAGAAAGGGCAATTTTTGGCCATTTTGCAATTGGTAAACACCCTCCGTGTAACATTCCCATTTTAAGACTTTAGAAACAAGGGAATTTTTTTTTGCATAATGTTCTTTGTTCTAAATTAACATAATTTAGAACACACATTCCAAAGCCAATCAATCTCATAACAGAAAACCATATGCAGCTATAAATGACTCGGTGAAACACCGATCTCTCATTCCATGACTCGGTATCATACCGATCTCTCATGTTAACTTAATCATGTGTATACCATGTATACTTAGTTCTTTTACCCTTTTAGAGGTATCAAGTGTTTTGTTTAAGAGGCCTATTTGAGTATCTGTTACCAATATTCATCTGAAATCTCGCTTCTTAAACTAGGTGACATAGGACAACGCAACCAACAGCTTGCTTTATATACTTTGGCCAAAGATTTTTAAACATAATGTTCATGTTTATATTCCTGGATGACATACTTGTCAAACGGAATACGTCCTTCACCCTACTTGATCTGTTATCTAGAATGGTCTCTTCACGCCTTCGTCACCCACTTGTTCAAGGTTAGCAACATGGCCTAGTGTGGAGGACTTCTTACGATGACTAAGGGTATTTAGACATAATCTACTTTTGTCGATCGGGCGTGTCTATTTATCCTAAGTCAACATGAGTTGACCACTGACACTAGGTCATGCCCCTATCTCTACCTAGGCGTAATCGTGATCAAGTCGAAATTTATGTTAGTCTATATGAATAAGCTCGAAAGGGTGTTAAAACATGTCAACAAAGAACATAGTATCTTCGTGAAGACCCTAATCTTCCGTAAGGTACCGCACTGCAGTTGGCGTGTCTCAACATTCGTCTGAGGTTTCCTCATCTGGACAAACATACCTTCAATAGAAAGTTAATGACTTATTAATTACCTCATTAAAGATTAATTGCAGTATCCCTACCGAACAACTGGGTTCATTGATCAGTAGGGTTCCAAGTTAAAACTGCAATAGAAGTAGGTATGCAGATACATGCTGCTCCCTAACCATTTCATATGTTATATTTTTTTTATACCATTAACATTTTGATTTATGTTTTACATAACAGGTCCAAAGCACACATTAAAGAGATGTTTGCTTACTTACTCAAGCCTTAGCTTGCATAAGTTCTCGAGTATGTTCTTTTTATATTAGACTTGAATGGAATGGAGTCTAATCCCATTTATTTTCCTTTCCTACATTCCTATTCTCGTTTAAGGAATTCTTCAAGAGGAAGCACACCTTCCACTATCCAAAGATAACATTCGGGTTCATTCCCAAAAGGTCTTAAGACAAGTCTATGATTAATTACATGGCAGTTGTCTTCCTTTTTTACTCATAGAGGTTAATGTTCATTTAAAACCTCATAGTACATTGTAGAATTAACATCAAGTTTTATTCTCATTCAAACATAGGAATTAAACATAGTCATAGTGTTATTGTTGGATAACAATGCAAGAATGTCAACTCAAGAAGTTGCATGTTCACTAGAGAGGGTAGTACATCTAGCACCCCTGATCTCCATTTATTCTATTTCAACCAAGAGAGTATGTTACTGGATGAAAAATAGAGAATTTCCACTCACTAAATGCCAAAAGGAAATACATCAAGTACATAAATTTCACATATCTTTTATTCATCAAGCGGATTCATACATTTACAAGTCCAAACACTTGACATTCCCAATGTCAAACAACAATAACAAGATCAATTTCAAGTACAATTTTCTTTCCCATCAAATACATTTAAGTAATTAACCATATTTCATCATAAAAAGATCCAGTCTCTTTGATAAACAAATGTAACTTCCTATAAATCTTTTCTCCTTTCATCACTTATGAAGTCCATCTCGTATAATTGCTAAGACGGTCAGTTCATTGGGCGAGCATGATAAGCACTAAACATTAAAACGATGTGCTTTTAGCTAACTGTTTCATAAAAGAACTCTTGTTATGAAACAATCCTGAGCAATTCAGAAAGACATAGCCAAAAGGAGTTACCATACTCAAATAAAAGAGAGAAAAAGTGATAAACCATAACAAAAGTAAGAATAGGTCATGATATAAACAACTTCAACCTTCCATACTATTGTCTTTTATCAAAAGAGTTAAAACAATAATTCAGATAAGTAACATTTCATCAGAACCCTACTACCTCTTTCATACATTACTTCACATGTTCCCATCTCAGTTAAACCTATTTAACATAAGAAGATAACTATCCTAACTATCTTTTAGGCATAGTTCAGCAGTAGATAAAAAAAACAACAGTACTTCCATCTTGATATTTCATTCACCTAAATTCATCCTAAAATCTGAGATGTCAATAATCAAAATTAAAAACATAAGAATAAGTTTAGGATGATCCAAACAACATAACTTAAAATGTGTCTCTGATTTGAGTATCCTAATACTCAAACTCATAATTAGGAACCAATTTAAGTTAAAGTCCAACAACTAAAATAGACCTCATCAGAGGGTAAGATCAAATTAGCATGCAATTGGGACTACACTCAATCCCCAAAAAGATACAACATTACCATCGTTAAGTCAAGAGAGTAGAATGGTAAGGTTTAACAATCAACTTCAACTCAATCAACCATCCAAATATTTTCTACTAAACACGATTTACTCAAAATATTTCCAACCAAACGCAATAATCCATCCAATTATTCTCTACTTCAGCTATACTGCCCTAGCACAACCTAAACTCAATCTTACCAAACAAGTCCAGAGTTGAATAACAGAACAGACCAAAGAAGGAAAACACCTTCATCTAGTTTGAAGTAGAAAGAAGATTAAAGGAAAGAGAGAGATTACTTCCTCATAGTTCTAAGCATGATTAGGAAGAGACCATTAGATAACCAAGAACAATTATTGACAAGCTCAATCTCTACTGTCCCATACCAAAATCCCAAATAGAGAACTAATCAGGGATCAAATTGAATGAACACAAACCAGGAGAAAGGAGAGAAACGACGAACAACCAACCTTCCCTTACCTTTCATCATTCAAGGCGGTAAGATAGCATCAATATCTGCAAAGACACAAGAACTATTTCCCAACAGACACAGTGGAGAAAGGAAGAGAATTAATCATAAGGGTAAGTTTACACAGTCCTCTTAATCCAGATCCATAAAGGGAAAAGAAGTATATAAAACGTTTAACCAACAACCGAGTCTTCGTTCCATTTTCACGAAGGAGTATTTCCTAAGATCCGCAAGAATCGAAACCGGGTTTAATGGCCCAAGAACCAAGAAACAAGCTTAACACAATACAACAATACAATGTCAAAAGCATAGTTCAAAAAATCGTAAATCGGGATTAATCGGCGAGTCAAATTTTGAATCGAAAATCGGGAATCGGCATTAATTGACAACTTTATCGCTACTTTTAAAAACATTTAAATTCATAAAATATACTTATTAAATGTAAAAACAATGTTAAATGATGTGAGAAGTGACTCATACAATACGATATATACAAGATATACAAACTGATATACTAGTATACTATTATAATGTTAAATGATGTTAAATGTTAAATCATTATACAATATACTATTATAATGATGTTAAGTTGCTTGGTCCAAAAAGGTGCAAAAATGGATTTTATGAAAATAATAAAAATATTGCCATCAATGCATAGAGCTCGAGAAAATATACACTTTTAGAGAAAACGGCACCTGAAACGGAGCCACAGAATGAAAGTTATGTCACATGCAAGTTTTTCTTTGCTACATCTCCCTGGACCCTTACCAAAAATGGCAAAAAAATTCTGTACTTTGCCCTAGGGAATCCATGTCCCATACTTTATCAAGCAAAGCGCACGATGCAAAAATGTTGATATACTTATGAATCAGGGACTTGTGTTTTTTCCACCAAAAATCCAAAAAAGGAAAGAAATGCCAAAAAAGGAAAAAAACCGATTTGAGCAGAAGAAAACAGGGCAAAAAAACGCAGAAGCTAAAAACGATTCGACCAGGAGGAAATGGAGTGATTTTCCACGATTTTTCACACGATTTTCTACGATTTTTGCAGGTTTTTCATCGCCAAAATCACGATTTATCACCATTAAACAAATCGCGATTTATGGAAAGATAAATCATTTTACATGGGAAAAACGATTTATCGCGATTATCGCCCGATAAATCGCGATTTTTAGAACTATGGTCAAAAGAACTACCAAGAGGTTCAAATTGACAATAAAACCAAAATACAAGAAACTAAAACCCAAGGGAGTTTTCCCTTCTTCATAGCACCATATGCCATCCTTAAAAGGTTATCCAAAGACCCCAAAGAAATAGAAGAAAACAGAATAATAATTTCCTTACGGGCTTCTAAAAATCAGGCCTCGAAAACGACTAAGCATTTCCAGCGAAAAAGAAGTATACATTTACATGCTTAAATACATAACCGTATGACTTAAACAAGTCCATGAAACGTTAATCACTTGCCAAGAAAAACCCTACAATTTATTTTCCTAAATATCCCCAGAGTCAGAGGTCTACAACTAAAAACAATACAACAAAACCCGATTCACAATTATAGAAAAATCCTCTTTCCTGAAGAATCATGAAAGGTTCAATCAAAGTCAAGATATTTAAATAGTTTATCCTCTGAAGTGTTCTCACAGTGGTGAGACAAGATCTCTTAGAACAAGTTCCACAAATTTAAGCAACTAAGTTACTTACAAGTTTTACATAGCTCAAACAAGATTACAAACAGTTTGACTTCATCTCAGGCTCATGCAGAAGGATTAAAGCATAACCCAACAAATCAAATCAAGAAAATCGAAAACCCAAATCACACTTTTCCTCATACAAGTGGAGTCGAAAAAGCATTCACATTAAACAACACAAAAATCACATGCAGAGATGATCTAATCAACCATGCAAAAACCAGATTATTCCCAAGAATAGAGTTCTCTTAATGAATCATTTAAGTAAAAGCAAAACAACTTAATGGGTAGAGCCTATCATGCCTGATAGAGCTTCTCCTTCACTGATTCGCAGAAGATCTCCAAGCAGAACTTCAATAGCTTCTTCCTCTCCACGAAATGTCAATAGAACCTTCAACACTTCCCCTTTCTTTTTATAGTTTTCACAATGCCCATTAATAGTTTTATGCAATGCTAAAATAACAATCATGCAAAAAAACAAAACCGAAGGTTCAAGAGCGTAAACAACCTCATGCGTAACTCGAGCTCGAAAATGAACCAAAAGATCAAAGCAAACAAAACCCCTCATGCACCTTCCTAGGCAGTTTTTGCCAAATTCAAAAACATTAAATGCAAAGGACTATCAGCCCTCCAATTCCCACACCACCGCCATCTCCATGTTTAAGCAATGACTAAATTTAAACTTTACATGCAACTAAATCGGCGGAGGTCCTAACTCAAATTTACCTATATTTTTCTTATGCCCATGCCAAAGTTGGCAAAGACCAAAGGATAAGACCGCTTTAACTCACAATAAATGTCTAGAAAACGATGCCACCGACCAACCCAATTACCATGTCATCCCCTAAGTCCCTTAGGTTAGCCATTCCCTTAGTTAGGTTAACATTAATTTAGGAAATCAACATAGGTCCATAGGTAGGTCTTTAGTTTAAGTCATAACATCCTAATTAACAAACGAGATCTCATAGACATAGGTTAGACTTAGCTTTAGGCTATAGTCACTAACATTAAAACATAGTTATAATAGGTTCCCGATCAAAGCAAGCATTGCATTCTACTAACAAAAGAAGAACCAACCTTATCATCGAAATTCAAATATACAAAGCAGATCTAAAAACTTCATTCTTTCCTTAGCACAGATCAAGATCCGAGAGATCACCCGATATATCCGACTTGGTCAGCATTATGACCACAAAGTCATGAATTGAAAGCATACCTTGGATCAATGGAATTGATCCAAGGTAATGTTGTTCTTGAAAGAAGAATTTATGAAAACAAAACCAAATTTCTCAATTCAAACAATGAATTAATTTTGCGTAAGGAGGTGGATTGCTCCATTAAATTCAGCAAAAACACGGCAGAATGTCCATGTTTAATGAGATGAATTATTTTCTTTTGCAAACATGATTTCAAAAGTCATAAGAGTATACCGTCTTAAGACAATCACCACCAACGTTTGTACCTTATAAAATAGAAGTCATCATAGGTATCGGTCATGTTGGAGGCGTTACACTCCGGAGCCGACAAGAAGACTCAAGCCATCTGGGAGTTGTATAGGAGGGGAATGAAGTTATCCAAGGAAGTTTAGGGAAGATTTGTGGAAGAAATTGATGTCGGGAATCATGCAATCCACTTATAAATTGCATTTGGGTATTTGGATTTGCCTAAAATCCAAGTGGTGGTAAAAAATGTCCATTTGGGGACATTACACAATATTTGTATTTGCAAGTTTAAAAACCAACAGAATGTTAGCTTTAGGAAGAAAAATACCGTAGGGCCTCACCTATCAAGACTTGTTAAATAATTTACTAAGAAAAAAAGAAAAGAAAGGGCTTGAAGATTGAAAGAAAAAACTAAAATAAAATAAAGGCTTACCTTCAATCCAAGAATCCTCCTATTTTCAAGCTCCTCAATCTCCTTGGCTACTGATTGGCACTCATACGCCCCAGGAATACAAAAACAATGTATTTGGAACTTTGCTTGATGAAGTTTCAACCCTGAGTGTGTAATGAGATTAGTATCTAATGAAAAATAAGTGTGTTTTGTGTTTTGCTTTTGGTAAAATGCAAGGCAAGTTTTTTGTGTTTCATTTTTGAGTTTTAAGAGTTTTGTAGGTTTTTGTTTTAATTCATTAGTCGAGTCAAAAGATGAAAAAAAAAAATACGTTAAAAACAAGCGTTTAGCTTGTGGGTTTGCCCCAAGTATGCCCTAAATGAGCCACATACGCCTGGGTTCCCTTCAACAAAAGGACCCGGGCATTGTTGGGCCACATAACAGAAACATCCGGGATGCCCCCAAAAGGTAAGGGGTGTGTTTCCGTGGAACACTAGTCGTTCATAAAGTTTGTAAATATGGTATCTCAAATCTCCGGCAAGTTGGCAACTTAAATTTGAACTTCCTAGGAGATGACATTGTGTGGTACTATAGATACAATCAAGGATTTCTAATTTTCTAAAAAATTTCACATCCTTCAAAATTTCCCTAATGGACATAAGTGCGGATATGGCTATGTTGTCTGGTACAAAAGGACAGAGTTTTAGATAACCTTGGATTCGTTACAAACAAGAATTTTCAAACTTCTAAAAATGTACGCATCCATAAAGTTTTCTCTAATATATATAAGTATAGATGTTATGGAATCTGATGTGGATTTGGTAACGTTTTAAAAATATTGGATATGATACACATGCTATACATCATATGTTAAAATATCTATTATGTAAAATACATAAATGCATAAAAAAACTACAAAACTTAGAAAATGTAAAATACCATTCATCAATTTGGAAATATGGCTAAGATAAAGGGAGGGAGAATTAGTAGACCCTTACAAGTTAGAAATAATCTTGAGAGAGACAGATGGGAGAAAAACTCAAAAATGGAAAGGTTTGCTGTGCTGTTCTACATTTAAATCAGAAATGCAATGGGTGAATACATAAAGTGAGAGAGGTGACCAACCAACTGCCAACTAACCTTTAATTACAATGTTAACTTAACTAACACGCCTGCCTAATTGCTAACATTTATAAACTACCTTACATTTATGACCATTATATTAAATATCCTAACAAATTCAACAGCTAAGAATCAGCTCCAAAATCCCCCTATATGTACTAAACATGTACATCTTAAGAAAGTAGTCAAAATCCTTCCAAATATAAGCTTAAAGATGAATCGTGTATGTGAAAAGAGCTTTGTCTTTCTTTATAATTTGGTATGCCTTTTTTCGTCCTTTCCTGTTTTGTTTTTCTTGTGAGTATTTTATTTTTGTTTTTAAAAATTTTCATGTATATGGGTGGATTTTTTACTGACCATAGCTGACACGCCTCATGATTTTATTGATGTTTTGTATTTCGATACGGATCCAACTTAGATAAGTAGCTTCCTCAATGTATGGTTTTTATTTTGATCCAAATATGTATTTGATACAGGGAAATGTTTTCCTAGTGGACACTACGAGAACTTATGGTGACATAGGACAAAAAGAGCTGTCACCCTCTAAATTACTTTTAAAAATGTGTTGTGTTCAATAATTTAATCTAAAACAAGTTAGTTTGATATGTGATTCAAATTTTATATCTATGTTTTTCTGAGTTTCAGAGACTAATTTTTCCTTATGTTTTTGAGATGGCGGTGGGACGCTGAAAAAAAAAATACAATTAAATTAAACAAAATACAACTTTATAGCTTTTCAATTGTATAATTATAAAAGCTGAAATTCAAATAACATCCATGACATTGGAAATTGAAATCAAAATTAGAGTCTCTTTCTCACGAGCTCACATGACCATGTAAAAGGAAAAATTAAACTACACTCTGAATCGACTAGCTCCTACCCCAACTAATCTCTCAGCAACCTACCTCATCCTCAAGCTCCATGCCCCATGTTGCCTCCACGAGACACAAGACACTGCATATAACAATTAGCTTTTCCACTCTCCTATAGGTAAGTGTTCCTTGTGATAGTGGATACAACTACATTTGAATCAGCAAACCATGACCAACACATGGACTAGCAACTTGCGAATGGAGGCAAATGGAAAGCATCAATAGCATCTTTAGGCCTCCATGTAAGCATCACCATCCTCTAGTGCCCTTCTGCACTACAGTGCCTCTATCCTCATTAGCCACTTTCTTATAGACTTTGAGATAACAAATGCACTCCACCCACCTCACAACCTCCTCTCTATTTCACATTCTCCTAAGAGCCTTAAAGAAAACATATTCATCTTCTCATTGCCAATTGGAGTTAATCAATCAAGCCTCTCCACAACTTGTTTGGGATTCTGTCAATGGAGAATGCACAATGATCAAAAGAAAAATCAGATTGATGTGTTATAGTGATCAGATTTAATAACAGTGAATGTAATAATTGTATACCAAAATGTGCAGCGAATTCATGAAGGGACAACATTTATTTAATGGGCCAGCCGACCTCCATTAAGATTAAATGATTTGTTTTTATGTGGTCGACCTCCCTTGAAGAAGGCCGACCCTATTGGGTGAAGAGTCTTGGGTGAAGAGTCATGACCATTCGAAAGGGCATTTTTGGGCTATAAAAGGAAGATTTGTTGGATGGAGGAAGGGCAGATTTTGAGCAAATATCATTCGGAAGAAGAGCAAAATTTTATAAGTGTGAAATAAGAGTTATATCTTGAGAAGACAAGCAAATTTGTGAAGAGGAAATAAAAGTCTCCATCATTCGTTGAAACAACAACACTACGAAGGTGGTATTGTCATCGGTTTGGAGGTTGGTGCCTCATAAAACAAAGAGATTGGTGTCTCTTGTTGAGTTGGTGCTCAGCAGAAAAAGATTGTTGTGCTGAATTGCTAAGTTGGTGCTTGGCATTGGGGATCGGTGTCTCCAGTAGGTTGGTGCCTACACAAATTGTAAAAGAGTTATATATATATTGTAAAAGAATTATATATGTGTTTTTTTCCCGAAAGGGTTTCCATGTAAATATTGTGTTCCTCTTGTGTTGCATAATTTTTAGATCTTGTGAGATTGTTGTTCGACTATTAAAGTTTTGAATTATTAAAAGTTTATCTTATATTGATTCACCCCTCCTCTCAGTATAAGTGATCCATAGGGATCCTAAAACAACACCACTTCATCAGATCAACTAGCACCAAGGGGAAAATGAGAAAAAGCGAAGTGTAGGATGTATTTTCTGAAACAGCCTCCTGTGCGGAGCGCCGGTCCTGTCACTTTTAAAGGAAAAAATAAAAATGGAGTGAACAATCATGGATTCAAAGAGCACAGGACTGCATCTCTTTCCCTTCCCGACCTTTCTCATTCTCCAGTGCATGGGAGGACATGGGAAAGACTATAAATACAAGGAGCAAGAGAATTGGGCATCCAAGGAGATCAAAGGAAAGAAAAAATCAATGAGAGCAAGTGAGCAAAGAACTTTCAGTGTTGGAATTGATTTGTAGGAGCAAGGTGCAAGAAAACAGAGCAAACAAGTATTTGGGAGGATTCTTTTCATACTTATTGTAATCTGTATAATTTGAATAATTGGCCAATACAAGTGGGAAGAAAGAGCAGTTGCCCTTCCCGACTAGTTTTCCCTCAAATTGGGGTTTCAGGATAAAATCTTGGTGTTGTATTATTGAGTTTTTTGAGCATTATCTGCAATTTTGATTCTAAGTACTAAGAAAATCAGTCACTAGCTCTAATTCTATCATTTTTCCAAAGCGAAAGTAGAACAACATTAAATTTGTGATTTGTGAAATTCCAAAGTCAAAGTTTACAGATCATTTTGGTATCAGAGCTGATTATATATCCAGGACTGTGGTATTCGTTCTTGTGATTTGTATGACAGTGACAAGGTCCAAAGGCGAAGAAGTTTTACCTTGCGATCTAGATATTTCTACGAAGAAGTGGAAACAGAGAATTCGAGGGAAAATGGAGGAAGAGAACTTGGTCCGTAGAATTGAGATGCTAGAGACCATGATGGATAGAATGTATAGACATCAACAAGAACTCTCAGATCTGCAAAAGACGGCTTCGGTGAAACAAGATTCCATGGACTCAGTGGTTCGAGCGTTGGCCGAGAAGTTTGGCATAGGAAAGAGCCACGAAGAGGAAGATGATGTGGAAGAGCGTGAAGAAGAGACTCCAATTGGGAAGGTAAAATCTGATCATGCTCTCTTTAAAGTTGAAACAAAAGTTGAAATAAAGAACTTTGAAGGACAAGTAGATGCAGAATTGCTCGATAAGTGGCTAAAACAATTGGAAGGTTATTCTAGTGTGCATAATGTCACTGAGGCACAAAGGATTACCTTTGCATGTCTCAAAATGGAAGGTCATGCTCGGTTTGGTGGGAAACCCATCTAGCCACTTATGAAAAGAAGATATGTCCTATTGTCAGTATGTGGAAGGGTTTTAAAGAATTGCTTAGAGCTAACTTCTATCCTATTGGCCACAAGACTAACCAAATGATTAAATGGTAGTACTTTAGGCAAGGCAGTGGTCAAAGTGTGCAGGACTATACTACGGAGTTTCGGAGACAAGCCATGTTACTCAATATGGACTTGGAGGATGAGGACATTCTGACCAAATATTTGGGAGAAGTTCACACTCACCTTCGGAGGAAGGTAATCTCCACGAAACTCAAGGATCTCAATGAAGCTTGTATACAAGCATACTACATTAGCGAAGAAAAGAAGCGAGGAGAAATAGAAGCAAGGAAGACCAATCAACAAATCAACTTGAAAAAGAGCAAGGGAAAAAAGTAGCGAAGGTAAATTTAAAGGTGAACAGGACACCACTGCATTGAATACTTGTAAAGATCCTAAGAATTTTTTAAGAATTGTGATATCAATGGTCATACTTGATGCCACATGTTGGAAGTTACATCCGAAATTACACCCAAGGCACCGAACCAAGGATTCCAAGAAATCCATGGCCACTGTAAAACCAAAAGAGGAGGTGGAGATAAAGGATGATTCAGATGTAGACGAGAGGACATGATGCACAACCACTAACATGTACAACGGTGAAGAAGAAGAGATGAGTAAGCTATTCCAGATCGAATCCAAATCAAGAAGACTAAGGTAAACGCTTTGGTTGATTTTGGTTCTCAATCCAATTTGATTTCTGATGCGGTTGTAGAGCAGCTTGGTCTTGAGACTTACGAACATCCACATCCATACCGGTTGGGATGGGTTAAGAAGGGTGTAGAGATACAGGTAACAAGGAAATGTAAGTTCAAGTTTGGGATAAATTCCCAATATATAGATGTATTAGAGGCTGATGTCATTCCCCTTGATGCATTTGATGTTGTTTTCGGAGTCCTTGTATATCAAGGATGTTGTTTTCACAAGGAGGGAGAACCAGTACAAATGGGTCAAGGATGGAATCAATTTCAACATCCGGGCACACCAACGCAAGACAAAAATGCTATGGTAAGTGCCAACCAAGCAAAAAGACTAATTCAAGCAAATCATAATCAGTTTTGTTTACTTTCATGGAAAGAAAAACAAGATGGGGTAGAGAGCACAAATATTTCTAACAAAAGGATGAAGGGTTTGGATAGCACTATTCAATATTTTTAGGAAGATTTCCAGACTCCCAGTAAGATTTCACCAAGACGTAAGGTAGAGCATGAGCCAGAGCTCCCTCTACCAAACATCGGATTGTATGGGCAGTCCTTGTTAGAGAGTACAAAGGAGAAGAAACAACCCCAAAACCACGGAGCAGTACACACTTCCGTTATACGGTAATTCATGTCTACCTACCAATCCACTGGACTGATAGTAGGGCAGCGGGAAGAGTAGGAATACGGGATTTGGGGCTAATCTGGAGCAGAAACATTCATTGAGAGGATCCGGAAAATCCATCTCAAGGTGAAAGAACAAGGTCAAGCAAGAAGAACCAAGCCACTATGGTATGGACCCTTGCCATACTTGAGCAGGTTGGAGAAAACACCTTCGACTTGACGTACCACACTTCATGCAGATGTACTCGTAGCAAATTGCAAGAACTTGCACCTACCAAAGCCATCTATGCTTGACGAAGAAGGAGAAATTCAGCAGCTACCTTCCATAGAAGATTGTGTCTTGGATTCTCAAGGAAAATTGGAGGAGGATGTAGTACTGGAACAGAAAATCAAAGATCTGCAGGAGTCTTGGCAGATTGGACCAGAAGGAAAGACACCAAGGCAAGCCCGGTCATACTTGAAGGAGAAAGAGAGGGAATTGATTCCTCATCTACTCCCCCACTAATCTTTTGTGCGACCAAAAGTCTCCTAAGTAGGGAGGTATGATTGATAGGGATCCTAAAACAACACCACTTCATCAGATCAACTAGCACCAAGAAGGAGAAAATGAGAAAAACGAAGTGCGGGACGTATTTTTACATAACGCCTCCTTGTGCGAGTGGCGGTCTTGTAACCGCCCCTCCCGCATAGAAAGATGCGACGATCCCGACACTTTTGATGGAAAAATAAAAATTGAGTGAACAATCACGGATTCAAGAGCTCGGGTGTGTCTCTTCCCTTCCCGCCTTTCTCATTCTCCAGTGCATGGGAGCACATGGCAAAGGCTATAAATACAAGGAGTAAGAGAATTGGGCATCCGGGAGATCAAATGCAAGAAAAAACTAATGAGAGCAAGTGAGCAAAGAACTTTCAAAGGTCTGGAATTGATTTGTAGGAGCAAGGTGCAAGAAAACAGAGCAAACAAGTATTTGGGAGGAAGGTTTACATTGTTGCTTCTTTTCATACTTATTGTAATCTATATAATTTGAATAATTGGCCAATACAAGTGGGAAGAAAGAGGAGTTGCCCTTCCTAATCGGTGGTTGTCCCTCGAATCGAGGGTTCGCAGGATAAAATATTGGTGTTGTATTATTGAGTTTTTTTAGCATTCTCTGTAATTTTGATTCTAAGCACTAAGAAAATCAATCACTAGCTCTAATTCTGTCATTTTTCCAAAGCAAAAGTAGAACAACATTAAATTTGTGATTTGTGAAATTCCAAAGTCGAAGTTTACAGATCAATAAGCGTGTGTTAAACAATTGGTATTAGAGTCGGTTCCTTCAATAACAATGTAATCAACCGAAGGTAGATCTCAACAGCACACATGGCCAGTAGTCAAGTACTAGAGGGTTTCTCCACAAAGAAGGCTCCATTATTCGATGGAACAAATTATGATTTCTGGAGCATACAAATGAAAACCTATCTAATGGCTTTAGGGTTCGATATTTGGCAATCGGTAGTAACGGGATATATAACTCCTCAAACTCCACCGACGGATCAAGCCGGAAAGAGGGCCAGTGAAAACAATGCCAAAGCCTTAAACACAATATTATGTGGCTTGTCTGAATTTGAGTTTGTCAAAGTTATGCATTGTGACACGACAAAGGAGACATGGGACAAACTGCATAATATCTATGAGGGAGACACTAAGTAAAGAAGAAGAGAATGTCATAAACCTATCTTCTTCGTGTGGACGAAATTGTGAATACCATCAGAGGGCTTGGTGAAAAGATAGAAGAACCAATAATAGTACAAAAGGTGCTAAGGTCTCTCCCCTTAAGATTTGATCCTAAGGTTTCCACAATTGAGGAAATAAAAGATCTAAACACGCTAAAGATGGATGAGTTGCATGGAATCCTCACAACATATGAAATGAGGACAAAAACAGAAAAGCCGTCAAAGCGAGAAGCTGCCTTCAAAGCTTCAAAAAGGGTCAAAAATGCAAAACTTGAGTCAAGTGATGAATCGGAAGAGTTCTTTTTGTGAGAAATCTAAAAAAGGGATTTGGCAAGTATAAAGGTAAGCTTCCTTTCAAATGTTTCAATTGTGGTGAGATAGGGCATTTCGCTGCTAAGTGTCCTCATGCAAAAGATGATAGTAGTGATGAAGAACATGCTACAATAGAAAAGAGCAAACATCCATACAAAAAGAACTATAAGCTGGGCAAATACGAAAAGAAGAAAGCCCTTATATCTATAAGAAAAGCCTCTACATCAAGGAGAGTAGCTCAGAAGAAGAGAGTGATTGAGAAGAAACTCTTTTCATGGGAATAGAAGCAAATAACAATGAAGACCAAATCTTTCTGGAAGAGGAAGAAAATTTTGAGGATAAAGGAGAAGTGGATCTGGAGGAAGAACTTGTTTGTGCCTTGGGTGAAATAAAGAGGCTTAAGAAAAAGAACTTGAAGCAAAAATTACAGCTTCAGAAATATGAAGAAGGTGGAAATTCGCAATCGAACATATCTCAAAGCTTTGAAGAGTCTGAAAAGATTATTATCAATCTAAAAACTCAATTAGAAGAGGCTAAAAGAATTGAGGAGGTAGTAAGAGATCAACTGAAATCAAAAGAGGAAAATTGTGCTAAGCTTGAATCTGAAATTGTTGATTTAAGAAAGGAATTGGAGAAGTCTAGTGATAAGCTAAAAAATAGCTTAAAATTTGAAAAGAGCACCGAGGTCTTGGATAACATTCTTAATAGCCAAAGGTCACCATGCATCAAGACAGGTCTTGGCTATGAAGAAAAACAAGAGGTTACTAAGAAGGATTTGAATTCAAAAATTGTTGAACCTCCGAAGAAAGAAGATAAGACTCCTCATAAGAACAACATTCCTCAAAAGGATAACAAAGATGAGAACAAGTGGCATAAGGTTCCCACAAGAAACTTCAAAAGATCCTTCTATCCAAGGCAACCTTACATGATCAAGTATCAAAACTCCTTTTATGGCTATTGTTTCTCGTGCAACAATTTTGGTCATAAGGCAATAGATTGTAAGGTTCGGAAAGGAATAATGGTTGGAATAAAAGTGCTTATGGTTATTCAAGTAGAAATCATAACTCATTTGTTGCACTATCGGATTACAATGAATATGATATTGTGTGTTATAAGTGCAACAAAGTTGGTCATATAGCACGATATTGTAGAAGTGTTTTTGTAGAGAATCCAAAGCAAACCAAGAAAGTGGATACCTTGGCCAAGCAGAAAACAGAATCTACAAAAGCTTGGAAGAAGAAACAAAAGGAAGAGAAAGAGAAAGCTATGCTTGTTCAAACTGCTTTTCATGTGCAAAATGAAGAGCAACATTGGTACATTGATAGTGGATGCTCGAGCCATATGACAGGAGATAAGAGCAAGTTCCATTCCTTGAAGAAAGTAAGCGAGAGCAATAAAATTTGGAGACAACGCTACAACAAGGATAACAGGCAAAGGTAATCTCAGTCTCAATGATGGAAAGACAAAAATTGAGAATGTGTTGTACGTTGAAGGGCTGAAGCATAACCTCCTAAGTGTTAGTCAAATGTGTGATCAAGGACACATCCTCACTTTCCATCCTCAAGGTTGTGAAGTAAGGAAAGTTGATTCAGAAGATTAGTTGCAGATGCAAACAGAACCACAAATAACTTGTATGTGCTCAGTGAAGTTAAGAAAGAAAGATGTTATATGACACAATCAGATGAGAGTTGGTTATGGCACAAAAGAATGGGCCATATGAATTTTGACAATTTGGTGAAAATCAACAATAAGCAGTGTGTGAGAGACATGCCAAAAATCACGAAGCCTTCAAACACCATTTGCAAGCAATGTCAGCATGGAAAACAAACTAGAGGCAAATTCAAATCAAAGGAATATTCAACAATGAAGCCTTTGGAATTGATTCATACAGACTTGTGTGGGCCCACAAGAACTCAAAGTTTAAAAGGTGAGAGTTACTTTATGTTGTTAATTGATGACTATTCTAGAATGACATGGGTTGCTCTTCTAAAGGATAAATTTGAGGCATTTGAGAACTTTAAATTTTTAAAACATTAGTAGAAAATGAAATTGGGTTGAAAATTAAGTGCTTGAGATCAGATAGAGGAGAATTTCTTTCAGACCAATTCGGAGAATTTTGTGAGGAACATGGAATAAGAAGACAACTCACAGTTGCACGAACTCCGCAACAAAATGGAGTTACTGAAAGAAAGAACCGAACAGTTCAGGAGATGGCAAGGACTATGTTGAATGAGTCCAAATTGTCAGATAGGTATTGGGGAGAAGCAGTTAAGACAACGGTTTACATCCTTAATAGAGGACAAATCAGAGTAAACAATACCAAAACACCTTACGAACTATGGAAGGGTAGACCAGATTACCATTAAATACTTTAGGGTGTTCGGAAGCAAATGTTATATTAAAAGAAATGATGAAGATTTGGGAAAGTTTGACTCTAGATCTGATGAAGGTATTTTTCTTGGATACTCCTCAAGGAGTAAAGCTTACAGATGCTATAATAAAAGACTTCAAAAGATTGTGGAAAGTGTCGATGTAAGAGTGGATGAGTTCAGAAAACATAAGGTGACCACACAAGTAAGTGATCACTCAGAAGAATCAGACCAAAATGAAGTCGAAGAAGAAATTGAAGAAGAGGAACAGGGAAAATACTAAGGCACCATCGAGATTTGTTCAGAAGAATCATGGAGAAAATTTGATTCTCGGTGATAAAGATGTTGGGGTGCAAACTCGATGGAGGATAGTAAGTACATCTGAGTGAGTCAATTTCTCTTTGTTATAAAAAATAGAGCCTAAAAATGTTGTAGAAGCTAGTAAAGATGAACATTGGGTCAACGCCATGGAGGAAGAATTGAATCAAATAGAAAAGAATGAAACTTGGGAACTTGTTCCAAGACCAAAGGACAAAAATGTGATTGACACCAAATGGGTCTTTAGAAATAAGTTGAATGAAGATGGGGAAGTAACCAAAAACAAGGCAAGGTTAGTATGCAAAGGGTATGCTCAAGTAGAAGGTATTGATTTTGAAGAAACCTTTGCTCTTGTTGCTCGATTAGAAGCCATTAGAATGTTTTTGGCATATGCTAGTTGTAAGAATTTTAAGGTTTTTCAAATGGATGTCAAATCTGCATTTCTAAATGGAAAATTAGAGGAAGAAGTTTACATTGAGCAGCTGGAAGGTTTTCTATTGTCAAAAAACAAGGATTTTGTGTGCAAATTGAAGAAGGCACTATATGGGCTAAAACAAGCCCCCCGAGCATGGTACTCAAGACTTGACACATATCTTCTTCAACAAGGGTTCAAAAGAGGAGTAGCAGATAGTAATCTCTACATTAAGACAAAAGGTAATCATCAATTGATTGTTGTTGTGTATGTAGATGATATTATTTTTGGAGGAGATGATAGAAAAATGTACCAAGAGTTTGCTAAAGATATGCAAAATGAGTTTGAGATGTCAATGCTAGGAGAATTGTCATTTTTCCTTGGTTTACAAATTTCTCAATTTGAAAAGGGAATATTTATCTCTCAAACTAAGTATGTAAAGGAGATGTTAAAGAAGTTTGAAATGGAAGATTGCAAACCGGTCAGCACACCTATGGTTACAGGATGCAAGTTGAGTAAGGATGATGAGTCTCTGAAGCAAATCAGACTCTATACAAGTCAATGATTGGCAACTTATTGTACACAACAACCTCTAGGCCAGATATCATGCAAGCAGTTGGTTTAGTTGCATGTTTCCAAGCAGCCCCAAAAGAAACACATGTGCAAGCGGTTAAGAGAATATTCAAATATCTAAAAGGCACTTTAGATTATGGTTTGTGGTACCCAAGAGGTGCAGATTTCACCTTAACAACATATACAAATGCAGATTGGGCAGGTGACATGGATGATAGGAAAAACACAAGTGGAGGAGCATTTTTCCTTGGTGGAAATTTAGTGTCTTGGTTGAGCAAAAAACAACCTTCTGTTTCCTTGTCCACAACGGAGGCAGAATACATAGCAATAGTATCATGTTGCACACAAGTTCTATGGATGAAGCAAACTCTACAAGATATTAAGGTAGAAAATGATGATCCCATTTCTATATTTTGTGATAATACTAGTGCAATTAACATTTCAAAGAATCTGGTTATGCACTCCGAACTAAGCATATTCCGATCAAATATCATTACTTGAGAGAGCAAGTAGCTGAAAAGAATGTTAAGTTGGAATATGTTGCCATAGAGGAGCAGATAGCGGACATTTTCACAAAGCCCCTCTCAAAAGGGACTTTTGAGTACCTTAGACACAAGTTGGGTGTGATACCCTTCTCATCGAGTCACTAAAGTCTCAAGGAGTAACATCGGTTTAGGGGGAGCACCGTGGACAACCCTTTGCCATTGATGTCAAAGGGGAGAGTAAAAGAAAGGGGGAGTAGTACAACAAGAGGAAGAAGTACAAAAAGGGAGAGTATTCTGTTTTGAAGATGATTATTTCTTTGTAGGGTTGCCATCAATGACAAAGGGGGAGATTGTTGGAGATATTGTCATTGATGTCAAAGGAGTCATTGATGTCAACAGAGAATGCACAATGATCAAAAGAAAAATCAGATTGATGTGTTATGATGGTCAAATTTGATAACAATGAATGTAATAATTGTATACCAAAATGTGCAGTGAATTCATGAAGAGACAACATTTATTTAATGGGCCATCAACCTCCATTAAGATTAAATGATTTGTTTTTATGTGGTCAACCTCCCTTGAAGAAGGCCGACCCTATTGGGTGAAGAGTCATGACCATTCGAAAGGGCATTTTTGGGCTATAAAAGGAAGATTTGTTGGATGGAGGAAGGGTAGATTTTGAGCGAATATCATTCGGAAGAAGAGCGAATTTTATAAGTGTGAAATAAGAGTTATATCTTGAGAAGACAAGCAAATTTGTGAAGAGGAAATAAAAGTCTCCATCATTCGTTGAAACAACAACACTACGAAGGTGGTATCGTCATCGGTTTGGAGGTTGGTGCCTCATAAAATGAAGAGATTGGTGTCTCTTGCTGAGTTGGTGCTTGCGTAAAAGATTGGTGTCTGAATTGCTAAGTTGGTGCTTGGCATTGGGGATCGGTGTCTCCAGTAGGTTGGTGCCTACATATATATATATATATATAAAAGCAAATATTTTGTTGTGGTTTTTTTCCCGAAAGGGTTTCCACGTAAATATTGTGTTCCTCTTGTGTTGCATAATTTTTAGATCTTGTGAGATTGTTGTTCTGACTATTAAAGTTTTGAATTATTAAAAGTTTATCTTATATTGATTCACCCCCTCTTAGTATAAACGTGTGTTTAACATCTTTGACAAAATAAAATAAGATGTGAACATGTCCTCAGCAATCTTGAGGAATTCCTTGCTCAAAAGGATTGAAATAGTGCGAAAGAGGTGTGGTAGTTGCATGTAAAAATATTTGCAACTCTTTAGAATCACAACTCTTGTTTGATCCAATCAAATTTTCCAATTTCTTTTAGTGCTGCAATCATTGCATTCATACAAACATGCAAGTAGATATGTGTATTGGAAGCCTCAATCAACTTGTTTGTTTCCTCACGCACTTATGATGCACTTGTAACTACCTTCACTACATTTGTGTAGCGTTGTTCGTCACAAGATGCAATGCAACATTCTCCACACGGACTTCCATCACCACCTCATTCAACATATCAAACAAAGCATTTGCATTTTGCGGTTGGTGGAATGCAACAATTGACTTCAAGAGGACTAATTGCCCACTTGAATCCACTAGTAAGTTAATCAATGTGTGGTTTTTCCCATCCGTCTACTTATCGAGACAAAGTGTTGCGACCTTGCTTTTGCCATAGTTTTTTTGGTCTTTTACTATTCCTTGCATATGTTTGACAAAATTATCCAACAATGGGCCACTCAAATCATAAGTAGGATCCTTGAACCCTTCCCGGCAAACAACGATTAGTGTAATGACTAAATTTTCCCAAAATGGGCTCTTTGCCACATTGGATGGTGTTGTAGTACCAAAATTTAGTAAAGAAATACCCTTGCTTCCTTGTGCACTTCTTGGTTCTAACTAGTACCTCTCGAGTGATGGTTGTGCCCTCGAGACTACTTGAGGGCCAAAAAGAACTGAATTATCTCTAGTAGATGAGTTTCACCCCCGTCCTCAATACCACGGAGGTGGGGTAGTAGAAATGGCCCCAATATCATAATCATCTTTTGCTTCCCTCCTATTCACTAAGGCTTCAAGTGCTTCAACTTTCCTCTTTTTTTCCTCATTTTTCTCCGCATAACTCACAAGGTATGTGGCCATCTCTTTTCGAGCCTCAAGCAACACTTGTCTGCAAACTACCACATTTTTCTTGGTATTTGTGTGATGTGGTATTTGAGGTGATTGCAACCTCCACTCATCTTCATCCCACAATAATTGCATATCACACAATTGTTCTTTACCCATTCACAATGCTTCCAAGAAGGGTCATTAGACTTAGGCTTGCTAAGTGTAGTTGAATTCTAGGTAGTTGGTATGGGTGCAGTGCACAAGGACGAGAACCCGGTACATCAATACAATAATTTTTGGTAACTTGGGTATGGCTTTGGATACAAATCGTACAAAAAAATATAAAATATTAAAATTATAGCACAATAAGAAATTAACCATATAATATGCATAGAGTAAACAAAATAAGCTAAATAACCACAAAACATAATGATAATTCAATGCCAAATGTCATGATATTCATTAGTCGAACTTAGAATAAGTACATTGTGCAAATGTTACAATGTATACACAAAATCAAGACAAATCAACATATTCATTATTTTCATAATCATAATGCTCTTCAGTGTAGTCAACGAAAGCATCACTAGAACCATCGTGTGGTTCATTAGTAGTAAACCATCATATGAGTAAATGTGCAAGGAAAGATAAGTATGCAATGTGAGGTAAATGTGTTGTTGTTTGAAAAGAATTTGGGGATGCATTTTAGGGTTAGTGTTAGTTTTTAGGTTTGAAAAGTCATATAACTTTATTTTAAGCAAAAAAATGTTTTTTGGGAGAAAAACATGATGGGTATGAGAATTGGTAATTGACAAACGTACGTGGATGCTGATTCCTATACTTGGACCTCCCCTCCTCCCCGCGTACCCAAGGATGTACTCGCACCCCGAGAGATGTACCTTCCCGGTATGTACCATATCCGTCCTCGGTACATACCATACTGTAACCCGGCCCCTACGGGGCGTGCACTGCAACCTAGGTTGAATTGGATGCCATTATTGTAAGTGTAGACAACAGAAACCTTATAAAAGCCCATCAAATAAATGATTTTGATGGAAACCATAGTTACTAATCAAAGGAAGAAGTAGAAGATTTAAGCAATTGAATATGGAATGTTGAAAACTCTAGAAAAATAGAAAGTAATGTTATCAACTTATTATTCCTACCTATATGCGCAGAATCTATGTTTCAAACGTGCTGTTTTTATCGAGTATACGATGATGTATTCCTTTATATGCTGAAAACCCTAGCTCTAATGGCATGCCAATCAATCGCATTCACCGTGTTCACCGTCTTCGCAAGAGTAAATGCAGAAAAACAAAAGCTTCAAATGTAAAAATAGCTTTTTTAGCTGGGTGCTATATGCTTTTGCGGGTGAGTCGATAGGGAAAATTTGGCAAGTTTTGCCAAGTAATGATGAAATCACTTGCTGAAACTTACCAAGTTTTCCCTGCTTAATTGGCTTGCCAAGTTTCATACGATTTATTGTCTGCCCTGTGCCTCGTGAGTAATCGGTGAGTTTTGCTGAGTTCTGAAATAGCGAATAATAGTATTAAAATATCGCATTAAAATAAGATTGGTAGGCTTGTGTTTTACAATCCAATCAGTCAATTGTGTAAACATAGAAATTCTTCTGTTTTTAATGGGAGGAATTTAAATATTCACAACAGTAAATAGCAATTGCATTTCCTGAGTAAAGAAAACAAAAGAAAGTCCCCATTTGAGGATATCAAAGGAGCAACAAACATACCTGGAAGGATCCCATTGAATGAAGAATTTATTCAAAGGACATTGGATCATATTCCTTGCACCCATAATCCTAGTGAGAGATGAAATTTGTTCAGATCAGATCTGCCAATTTTCTTAAGGAAGAGAAAATCAATTCCTTCATTCCTGATTTGGTTTCTTAGAAAGAGGCATTTATTTGGCACTTCTTGTCCTCGAGCATTCCAAAAAAGAATCCACATGATTAATTGTTTTCAGAGGAGGTGCTCGCCTTAATGCATTCAACTGAATTGGATTATTTGGGGGACCATGTCTGGATGTGTTGATCAGTTGTTTTCCTAGCTACTGTCAAATACATTATCTATTTATAACTGTCAAAAATTTGTGCTGCTTCCTGGAATCTGATATTTGGAATGTTTCCCATACACCTATGTTTTAGGAACTCCTTTCACTTTTCCAACAGCAGCAGCAGCAAGAGAAAGACCAGACCATGTCAATCTTCAAACAGGAATTGCAAGAGAAGGATCTTATCATCACCAATTTGCAAGGTAGAATCACTAAGCTCGAACACGCCCACGCCACTTCCGTGTATTCCCCATGCTTACAGCAGCTTAATGAAGTGGTTTCAGAAATTCAGAACAAGCAATCCAAGATAATCATTCAACACGAACACCTTAAAAGGAAACCACAGCCCAACAACAATCTATCCAAAAATAGGTTGAGGAACAAAATTCATGGGTACAAGTGGTTAAGGGGAAGAAAGCACCTCCAGTTGTGGAAATCGCTGTCCAAGCAAAATTTGAAGAGGAAAAGGCACATCAAACCAAGGCACTCAACCTCCATGTTCGTGGCCTCCCTAAACCAGCTGATCCCTTACAGGCAGGGCACGCGTTCTTGCGTGAATCTTTGGACTTGAAAGATATCTCCCTTAACAAAGCTTGGACACTGTCAGACAACACCCTTGTTATCCAATTCTAAACTGCAAAAGAGCATTTGCAAGCTCTTAGAGCAAAAAGAAAGCTATTTTCCCTCCCACAGAAAATTTATGTAGATGCCAATCTCACATGACTTCAGGTGGAAGAGCTTCAAAAGCTCGTATTTAGGTGGTATCTGCCAGGAAGGAAAACAAGTGGACTATTATTAGAGACTGTAAGGCTGTCATTCGTGATTCTCTCGCCACTTGGGTGGTCATGCCTTGGACTGTTAGCATGACGACGTTCTCGGGTCTAGGCGGGTGGCGATCACATCTCCATTGCTTCTTAGAACTGCAATGACGCTTTATGGTCTTCTCCGTACTTTCCGGTGTGACATTGCTTCTCATGATCTCATCTTCTTCACCGAGACCCATAAGAGCCTCGAGTGGGCCCTCCCTCCAATTGCGAGATACTTGTGGATTTCGGCCTTTTGTCGTGAGACACACAAATTAGGTGGTGTTCGTGGTTTAGGGGGTGGGTTTGACTCATTCGGGACAGCATCAGGTCTAGAGTTCGCACGTGGCTTCGATGTCCACTCCGATACATATGGTTTTAAATCCCGAGAAATACACCTTTTCGGGAGGTCTTCATAGTTTGCTACATTCCCCCACCACATCTTCATACACTATTCATGTTGATGAAGACCTGTACCTTGACCTCTATCCAGAGTTCTCTCGATACTCCACTATTGGTGACATCATTCTTTTGGGTGAGTTTAATGCCCCTACAGGGAACCTCCAGATGCCTATTCATGACCTTGCTCAGGATGAGTTATGCCTTCATGAGTTAGATCTTGAGGAGTTTGGTTTATAGAGAGATTTTGCTGATAGAATGCTACAGTTACAACCTATGGGAGACACCTCCTTGATTGGGTGAATCTCAGAGCCTTCACATCCTCAACGGGCTTCCTCACTTCTCGACTTTGGTAGATTCACTTGTTTCCCCACGGCGCAGTGAGTGTCATGGACTATGTTCTCACCAATAGATCCATCATCCCTCATATTTGTGGCTTCCTTATCTTGCCTCAACTCCCCCTTGTTGACCATGTTGTCTTGACATTCACCCTCCATACATCTGTTTCAAATCCTTCCCCACCATCCCCCACATCCCCGATACTCGAGATACCACAATCCATTTTGATGATGATTACACCATTGATTATGCTTTGAATGTCTCCCTCCTATGTTTGGGTTTTACTCCCTCCCTCTTCCCACCATTGATTCCATGTATGAGTTTTTACATCAAACCCTCTGGGATGTTGCCCTTGATTCCTGTCCCCACACTATTCACTACTCCAGATCCCCTACCCGTCATAGAACTTGCCCCATGAACCGGTGGTATGATAATGAGTGTAAATCCCTTCATCGAAGACTTTGATTTTCCTAACCCATGACCCTCCCTCCATACCCACCCTTCGTAAGGAGTATCGTTGTCTTCTTTGATGTAAGAAACAAAAGTTTCTTGCGTCTAGATGGATTTCACTCCTTGCTGATCTCCACCACTCTCCTAAGACTTTTTGGCGTACTCTTCTCCCGAGAAAAACCACCATTTCTGACATCACACCCGAAACATGGCTCTCTTATGCCGCCTCTATGATGTTCGAGCCCATCCTACTTTTGCCATTGCGCCACTCCACCTTCCTCATCAATTTTCTCTACCTCCTCTATCAAGAGAGCTATTTTGAAATTACGCACCAGCAAAGCAGCTGATTGTGAAGGTCTCAAAGCTTAATTCATCAAATATGGTGTCAATTCCCTTGCCTTCCCCTTGCCACTCTTTTTAATCCAAGGTATCTTCAAGCTTCATGAAGTCTTGGTTCCAACACATCATCCACCCTATTCATAAGTCAGGAGATCCCTCTATCCCTGACAACTACAAGACCATTATGATTGGGCATACATTTGCCAAACTTTATGCCACATTGTTAGACATGCAACTATCAAAATACTTGGAAAGGAATCCCTACACCACCAATTACAACACGCTTTTACCCAAGGCTTGTCCCTCATATCCCACCTTGAAAACCTCCTACCGTTGTCTCCTTCGCCGTAAAAAAATGCCTCTATATCTCCCAACGTAGACGGACTTTATGTGCGTCTCTTTGACTCTCCTAAGCATTTTTCGTCTATTTTCCCTCGCCATTCTCCTCTTCCCTCAGAGCTTAGCCCCAAATCCATGTTCTCTCACACTTCCAATCTTTATGATATTCCTGGACAGCCGCATATCCAAGTTGATAATCCACCATCTTCCTGCCACTTATTCACATACAAAAATATCAGAGAGGCAGTTAGAGTGATGAATAGTAGCAGGGCAGCGGATGAGGAAGGGTTCCAAGCAGAATTCTTCAAGTATGGTATTGGGGTGCTCGTAGCTTTTGATTGACCTCTTCAACCACGTAGTATGCTATGGTTTTCGACTTGGTCGCATCATACCATCCACCCGATCCACAAATCGGGCCCCATCTCGATCCCAACAACTACAGGACAATTATGGTGGGTCATACATTCTCCAAAATTTACGCTACAGTCCTCCATATGCAGGCATTCTAAGGAGCTGGAGTGCATCAACTTCGAGCTAGGGGAAGCAAGTTTTCGTCCTGATCACCAGACTATTGATCATATCTTTACTCTCGTGTTATCATCACGCCATTGCTTGTCGAAAGTCTATTATTGCTTTGTAGACTTTTGAAAAGCTTTCACTCGGTTCGCGTGTGGCACTTTTTCAGAGACTCGGAAATATTGGCATTTTCGAGACCCTTCTCACTGCCATCATGCGTCATCTACAAGACTTTTTTCGGGTCGCCTTCAAGACTCATGGGAGTCGAATTTCATCAGGAGTACCATTGGGGTCAAACAAGGGTGTCCCCTTCACAACTCTTTTTGGGATATACATTGATGAGCTTGAGTCCTTTCTCCATGAGCATATTCATAATGATGGGTGCCTTCTTCACTAGGTTTATCCATCCTTTTGTTTGCTGATGATGTGGTCCTCTTGGCCTCCTCTCTGGGAGGGTCAGAGAGATAGTTGGGCGCTTTAGCATTATTCCGTGATCTTTGGAAGTTGACGGTTAACCCGAGTAAAACCAAGGTTATAGTCTTGATGTTTGAAGACCTAACACCTCAACTTATTTCGGGGTGAGGAGATCGAGATCACCAACACATACCTATTTCAGTTTGAGACAAGCCCTCCAACCTCGTGTCAATAAGGGTTATGGATCCTTAGCCCTCCTCGAGAGACAATGCTTTCACCACCACTTCCAGAGACATCTCCAAATGTCCCTCCATCGGTCAACTATCCCTTTACGGCCTTGTTGCTTGGGGGCCCTCTTTACTGTAGAGGCCCACTAGGCTTCTGCCGAGAGAGTCCAGATACTTCTCCTTTGCTGATTTATCGACATTATTTTGGCCGAGTTCGAGCCCGCCTTTTCGAGACGGAGACCATGTTTGATCCATCACTTTCCTACACCGCATTTGTGGCTTCGCTGATTTCGTTAAGGGGAGGGACATGTACTCGTACTTGGAGTATTGCTCATCAGAGACTATTGCTCTTTTTGACCCCTCGTCGTGGTCATGGTTGGTATGCCCAGGTTTCTAACGTCTTGGGGGATAGTGGGTATTCGGATGGATCATCCTCCTTTCGGTATTCCTTGGAGGCATCAGCCACCCTCTTCCTACTCTTAGAAGGTGATGAACAAGATCATGAGAGGATATTTACAAGCAGTTCATCTACACCACTTGAACCCTCGTGGGGCTTTATGCCCCAAAATGGCCTTTTATGCTTTGAGCACTTTACTGAGTTGAGTGACGGTCTCATTATCCGTCCTCAGTATACCTTACGTCACTGGATGCATGCCCTTCACATCCCCCTTGGTCAACTCGGTAGGTTCTCATAGAATCCAAGGCATGAGACGGATCACCACCTTGATCGTTTGGATAGGATTTCCTTGTGTAGTCTCAGAGACTAAGACAGAGACACACTTCATCTTCCGCTGCCCCATTTACTATGAGATCAGAGGGAGGTTTTATTTCCTTTTAGGAGGGCACAAACTCTTTCTGACTTCTTCATGAGGATCAAAAGTTCTTAGCTTTATACTTACAGGAGGCTCTAAGGCTTTGTGAGCACACTCTTGACACCACATTCCACAGCATTCTTTTGGCGGATCACTTCCTTCTTCATAGTGCTACCTTCAATGAGAGGCATTAAATGCCAAGGTGAGACCAGCTCCGCTTCTCACTCCAGATCTATTCAGAGGACACCATCCACAGTTCCCAAGCCATCTTGGACCGGCCCATACGGTCTTGCACCAAGAGAAATCGACCTACGCCAGGCCTTTGAGATATAGTACGGTGTCTGCAGGCAGTAGCATTGTAGGTGTTCTCTACACTCTACCGACTCTTCGTATGGTCGTCTTTCCATCCAAAGTTTCTTCTAGTCACCTCGGATGTTAGAAGAGTTGGATCTATGTAATGTCCCCTTTTTCGGGACATTACTAATATCTGGGTTCATCTCTTTTATTTACATTGTAACTCCTTGACATGCCTAGCGCTACAAGTGAGAGTCTGTTTAGTTAGTTTAATGTGCACATAGGTTAGTTACTTTTATTTATTTAATTAGAAAATAAATAAAGTGCACATAGTCTTAGTATTAAATATTTTATTATGTTTTCCCTCCAAAAGGAAAAGGTCGGTCATTGGATATTGCACCCCTTAGTTCTATAAAAGGAGGTCACATTTCCTTTAGAGGGTTATGTTGATTGAACTTTGGAATTTACTCCATGCTTGGAGAAATGGGATGTATGTCCATGGGATGTATGCCCTAGCTCTTGCATTGTGTTCTCTTGTGTTGAATGTGTTTTTGCATGGTTTATCCTTTCTAAGTGTTGGCAACTTGGATTGGGGATTGTTTAAGCATATTTTTGATGTCTCAAAATATATTTATGTTGCAGATCTGATTTAGTATAATTTTGTGAGTATGTGTGACTAGATTTGAGGGTTTTGGGAGTAATACAAGTGTTGGAATTAATTTATGTGCAAGCAACAATTTATTTTGCCCTAGGCGACTTGCTATTTTGGCCATTTTGGGGTTTAACAACTGTTCTAATTTGGTTTGGTTCATCTTGTTCCTTGTATTTTTCCGAGTCCAGGCATATCTTATTTGCCCAAATCAGAGTAGTTTTGAGGAAGATATGAATTTTTAAAAATTGCAGCAGATTGGGGTTTGATTAGCAATTGTTTTCAGTTGTGTATAATCAGATTAAAGATCTGATTTGTCTATTAATTATTTCTGAGCAAGGGGAGTTGATTTGGAGTGTTTGGAAGCTTGGAAAGGCTGAAATATTTTTATTGATTTTATTCTAACCCTAACGACTTGAAATCAGATTTCTGGGGCAGATTTGAAGTGGTTTAGTTGCTCAGAAAATTCAGATCCATAGTGCATTGGAAAGGCCTTGGTTTCTAGTTTATTGTGCAATTTATTTCATGCAAAAATACCAAGTATTGAAGGAGTTATTAATTTTTTAAGTTTCAGCTGTTCTGGGTGCTATATATCAATTAATTAACTATTGTCAAAAATCAGATCTGGAAGTTGTTAGCTTTCTAATTAGTTCTCCCATCTAACCCACCACTTTGGCATACTCCAACCCCATTTTGGGTTGTATTATTGCCGACATTGGGTTATTTGAGGTCGAACTAAGAAGATCTAATCTTCCTAGGATCGATCGAGTTAATTAATTTTCAGATTTATATTTGTCCTAAGAGGGGACATTACAATCTACCATTCGCTGATAGACTTTCTTCATTGCTTCTCCCTAGCTGTCTTCCTTGGTCGTCTCCCCCTTCTTCTCATTTGCACTTCCACCCCGGTTTTGGTTTTGGGGTTTGCTCTTTCCGGTTCTGCCAGCTTCTTTGGCTTTGTACTTTTCTTTCTCGGGAACCTTTTGGTTCTCCTGCTTTGTATTTGCTCACGGTGTTATCTGTAGTCCCTTTGACCTACTTTGTGGTCATTCGTTGGACATTAATATATTTATCTTATCGGGGCAAGTGGGCTTGAAGGACCTACCAAACTATTGACCACATCTTTACACTCCAGGCTATCATTGAAGAAGCTCATCACAGGTCTTCCAAAGTCTTTTGTTGTTTTGTTGACTTCAAAAAGCCTTTGACTTAGTTCCAAGACACTTGCTTTTCCATGAAGTTGAGAGATTTCGGCATCCCAAATTCTTTGATTACCACAACTTGGAGGCTTTATGAGACACTCATCGGAAACTTCGTACTCATGGTTTATATGACTTTGTGAAGAGTACCATTGGGGTCAAACAAGGATGTCCTCTCTCACCGACCCTTTTCAACATATACATTGATGAGTTAGAGGAGTTTCTTCGACAAAGATACCCATATGGATGATGGTTGTCTTTTGCATGAGGTGCTTATAGCCATCCTCCTTTTTGTCGATGATGTTTTCCTCTCTCACCGTGTAGAGGGCATACAACTTGATGACCTTTCTTGCTTCTACAAACTTGAACTAGTGGTCAAGCTTTAGTAAAACTAAGGTCATGATCTTCAATATCATCAAGTGTTCTCTCTAGATTCCAATTTTTCTACGAGAGGAATCTTTTTGAGATCACATCAACATACACTTACTTGCGGGGTCCAATTTTCTAGTCCATGCTTTAAGATGACGTTTTATGCTCAACCACGCTTTGCGGGGGTATACCTCTCTTTCTGTTTTGGAATGTTTGTGTTTCAAGATCCACTTTCGAACATCCCCTCTAAATTATGCATGTTTGATACTATCATCAAACCTACAATTTTGTATGGTTCGAGGTTTGCATGAGCATAGCTAGGGGGATGTTGACTAGGCCCCATATTGAGAGGGTCCAAACTCTCATGTTGCAACACATGATCCATCGCAAAACAGAAAGTTCCTCGGTGCATCATCCCACCAATTTGTTGCCCACCTAATATGCTTTGAGACTATCATCAAACTCAATTTCTACATCCACAAACTCGGATCCTGGGGATAACATCCGGTCGTGAGAGGTATCCTTACTTAGCACTTTGCTCTTCAGAGAGGATTGCTTCACTAGTCCCCACCAAATGTCGGCATTGTTGGTACTTTGAGACTCGGTTGCTCCTTTCTATTGGCATCTCTATTAACAGGCTACCCCTTTCATGTACTCCTTGGATGCCCCTCCCGGGCTCCTTCCCACTAAGGACGTCATCACTAGGGCTTCTAGAGAGGACATCTACAGACAATATATCCAAACCAACTAGATCTTCCCCTATGAGCCACTTTGTGATGCCCCTTTTTGGACAAATAGAAAATTATAACAACTTCAATTCAAATCGAACCAAGAAGGATTAGGTCCTTTTTGAATCAACCTAAAATAGCCCAATGTCAACCAATTACAATCCAAATGGGGTTGGAAGTGGTCAAGGTGGTGAGCTAGATTTGAAATTTTTATTCTTCTCAATTCCGATTTTTATTACAACAAAGAATTAATTTGAAACAACCGAAAACTTCAAAATTCATAACTCAATCACTACTCCATATTTTTCCATGAAACCAAGTGCAAAATAAACTAGAATTTTAAAGCTTTCAATGAACTAAAGATCATATTTTTCCGAGCACTTAAACCCCTTCAAAATAACATCTAAACTTTCAAATTTGGGCACTGGGTTAGCGGAAATTAATAAATTAATAACCAGCACTTCCCTCAATTGTTTTCACCCTCCAAAAGCATGTTTTGACAAAAATGCCAGAACAGATCTGGATTGAAACCACAATTTTTAAGCATCAAAATGTGTCACAAACAATTAATAATCCAATTCCAGATCTACGTAACTTCTAAAATTATTTCCCGCTTAACCAATCAAGCAAAAACCTTCAAACTTTGGATTTTGGGCCACAAAAAAATATGAAAAATAATATTCCAAAATTAGTTTTCGCACAATAGACACAATACCCTAATTTTTTCCTAAAAATAGGTCGCTCAAAGACGTTTAGGGCATCAAATCATCTCTAAAAATTATGAAATTAATTGCAAAACATGGCAGATTTGAAACCCAACAAATTTGCTTCAAATCATGCAATAATAATCAGATTTGCACCATAAATAAATTCACTAGGGCAAGAAATTCCTTTCCAAGCAATTCGCCACACACCGGATGTAATACAAACACAAATGGATCCTAATGAAAGTCGGATTTGCTTGAACTCCAAGTTGAATGAGAGAGAGAGAGAGAGCACAATGAGAGCTAGGGCATACATCCCATTTCTCCAAGCATGGAGAGACATAAATGATCAAATCAGCATCCCCAAAAATGGCCATGCAACCTCCTTTTATAACATAAGGGGTGCAACATTCAAATGGTGACATTTTCCCTTTTGGAGGAAAACAAATAAAACTTAATTAAAATATTAAAAGACTCACTTAATGTGCACTTTATTATTTTCTAATTAAATAATAAAGAGTAACTAACCTATGTGCACATTTAAAGACTAAATAAGACTCCCACTTGTAGCGCTAGGCATGCCAAGGGGTTATAATGCAAATGAAAGAGATGAACCGATATATTAGTAATGCCCTGGAAAAGGGGACATTACAGTCCTCCCCTCTCGGAGATTGTTTGCCCTCAAGCAATAACAAGCTCATAGATCCACGTATCATGCACCCAAGAGAAGAGATGAAGTGATGCATCCAAAGTCTTGCTCCGGTGCCAGTCAAGTGATGAAGCACTTGGAAGAACATGTTTCCTTCCCCATGTCAACCCAAAAAGTGGGTCCTCAGCTCGGTAATTGGTGCTCCAAGTAATGGTGTCCTCAACATGGCATGGGGAGTCATCAAAGGGATGAGCTTTGCTAAGCTCCAAGGCTGCCCACTCAATAATGCCCTCATGAAGTGAGTAGGACAACGGTCTTTCTTCACATGTCTTCAATCCTGCACATGAAGCAAACTTATTAGAAAAATAAGTGTTGAAAAACATTTTTCCAATGTGTCTCCATGGTGTGAATGGCTCACAAGTCTCCTTCATGTATGGGTTGCCCCCAAATGTCACAATGTTGCCCCATACTTCCTTGAACTCCCAAAAACCAATTGTTGTCATAAAATAAAAATTTGATAAATAATCAGCAGCTTGACAACTCCAAATTTGTCCCCATGTGAGCCCTACTTCATCCTTCGATCCATGTGTGAGTGTACCAATGGAAAAATATCCCTTATCCTCATGCCTTATGGCTCTAAAAGCCACAAGAAGACTGCTGAAATAAATTACAGCAGTGTAAATAAAAATATTTGACCTCAAGGTATCCCAACTCACCTTAGGTAAGGCCAACACTACACTCTCATAACCCACAATGCATTGTTCCCATGAAAACAAGTTCTGAAACACATTCACACACATGATGTAGAGTTGATCCAAAGTGAATTTTATGACAAGCTTTGCACCTCTTCCTTCCATAGCTGAATATTCATCATATTTGCCTTTATTTTCCAAAACATAGCATGAAAATTTAACACCATACCTTCCTTTTGCTGCTCCCAACACAACAGCAGTGTTAAGTGGCATGGAAATGGTCCTATGGCATGGAAATGGTCCAAACTGTAATTAGCATACTATGTGACTGAATCCTTTTGTGGGCATGCTAACATGTCTCCAAACAAACTGAAAATGTGCATGACAGCAATGTGAATATCAATGGAAATATTAGGCATACACATACTCTTCTTGGTTGCAAATTCACACATGAATAGACAATGTTTATACTTTCCTTTTATGATCCCAACAACCTTCCTTATGACCCAAAACTGAAATTCACCATGATATAAGAACAATAGATTATTCAACTTGATCATCTCACAAGTACATGGAAGTGTCAATACAAATAATTCGAAGTGGTTGCTCACTTCTTCATACCATGAGGTAGCATGTGCATGATGATACCCCATTGTTTTTACTCCATTCACATAAGAAAAAGGAAAATCAGAAATATAACTCATGCAAGGAATCTCATACCATTCATTGTGCCAATGGATTTCCCTTATGAAAGGAAGCAATACATCTGAAACAACATGATTGGGGTTGCCCATCATACCTTTGTGCCATGGAACACCTTCACTCCTTAGATTTTTCAACCCAAACATCACCTTCTACCTTGGAATCATGCAACCTTATTTGTGATGGGTGTGGGGCTTCCTTAAACTTCATTTTTGAGTGAATGAAGTCATTTATTTGCCCTCTAATGACTGTTGTTATGCATGCAGACCAGCGAGCTGAGAATGGTCTAAAGTACCGGAAATGCCTCTTCTTGCATGGCACACACCCCCACATCCTTGCATTCATTACCAACCCAAGTAGCATTAGTAACAACCAAAAATGATCATTGATTACCTCTTGGCTGCCCTCGTTTTGTTTGTCCATGCAAACTTGTAAATCAAGCTTCTCTTTCCTCTTTGACTCATCTCCCATGATCACTTTATCATCATGCATGCAATCATCAAAAGGCAAAGAAACCTCTTCAATCAACAATGAATCTTTCCTTGCTTATTTTCATCCGGTGGCTCTTCTTCCTTCACTTCCTCTTGAATCAAATCTGATTTTTCTGTGCAATCACCAAGTCCCATGCAAGCATTAGATATCAAAATTTATCATCAAACACCAAAGGACTCATACCTTGGAGAGTTGATCCTTCTTGCTTCATAGGAGACCTTGCCAACATATATGCCTTCACCTTGCTTGAACATTGATCCAAAACACCTTTGGCTAAAGTATGAGCAATACATGACTCCTCTTGTCTCAAACCTTCCTCAAGCATGGATAACAATGGTTGTGGGGGACCCTCATATTCATTCAACACCAAAGACATGATAGTTTGCATTGCAACCCTTATATTTTCTGAATGATTATCATGTAGGACAGCAAAGAATACTTTGAACATATGAAGAATAAGATCATCACAATCAAGATCTAACATTGGTATACAAGATCTCACCTTTGCCATATTCTCCAAGATCTTAACCCTCTTACCAAAGTAAGGGTTTGTGATGTCCCAAAGCCTTTGAAAACTCCCTATCATGAGCTCAAAGACTTCTTCCATGGTGGTGTCACTGTATGGAAAACTCGGGGCTGCGATCCTTGTAACTTCACTAATGCAAGTGATGACCATGAGCCTCACATCCACCTCATCATGCCTCAACAGATTCGGGTCTAGCCAAATGAGTCACCAAAGAGTCCATCGCTGAAAACATGGAGCCATAATCCGATTGTTCTATCATAGACAAACAATTTGCAGCTTCCTCCAAAATGCTAAGCAACACATCTCTTGAAAGGTGTGGAGGATCAAGCCATCTCCCCAATCTGTAAAACTGCATTTTCATTTTTCCTTCACTTGTTAACCCCATGATTCATACACTATGTATCCAGATCTGCAAACACAAACCCCACAAGAGTAGAGGAAAGTTGCTTTGATACCACTGTGATGTCCCCTTTTTGGACAAATAGAAAATTATAACAACTTCAACCCAAATCGAACCAAGAAGGATTAGATCCTTTTTGAATCAACCTAAAATAGCCCAATGTCAACCAATTACAACCCAAATGGGGTTGGAAGTGGTCAAGGCGGTGAGCTAGATTGGTGGAGACAATCAGATTTTTATTCTTCTCAATTCTGATTTTTATTACAGCAGTGAATTAATTTGAAACAGTTGCCAACAACTGAAAACTTAAAAAATTCATAACTCAATCACTACATATTTTTGCATGAAACCAAGTGCATAATAAACTAGAATTTTAGAGTTTTCATATGAACTAAAGATCAGATTTTTCTAGCACTTAAACCCCTTCAAAATAGCATCTAAACTTCCAAATCAGGCGCTAGGGTTAGCAGAAATTAATAAATTAATAACCAGCACTTCCCTCAATTGTCTTCACCCTCTAAAAGTTTATTTTGATGCACAAAATTCCAAGAACAAATCTGAACTAAAACCACAATTTTTAAGCATCAAAATGAGTCACAAACAATTAATAATCCAACCCCAAATTGTTGCAACTTCTAAAATTATTTCCCGCTTAACCAATCAAGCAAAAACCTTCAAACTTTGGATTTTGGGCCACAAAAATATAAAGAATAATATTCCAAAACTAGTTTTTGCACAGACACAAAACCCTAATTTTTCCTTAAAAGTAGGTATCCCAGCACATTTAGGGCATCAAGTTATCTCTAAAAATTATGAAATTAATTGCAAAACATGGCAGATCTGAAAACCAACAAATATGCTCCAAATCATGCAATAATAATCAGATTTGTACCATAAACAAATTCTCTAGGGCAAGGAATTATTTTCCAAGCAATTTGCCACACACTAGATGCAACAAACACACAAATGGATCCTTATCAAAATCAGATTTGCTTCAATTCCAAGTTGAATGTGAGAGAGAGAGAGAGGACAATGAGAGCTAGGGCATACATCCCTTGGGCATACATCTCATTTGTCCAAGCATGGAGAGACAAATGATCAAATCGACATCCCCAAAATGGCCATCTGACCTCCTTTTATAACATAAGAGGCTGAACATTCAAATGGTTGACTTTTTCCCTTTTGGAGGGAAAACAAATAAAACTTAATTAAAATATTAAAAGACTCGCTTAATGTGCACTTTATTATTTTCTAATTAAATAATAAAGAGTAACTAACCTATGTGCACATTTAAAGACTAAATAAGACTCCCACTTGTAGCGCTAGGCATGCCAAGGGGTTATAATGCAAATGAAAGAGATGAACCGATATATTAGTAATGCCCCAAAAAAGGGAACATTACACACTAAGCCCCACATTTTCTTTCTATGTTGATCATTTCTTATAGGTGGTGGACGGTATTATTTGTCACCCTCACTATCTCCAATGCCATTGGTCTCATGGCTTGAGGTTTCCCCTTGGCTAGATGAGAGTTTGTTCCCACTAGTTATGGGTTGAAACAAACCATCACATTCTCCATCAGGACCGGATCTGTTGTCTTTGCTCCCTCCAAGAGGTGGAGACCGAGGACCACTTCATTTTCAGATGCCCCATTTATTATGAGATCTAGGGAAGATATCACTGCCTCTATAGAGATTCAGACAACAATCTAGCTAGTTTCTTCAGATATACAATCCAACGGTGCTTGGCTCTTTAGCTTCGCGAGGTTGTCACCTTCTGGTGCAAAGTCCTATAGGAGGAGCCTAGAGGCTATAGAGCTCTCATCCGATCACCTCTTTCTTCAACCCATCCAGGGATTGGCAATTCTAAACCTCCTCTGAGACACCGATACATTACACATCAAAGTTGATAGATCGGTTAGGCGGCGCTTCTCTTAGCACATTATTACTACTCAAACTACCCAAATCTCTAAGCTTGCTATCTCTCGACATTGTGGCTCTGCTCCGCATCATAGGCATGGCTCTATCCCTCTCCGATGACATGGATCTACTTGCTTGTCAAGTGCCCCTAAACCATAGGGGCAAACTGATATTACAAGCTTCTTTTCTACTATGGGAGTTCCACTGGCCTTGGATGTTAGGGGAGATCCTAAAGGAAGTGTCTTGCTTCCTCCTAGGATTCCCCCAACTTAGCTCCTTTGACCGTGTGTACTTGCTGGACAACATTCTTAGAGCCCTCACAACCATCGATAATGGCTCAGGTGATTCCTCCACTTTAGGAATAGATAGGTACATTCGATGAGATATGCCTCCAGTCTTCATTAACACATTGTCTTGGGGTTTTTGTTCGCCCCTCATTGCTATTTGTATTGGTTTCTTTGCAACTTGTGTTGGTGGCACGCTGCTCTATTTTTTCTTTTGTACTTTATTTCTTTGGTTCACCTCTAGGATTCTCACTTCCTAAAACTTTCTATTGCTAATGGTTGTATCCTTCAGTCCCACTGACCTACTTTTGTTTATTTGTGGACATTAATATAATTTATATTTCTATGTCTATGGGAATGAGATCAAGAGCACATGGATCTGCAGGATTGGACTTTTTATTATGTCCTAAATTGTGTGATTCTGCTGGATGAGCTGAAAAATTGTTGGGATTTACCTTATTTCTCCTGCTGTTTAGCTCTACCAAATTTGGTTTGCATCTTGATGTGGGTACTGAATGTGTTCATTTATTTCCCCTTGTCATATCCTGCATGTCCTCGAAATGCTCCGGAAATGTCGCTACTGTCCAGGCTCATGCCGAAAATGCTTTCCTTGTCATATTGGAAACGGCAATCTGAAACAACCTGGAAATGCTTCCAAACACTGCTGCAGTCCGGGCATGTGCCAGAAATGGCACCATAGTTTTTGGTGGTGTTTTCATTAAAACAAATCTTGAAAAATACTTTGAAAATAAAATAAAAACTAATACTAACCTAATCAATTTTTATCTCACCTCTAACCATGGACAAAAAATTAGCACTAGACATCTTTTATAATTTGTTTTACGAATGTTTCTGTGCTATTTCATTCCAATGGTTTTTGGAAAATCAGCATTTCCATGTATCAAATTGGTTTCTGTTTCCTGACAACTTAGGATTTTTGCATAGCTCTGAAAAAATTTCATAAATCATCTTTGCAAATTGATGAGCCCTCTTGAATTGCAGAAGATCTAAAATTAGTGGTAGATTGTTTTGCTGCTCTCATCTCATCATGTTTTATGGACCGGTCATACAGAAATAACACGAACGTGTGCAATTGCTTGCTTGTCATTTCCACAAGTGAATTCATTAAATCAGTGCAACTTAAAACTGCTAAGGTAACCAAAGATTTAAGATGAGACGTTAAACTATCTAACATCTAGGACCCAAACTACACCAAGGTCATATATCAATTCAATGTCTTTCCAATTGTTTCTCTGAGTTTTTGGGTTGGGGCATTGCATTTGAGGGATGGAATGTTTTTCCCCAAATTGTAGGGATGGCTTCGGACAGCAAGGGGATGCTGAATATATATATATTCTTTTTTGGCTTTTCTATTGTATAGTTGAACTGTTAAACATTATTAAGGATTCTAAAGAGCTGAGATTCAAACATCTATGACACGGAACGCTGAAAAATGAATATTCAACACTGACAATTAAAATAAATATTTGAGTGAAACATTCAAACAGATGAAATAATAAACATGGATATTTGATTTCTATATTATCATAAATTGGAAAATAAGTATGATCACTGATATTATTTTCTGCCCTTTTTATATTTTACACCTAAGTTTTATGATCTTTTATTAAACAACTGTTGGTGTGAGGGCCATCATGATGTCCTTGGTACATCCCCAGGATGTTTGGGGCATCCTCTTGAGGATGTCAAGACGTCCCCAAGTACCTCCAGCCCCCTCTCCCCCGCCCCCGCCCCTCCCCCAATAGGAAATGTCTCCGGGGCATTGAAAAAGTTTTGAAACATCCCTGTGAAGTGAGAAAAAGAATCAGGGAAAGGAGATGCAGGCGACATGTCTTTGTGGAGCACTGCTCCTAAGTTAGCAAACAAGCCCCATTTCTTTGTTCTTCTTTAGTTTCCTTTGGTCACAACTCACCTCACCGCTCTGTTTTTTGCCTGGTAAATATTGGCTAAGGTTATATAGGCTTCATTTCATGTATAGTGTGAAGTAAGCTTGGATCACATTCATAAAATTTATAAACATGGGTCATGCTCAATACCCTGTAATTATTGCACCACAACCATGGCACATGTCCAATGGAGCTATGCACTACCTTAATGCAATGGGAGATTTTGAACTTGGGTCACAATCTTACAAATGAACCCCATTTCCATTATTACTGCAATGCCTTGGACTGGCCACCCCATTATAATAAGAGTGTGCTACAACAGATATATGGACCTCAAAATAAAATATTCTAAATGAGCCAAAAGTTGCACAAAAACATAGCAGTGACAATACAAGAAGAAAGTGTAAGACCTCACAGAATGTCATTTAGAAAATCAAGAAGTATAAGGAAATTCAGGGCCTTGATTTAATTTTATCATAAGCCATATAAATACTTTGAATTTTGGGGCAAAAATACTGGCATGCCTCTGTGGTTCATGCTTTGGTTTGGAGTGCTTAATGTTACATTGGGCACTTAACAGAGGCTTCTTAGTGGCTGTTCATCATCTCAATGCGATAATTTGTGCAAGAATTTGTACCTCTGCAAATGATCATTGATTATGTTCAGTTAAGATTTTATCAACATCCCTAGTAGGAAGCTCATTTGATTGCTGTAACAATTGGATGACTGTGATCATTATATTTGCAGCATGATATGTGCAATAAAGTTATCCTTCACATTAATGTCTGTTGTAGGTTCCATTTGAACATGTAGTAAAACATGTTTTGGAGGATTTGCGAGCTATTGCAAAAGGAGAGTATGAAATTCCTTCAACAGAAAAACGTATGCTTAGGACTATTGTATTTGCTGCAGTTTCATTGGTTGCAGAGGAGGTCAAAAGCTTGCTGGATAAGGTTACTAGTTTTTAGTTTAAATGTTATCATTTGAATTTAAATAACCAATAGTAACACAATTTTACTTGAGAGTGTATTTGTTGGAAGAGATGAGATGCGTTCTAACATTTTCCTTCCCATGTTTTGGTACAGATTGGTGATATTGATTCACGTGCAAAGGGATTTCTCAAGGACAAGGATATCCAAAACACTCTCAATAGTGCCCATATTACTCTTGCCCACAAGAGGTCACATGGTGTCACTTCAGTTGCTAGTTATGGTGTTTTTCGTGGGCAGCAGGTTCCCACTAAACTTACAGCACTCTTGTTTTCAGATAAGCTAGCTGCATTGGAGGTTTACATTGAATCAGAAGATATATCTTCAAAGAATGAGTGGCCTCATGTGACGGTGAGTGAATAAGAAACTTTTCTTTTGGATTTATTAAAAATACGATGCAATATAAATGACAAGAAACAATACAATTGTGCTAATTATGCATGAAATTTTGTAAGCTTATTTATGAAGCTTAGATAAAAAAATAATCAACACAAAACAAGTATTTATTTCTGTGAGGTCCGAGGGGTTAAAAATATTAACCAAGTTAAATATTAATTAAATAAACTAAATTAAATACAATATAAAACATTACAAATAAATTGCAATAAAATAAAATGTAACATAGGAGACCAAAATTAACGTGGAAAACTCCGAAGGGTGAAAAACCACGGTGAAATATTTTCCATTAACGAGAAACTCATAGTCCAGTACATTCTCCTTACCTCACTTCTCTCCTCCCGTGAATTCACCACGTGAATTCCACATAATACATTTTGATCTGACCCCACGGGTCAATATAAACAAATCAAACGGGTGTGACTTCTCGTGAAGCACCTTGATTAAATAATAATCGATTTATTAAAATCAATTAACCTATAAACATATAGTTTATATTAAATAAATTAAAATATATAATATTCTAATTTATTTAATTATAAACTATAGTTTATAACTAGAACACTTAATATTAGATGTTCTAACACTCCCCTTAATATTAAGTGGGGATCATATGCCAAAGTTACATGTTTATACAACAGGATTTACAATCCTTAAACCATGATTAAGGTTTAGGCTAGCATATCACTTTTGAAGGATTTATACACCATCATATTAAACTTACCTATTGGTACAAAAATATTTGGAATCCAAAAATCAAAAGTTATGATTTAGGCTAAGCATGATTTGTGAGACTACATCTCACAATTTCTCATAGAAAAATATATACCAACATCTCTAGGAGCCTTTTATAAAATAAGGACCTCCTTTACAACAGATGCAACATTACTAGACTACACAATAAACTTAGAGTTATAAGTTTACTAAGATCATAAACAAATCTTTTACAATGCTTTAAATCGGAGCAAAAGTATAGAGGAGAAGGAGAAAACACACGGCCGACCGTTAGGAGGTGGCATTGCCATGCACACTCCCCCTCAATGGCAACTCTGAAAGGCCAAGCATTGCACGAAACTTGCAGAACTTTACAGCACACAATGGCTTCGTAAACATATCTGCAACTTGATCTTCAATCGGGCAATACTAGAGATCTATATCACCGCAGAGCACCTTTTCTCGGATAAAATGCATATGAATCTCTATATGCTTCGTTCTCTGATGCTGAATTAGATTATTAGCAAGAGCAATACAACTTTGACTATCACACAGAAGAGTACCTTTAACTTCTATGTGAATCTCTTCCAACAATCGCTTTAACTACATGGTTGCTTTCGCTTCTTCCATTGCACTTATATATTCTACCTCAGTAGAAGAGATGGAAAGTGTCAACTACTTTTATTGCTCCAAGTAATGACACTTGTACCAAACTTGAACACATATTCAGTTGTAAATTTTCTATCTATCACAATATCCATATAAACATGCATTATCAGAAGAAGTATAATGTAAACCAAAATTAATTATTCCTTTAATATATCTCAATATTCTTTTGGCTAACTTCTAATGATCCTGATATGGTTCTTGAATAAATCTAGATGCAATACCTACGCATCTGCAATGTCAGGTTTAGTAATAGAAAGATAAATCAAACTACCTACATGTTGCCCAGAAAGGGTAAGATTAGCATTTTTCACATGCAGGTTTAAGATCAAGTTTACAACCAACTTCTATAGGAATAGCAATTGGTTTACAATCTACCATATTAAACCTTTTAAACAAGTTAGTAGCATATTGTGACTAAGATACAACAATATAATTTTTATCTTAAAAATTGTCATGCCTAAGAAATGATGCAATAGTCTTAAATCAGTCATTTCAAAGTATTGTTTCAATTTAGCTTTAATTTTGAAAATTAAACTATTAGAATTGCTAGTAATAAGCAAATCATCAACATACAATACAATAAGAATAATCTGATTATTTTCAATTTTAACAAATAGATCATTATCAAAAGAACAATTAGTGAAACCAACATCTTTGAAAAACTATTTATTTTTGCATACCAAGCTCTAGGAGCTTGTTTTAAACTATATAGAGATTTTTTCAGTTTACACACATACAGTTCTTTTCTAGGTTCCTCAAAACCTTTAGGTTGAGTCATGTAAATTTCTTATTTTAAGTCACCATTCAAGAATGCATTCTTAACATCCATCTGGTGGATTTCCCAACCATATTGAGCAACTAAGGCAATAAGAATCCTAATTGTGCTCATTTTTGCAACGGGTGCAAAGGTTTCTACGTAGTCGATACCGGGTTTTTGAGTAAACCCTCGAGCTACCAACTTGGCTTTGAACTTATCAACATTGTCATTGACCTTATATTTGATTTTGTAAAGCCACCTAGAGCCAATTATACTACGTTTTTCGCGGAGGGACAAGATCCCAAGTCTAATTTTTAATTAGGGCAGAATATTCAACTTTCATAGCTTCTACCCATCTTTCGTCATGAGATGCCTCTTGAAAGATTGGGGTTCTAGCTCATACATAGTCATTAAGGCATGATAGGTATGATGGCTTATAGTCATTTTATTAAGGTTATCAGGATTGTAGTTTTGAAGAAGAGATTGAGCCCATTTAGGTCTTTTAGTTATAGAGGAAACAGAAGACTCTTTTTCAACTACAGAATCATTATTAACATCTATTTGATCATCACAATCATCATTATCAAGATCATTGTTTTCTAATTCATTAGGTTCATCATGGACAATAGAAATAGAAGAAGATGAAGATGAACAAAAAGGTTTTTCTAAGATTTTAACATTCATGTTCTCAATAACTTCACGTTTTGCAGGATCATAGATCCTAAGACCTTTAGTTTTTCCTCCATAGCCTACAAAGATGCATGGATATGAGGTTTGATCTAACTTCTTCCTTTTTGCTTTAGGAATGAAGATAGAGGCAAGGCTTCTACCGAAGATTCTCAGATGAGACACACTAGGTTTGTTATTAGTCCACTTTTTTAAAGGAGTAGATTGAAACAGGGCTTTAGTAGGCACTCTGTTCAGAATATGAACAACGGTATTCATTGCTTTAGCCCAAAAACTTAGGAACTTGAGATGAGTGCAACATGGTTCTAGCCATTTCAAGAATGGTGCAGTTTTTCCTTTCCGTAATACCATTCTACTGAGGAGAATAGGGAGTAGTTAGTTCCCTTTGTATACCACATTCGATACAAAATGAATCAAATACTTTACTTGATATATTCTCCTCCGTTATTTGTTCTAAGTCTTTCAATTTACGACTAGAACTATTCTCAACTAAAGCTTTGAATTATTTGAATTTTGATAAGACATTTGATTTTTTTATAAAGAAAGACCAAATCATACGAGAATAATCATCAATAAAATTAACAACATACAAGGAACCGTTTAGGAATGGAACTTTTAAAGGTCCTCTAACATGAAATATCCCCTTTTGGGATATCACTCTAAAACTCAGAAATTAATTAAAAATCTGCAAACTGTAATTCTGATTTTTCCAGGACAGCAAGGTACAAAATTCTAAAAAAATTATATCTTCAAAAATATTCACTTTCAACAATACCTAGAAGCTTCAAAAGATGTAGAAAATATGAAGAACATTAAACAACTGAGAAACAATTTTTAATGTCCAGATCTGAATTTTTAATGATGAAAATATAGCTGAAACTTACAAAATTAATAACTCTGGAAATACTTGGGATTTGATTACAAATGATAGCTCAAAAGATAGATAAATCCAATATCTATCCAATGCATATTCAAGCACAATTTTCCAATGGGTGGAAGGCACCCGAAACTGCTCCTCAAATCTGGAACTGAGTAGATAAAACCCTAGAAAATAGTTGTTCCAAATCTGAACTGAAAATCTAAATGTAGAAGGTTGAGAATATGAAATATCCCCAAATACGAACAGCAAGCTAGGGATATGGATCTGAAACCCTCACCAAAGAATGCTCTACCAACTAGGGATGGATCTCTCACCACCGAAGCTAGGGTGTATATCACTTTAAAACTCGAAATTAATTAAAAATCTGCAAATCGTAATTCTGATTTTTCCAGAGAGCAATGTACAAAATTCTAAAAAAATTATATCTTAAAAATATTCACTTTCAACAATACCCAAAAACTTCAAAAGATGTATAAAAATATGGAGGACATTAAACAACGAAGAAATAATTTTTAGTGTCCAGATCTGAATTTTTAATGATGGAAATATAGTTGAAACTTACAAAATTAATAATTGCTGAAATACTTGGGATCTGATTACAAATGATAGCTCAAAAGATAGATTTTCCAATGGGTGGAAGGCACCCCGGATCAAATCTGGAACTGAGTAGATAAAACCCCATAAAATAGTTGTTCCAAATTTGAACTGAAAATTTGAATGTAGAAGGTTGGGAATATGAAATATCCCCAAATATGAACAAAAAGCTAGGGATATGGATCTGAAACCCTCACCGAAGAATGCTCTACTAGCTAGGGATGGATCTCTCACCACCGAAGCTAGGGATCCTGCAGAATCTGACCTCCACAAGCAATAAACTGAAAATAGCAATAGCTCCAAAATGATTGAATGTTTGAATGCCCCTCCAAAAGACCCCAAAGGTTTATTTATAACTTTTTTCCTCCAAAACCCAAGTCACATTTTCCTTGGGGAAATTAATAAAATAAAGTGACTTTATCATTTATTTCTTTTTATTATATCACTTTATCTTTTTCTTTTCTTTTCTTTTTATTTTAACTTTATCATTAATAAATTAATATAAAGTGCTTATAATAATATTTTATATTGCACTTTATAATTAATTCATTATGACTAAGTTTCCCTTTTATTCCTCCCTTAGCCGCGGGAAACAATGAATGGGCTAAGGGTCTTCGACCAATTGCTTTTGAGAAAAAGGATATTACATAACATCACTATGGCCAATTCCCAGAGGTTCTGAAGAGTTTGCATCATGATGACTATGAAAGGGGTTTGCTGATTTCTTACCACGTAAGCACCCTTCACACATTCATGAGCATGAGAGATAGGTGGCAACTAGTAACTAGGTTAAGTTGAGACATGTCATACATGCTCCTAAAATTAACATGACCTAATCTTTCATGCCATAACTAAACATCACTCCTATTTTGAGTAGAAAAACATGAAGCAGATGTAAAACCTTTAAAAACATATAATCCATTCTTTTGTATGCCTTTAGCTATAGTAACATCTAACTCATTCTTTATAAACCATTTATCTTTTAACAAAATGACACTATAATTATTCCGAGTTAGTTGTGAACAAGATGGAAGTTGTATCTTGCATGCATGGGTATGTTTATATATGTGTGTATGTTGAGGACTTGTATTGCTATAGTGGAGGGATAAGTGTGGGTTTGCTTATTTTTGGGTGGAAGCAAAGGTTGGAGATACTAGCCTTAGTGGAGGGTTAAGTGCGAAGGGATAAGGGTATTTTCATGCGCGCTTGCATGACTGTTTTTAAGGAACCAAAGGCTAGTCTTCTTTCCTTAGTGGAGGGATAAGTGGAAGTGGTGACATCAGTTTCCCCCTTGACAAGCTATTGGATGGCTTGGTTGTATTATACTTTTCGATTACATTGATTTGTTGGCATCACCTTGTTTGGGAGATGCATGTGAAGTGATGCATGTCGTGTTATGGTTTAGGCATTGTGTTGTTATGTGGGCTTGAGTATTGTTGATAAGAAAAAAATATATCGTGTTTTTTGGCGTGTTTTTGTCCATGTTAATTGTGGGTGTTACACAATATGGAATACAATTGGCTAGGAATTCTCGTATTAAAATCTAATTATTGAAAGAGATTCAAAAGTCATAATTAATATGATTTCTTAGGCTATCCAATTCCATAGAGACCAGGACGAGTGCAAATATCAATTCCCTTAATTGGAAAATGGCTAATATTATACAGCAAATTGTATTACAACTAAAGGATTTCAATCAAACAACTCTTCAACATCGGTGAGGAAACATAAGAGCATGGTAGAGAAGTTGACAAATTTTCCTTTCATTACAAATATCAAGCCAATACCTAAGTTACTCATATTCCCGGATCCTCTCCCCGAAAGATCCCTTCCCCAAATCTGATCCAAATTTCTAGTTTGACTCGTTTGACATTTCATCAAACACTTATCATGCAATTACTTACAGGTTAGGTAACAATAGTATGCAAAACAGATTTTTCTAGGGCCCAAATCAGACTCGGACATGAAATATAGGACCATGCAAGATCAGCCTAACTGCTGCAATAAATCTTCAACAATGACGACTAGGGTTTGATGGAAAAATACACATAAATGCTCCCAAAAACTATTTCTTTATCACAAATGACTGCCACTAATTTTAGGAGTTCAAACATACAAAAAAATCTGATTTTTATTGACGCCACAAACACTCAAAGATCAGATCTGAAATCTGATTATAAAACTGGTAAAAAACCCACTAAAAACCCTCTAATAAATTATGAAATTGTTTTGCTTCACTTCACAAAAATCTGCAGATGATTTGACAATAGAAATCATATTTAAATACCTCAAAGAACATGCCAAATCAGTCCCAAACTGGGTCGATCCAATAGAAGAAGACTGCTGCAATTTATTCTCCAAAATACCCTCAAAATACACTGCTGGAAATGACTGAAAATAACTTTGAAAATCTGATTACAATCAATGGGAATTTCTGAGTGAAAAACCCTCTCAACTCTTGGGGTTTTCGTCCACAAGAGATTAAATCCACAAGGGGTTTCGTCCTTGGAATTTTAATGCAAAAGCTAAAGCTTCATGCAAGAGAAAATGTTATAAAATATTTCTGGATGCCTCTAGGCAAATCACCTTCTTCTTTATATAGGAAAAGAGACCCAAAGTGACCTTTGGACTTCCCATAAAAGTGACCTTTGGAATTCCAATGAAAGTGACCCTTGGACTTCCAAATCACATTCTCCCTTAGGAAGTACATTTTAATTAAGTGCTTTTATTTTATTGCACTTTCCTAAGTTCTAATTTAAAGTTAAGTCTATTAATTTATTATATGTGCTTTTTATAATGTTATATTTTAATTTTAGCACAATATAATAAAGTTAATAAACTTAAGTCACCCTTGAATTCCCCCTTTGGCCATCGGGTAGACAAAAAGGGCCAAAGGTCTTCTAACAAGCTATTCGAGAAAGAGGGACATTACATCTCCCTCCCACCTCATGCAAATGTGGCGGACATAGAGCATGCTACCTCTAAGAACAATTAAGATGATTAATGCAATTCCATTGCATACACGGAAAGCAGCAACCTCAATATTTGAACTCAGTATTTTGAATCCTTTCCAATTGAATAGAGTGCTCTTCAATTCTCACCTAGTGGGATGCCCCCTTGATTTTTGATAGGCAATGTTGATAATTTTTTACTTCCCTACATATATGGCCATGGTATACAAGTCTAATGCGTTTCTCTTCCATAATGTCACCCTTTCATTGTATTGCTTGTTTTTGCTGTTGTATTTTCTCTTCCCAATTTTTTTTCCTTTTTGGCTTAAGCCCCTACTACTTAGTTTCTTCTAACATTTATTTTATTTTAATCGACTTTTTACGTGGTCTGCTCCTTTCTGCTGTCATCGACGTCACTATATATCTAGGATCTCACACTATAGTTTAAATCTCTAATTCATCCTCCATGTAGCATCTCACTTCAAGTTTGGGAACAACACAACCTAGAGACCAAGGGGAGACTTCGCGTCACCCTTCATCTCCATGATTCACTCCCATTCTACTTGGAGCTCATTCAACAACTGCAACACAAACAAAAGAATGTCTTTTAAGATACTTGAATATAAATATGGTTGCATTATTTAGAATATCAAATCCCTTTTGACAAAGATTCTACTGCGCAAGCGAATCAAATCTCTCTAAAGGAAAAACAAAACATTGGGAGGAGTGGGGGTCTAAATAATGATGAGCGGCTTATTTGGTGTCACTCGATTTCACCCAAATCATGACTACCCAATTCGAAAAATTTTCGTACTTTTAAAATAGTGGGTCATTTGTTGTTTTTATTGCACGAAAGTTCTCAGTATTGCATCAAGATAATCCCAAAGAGCCATATTAGCCTTTTTTCGCCAAATACCCGGATGCCCAAAATTGTTTTATTCTCATTGCCGGGATTTGTCTCATGGGAAATTTGTATTTAATTATTTTGAGCCCCGTATGAGGCTATTTGCGCTCGTTTAACTCGTTATGAGCGAATATGTTATTATTCCTATATACCAGAAGGATTTTAACTTATTTTAAGTTTTGGGCTTTATTTGTAACTTTTGGCAATTTTTCGTGTTTTTGTGGTGTCCCGCTGCTTTTCTTACGTAAATTTCTCCGAACAACTCCTTCGTTAGGTAAGCCCGATTTTTGGCCTGGAGCAACTGGAAAACATACACGCACATTTTGCCCGGAGGAAGTCATCATCGGAGGTCTGGATCACTGGGAAAAAGCGAAGTCGTGCACAAAAAGCCCCTGCGGGGATGGGCGCATTTTTGGAAAACAAAGGATTTAAGTCATGATGGGAAAATATAAGCCGCAGAGGCGGGAATTGTATACTGCCTGCAGGGTACTTTTCCCATGTTATAAAAGTCACTTAAGTCAGTGGGAAAAATAGAGGTTGCAGAGCGGTGGGAATTTATTGCCCGCCTTGCAGGTAAAAATTCCCATGATATAATAAAAGGAAAGTGACTTAAGTGAAATCATGGGATTTTAGTGCCCGCCTTGCAGGTAAAGAATCCCATTGCAAAAAGTCAAATCACTTAAGTGGATCATGGGATTTTGGTGCCTCACTGTGCAGGTAAAGAATCCCATTATGAAAAAAATTCTTAAAAATAGAATTACATGTGCAAAAAAGTGCACCCTTTGGTGATGGATTAAAGTGGTTAAATTGATTATTTTTAATAATCTTTCTCCTTGGAAAAAGTGCGCCAAGCTTGAGGAGGTCTAAAAGTCAAAGGAAGAATAAAAGAAAGGAATTAAATTAATTAAATTTAATTTATTTAGTGGCTGCCCCTCCTTGGAAAAAGTGCGCCCCATTTAGGAGTTATTTAATGATTTTAAATGCATTAAATCATTAAATTAATTTCTATTTTCAGTGGCTATGGTCAAAGCACACTGTGAGGCTAAAGTTAAGTGCTGTGTGAAGGATTAAATTGGATTAATTTAATTTATTGGATGGCTGTCCTTAAACATGCAATTTTTAAAAGAGAAAGCATGATTTTTAATTAATTAATTGCCTTTAATTGTTAGGGCAATTATTAATTATAGAATTGTGAAGGTTATATAAGCATGGGCAGCCATATGGATGAATTATTCAACACACAGGTAAAGAATTGCAGCTAGGAGAAAAAGTGCGCCCCCATTAGAGGAAGGATTTTGCACAGACAAAGTGCTAACAAAGGCTAAAAGCTTCCAGATTTGGCGCATGCTTTGGAGAAGGTTGATCTTCACGGCATATAGTTATTTTCACAGTGTAATAGAGCTCGTGTGTTGATTGAAAGGATTCATGCTCTCTTTATGTGCAAATTAAACACCAATTTTTGGGGCAAAGCAGGCTTGAAAATGCAGATTTTTATAATTTAAATTCACTATTCATGCTCCGGTGGCCATTTTTGTCCAATAAATTGCAGAACTCATTACAGTGCTTTATAAAAGAAAAGGAGTATTTATCAATGTCCAATACATTGCAAATATCCTCCGAATCAAGAATTGTCCAGATCTGCACTCGATTGAAGAAATCCGCCAAATTAGAAGAAAAAGAATTATTCGATACAAGATTGATAAAGCCATGGCAAAAGGAGATATAAAAGAGAGCACGATGGATTCATGCATTGCTTTCTAAACTTTCGGACATAGGAGACACGGATCTAGGCCCAAAACCTCTTTTCTCGATTTGATTGATGATCCAGAGCCGGAAAGACTTCACTCATGCGCGTGCGGTAAAAGTAGTGGAATTATTCGAGCTGCAGCTTTCCACGTGTACCCCCAATTGCAAAGTTTGTGATGGAGTGTGCTAGATCTTATCATCCTTCATCCAGATCGGTGCGTGATGTAGCGAGAAACAATAAATTCGTTTGGATGCAGAATTCTTCGATTATTGTTTGAAGATTCCAAAGATTTAAAGGTGGTGACTTCTATTAGCATTCGTGATGCCGACGGTAGGTGGGAAAAGCATAGAGCCGATCAAGTGAGCATCATGAATAGCCGGTTCATGAAGAAGCCTAGATCCCCTTCCAAGTTCCCGAGAACTCTTCCACGATCCAATTTGGTGCAGGAGGCGGATGATATTGTCAAATTGCTATGCAGGTTGAATGGTGAAGCGAATGCCTACACTTTCCTGGACATGGATGTATGCTTTCATCGGACCATTGAAATCAACAAGGTTGATTCTATAATCGATTAGTCGAAATTATTAAGCAAGAACATCGGTGAGCAATCATGCCGGAAGCGTAAAGCGCGTCACCTTCAAGATGACTTCATACTTGGTATATGCTTTCGCACTTCACAGGTGTCTTTTCCAAGTTTGGATAGATGTGGTATTCTTTCCAAGGATCCCATTTTCGAGTGCTACCCATGACTTATCGCACTGCAAGTAGAAAGGACTTCAAAGTGATCAACGATGGTTTCTTCTACGATTTCATCTGCAGGTTAGACAAAGACTTGAAGACTCACAGGGTAAGCAAGGAAGCATGGGAAGCAGTGTCCAAGATTGGCAGTGTATTCATCCAGTTTGCAGATTTCACATACATCGTGGTTACGAGCTTTTCAGGTGAACCAACAAAGATGCCAAGGTACCGAGTGATGATTGATTGCCATGGAGCTAAGCAGTAACTTGTGGAGTTACACGACCTTCAGTCGAAGCGGCACAAGTCTACGGGCTTCTTCCCACTCACTGTGGGATATTACAGTTGCATCAGCATTCACAGAGCTCGAGGAATGGAAGCACAAATGTTGTCCGAGTATGAGCAAGAGTTCTTCCCTGCACGGCTTAATTTCGATCCATTTGGAATAGCCAGGAAGACAATCTCCCAGGAGTACGCACATGTGCCTTCGTTAGAAGATTTCTGGATGAAGTGCAGAAGTGAGTACGAGGTCAGAAAGAAAGATTTCAGCAGGCTGTCGGCAAAGCAAGTATTTGACTTTGACTAGCGCGATACCTGCGCGATCTTAAAGATGATGGGAACGTGGTACTTGACACTTACCATCAAATGGGAGGAGATAAAGCTCTATCGCAGATAGCAACATAGGCAGGCCGCAAAGACAATGAAGAAAGATCTGGAGCTGTGTTGGTGAGTACTTCGAGATGGTTGTTAACGAAGGGATACTGCCTTGATGAAGTATTGATGAACCAAATCACAAGGGCAACTTCGGCCACAGAGATTCCCTCAAGCGAAAGCATGAAGGAGAGAGCAGCGTAGAAGGTCCGAGAAGTTGAAAGTACGCAGAAGATCTCAAGAGAAAGAGAAGACCACTTCTACGACCATAGCTTTGACTCCGACTTCTCCAGTACCTAGTGGATCACCAACTATCGCACCACAGCAGCAGGATGCTTCCATGCCTTCATTAAAACCAGCAAGCGTTCATCTTCTCTCCGCAGACCACTTTGTTCAAAGACCCGCCCAGAGGAGATGTTGAAGCTGCAGATGACGGAGTTCGAAAGAGCTTTGTCCTTGGATGTTTCAGAGGATGGCAGCCATGATACTGTGGCACTTTCTGATGGAGAGGATGCAGAGCGGGAAATGGTAGTGCACTCAGCAACTTCTCACTCTCCAAGTAATTTCTCGGAATGGTTAGCTTTGGCAGTTGGTTCCGAAGCAAGAGTAGAGATGAACTTAGAGGAACATGACTTGCAGCCTACTTCGTGATCCGAGCGAAAGAGACAGAAGGCCTAAAGTTGCTAAAGCAACTTCTAGGTTGATCATCGAGGATTCGGGAGAGAAGTTTGCACGAGATATTAATCCCAAGGAAAGGTAGAAGAGGAACTCACGGCGAAGATGTGACGGTGACCAAAATACCACTCGGTCAAGCCACTACCACCGAAGGATCAAGGACACGCAGACGTTGCTTTGGATGCTTTGTTCCTTAGGCTCGATAAAGGAAAAGGCGGAGAAAGAAGAGCTACGAGGCAAATATCTCAATTATGTGAGATCATAGCCAAGGTTGCTAAACCTTCCGTTCAGCCCATTTCAGCGCAGGTGAGTGATCATCTTATGCAGGAAATGGAAGATGCAAGCAATCAAGTAAAGGCTATTGACGAATGGAAGGATCTGATTATTCGTCAAGCTTCTGTGCAACTTGGGGAAGTGCCAGCCCGCCTAAAGGTTATGAACGATGCAGAAAATCAACTAAAGCAACTGATAGAAAGCATAGAAGGAATAAATACAGTTGCAGAGAGTAACCTGAGTATTTTGGCCGAGATCAACAAGCTGCCGGGAGATGTATTGGTTGCAGAACAAATTGTGCCGGATGGATCAGTCGAGAAGGGGAAGCAGCTAGAGTTTGCAGTATCTTTCCGTTTGGAGATCTGCAGAGTTTCTTGAAAGAGGATGCAGCGCTGAGAGTAGAACATCAGTTTGCCGGACAAAGTATTATTTCTTTCACTTTGAGGAAAGAGTGGATGGAGGTATTACTTCATACGTGCGGATTGTTTCTAACGAGGTGCATGATTCCTCGGAGGGTTCTCTTCTCGATGGTGCAAAAGAGGATTGATAAAGCCACCAAGCCTTTCACGATGAACTCTATCGGTAGGTCGGTGACACTGTGCAGCGCATTCATGAGATTTGGGCCAAGTTTGGAAGAAGTGCAAGCATACGCAGCAAAGTGTTGAATGAAGGATTGCTTTGTAATTCAGACGAGAAAAGGAAGCAAGAGCTAAAACAGATGGAAAGATGTCTTTGAACTATATGTTCGACAGTATATCGATATCGAACAAGAAGAAGATGTAGATGTTACAATTGGCATGACTTCTTCCATTTCTTTCTTCTTCTACTTTCTATGTTCCCGATGAAATTGTAAACTTCTAGGTTATTGGTTTTCTGAAACCATTACTTGAAGTCATGTGGAACCTTTCTATTAGTTAAGTGATACTTGTGTCACTTAAGAAGAAGTTAGTTGAGGATGATTGCCAAATGTCATCTTTACTTGTTCATACTTTAGTTCAGTTTGAGTCTTCTATTTGTACTTTCCCTCCTACATTCTATCCTTTTTTCGCACCATCAAAAGAGAACCCTCCAGGAATCATGCACCTCGTTAGAAACAATCCGCACGTATGAAGTAATACCTCCATCCACTCTTTCCTCAGTTGAAAGAAATAATCTTGTCCGAAACTGATGTTCTACTCTCAAGCGCCTGCATCCTCTTCAGCAAAACTCTGCAGATCTCCAAACGGAAAGATACTGCAAACTCTAACTGCTTCCCCTTCTCGACTGATCCATCCGGCACAATTTGTTCTGCAACCAATACATCTCCCTACAGCTTGTTGATCTCGGCCAAAATACTCAGGTTACTCTCTGCAATCATTTATTCCTTCTATGCTTTCTATCAGTTGCTTTAGTTGATTTGTTGCATCGTTCATAACCTTTAGTGCGGGCGGCACTTCCCCAAGTTGCAGTGCTTTGACGAATAATCGATCCTTCCATTCGTCAATAGCCTTTACTTGATTGCTTGCTTCGTATTCCATTTCTGCGCATAAGATGATCACTCACCCGCTGAAAATGGGTGAACGGAAGGTTTAGCAACCTTGGCTATGATTTCACATAATTGAGATATTTGCTTCGTAGCTCTTCTTTCTCCGCCTTTTCACCGTCAAGCCTAAGAACAAAGCATCCAAAGAACGCCTCGCGTGTCCCGCTTCAATCCTTCGAAAGGGCAGCTTGACCGAGTGGTATTTTGGTCACCGTCACATCTTCGCCGTGAGTTCCTCTTCTACCTTTCCTTCTCACGGGATTAATATCTCGAAGAAACTTCTCCTCCCAGAATCCTCGATGATCAACCTAGAAGTTGCTTTAGCAACTTTAGGCCTTCTGTCTCTTCTGCTCAGATCCTGAAGTAGCTGCAAGTCATGTTCCTCTAAGTTCATCTCTACTCTTGCTTCCGGAACCAACTGCAAAGCTAACCATTCCGAGAAATTACTTCTTGGAGAGTGAGAAGTTCTTTGAGTGCACTACCATTTCCCGCTCTGCATCCTCTCCATCAGAAAGTGCCACAGTATCATGGCTGCCATCCTCTGAAACATCCAAGGACAAAGCTCTTTCGAACTCCGTCATCTGCAGCTTCAACATCTCCTCTGGAACGGGTGCTGAACGAAGTGGTCATGGAGAGAAGATGAACGCTGCTGGTTTTAATGAAGGCATGGAAGCATCCTGCTGCTGGTGCAATAGTTGGTGATCCACTAGGTACTGGAGAAGTCGGAGTCAAAGCTATGGTCGTAGAAGTGGTCTTCTCTTTCTCTTGAGATCTTCTGCGTACTTTCAACTTCTCGGACCTTCTGCTGCTCTCTCCTTCATGCTTTCGCTTGAGGGAATCTCCCATGCCGAAGTTACTGTGATTTGGTTCATCAATACTTCATCAAGGCAATTCCCTTCGTTAACAACCATCTCAAGTACTCACCAACACACTCCTCAGATCTTTCTTCTATCAGGTAACGCAGCCCGCCATTTGCTATCCTCGCAAAGAGAGCTTTATCTCCTCCCATTTGATGGTAAGTGTCAAGTACCACGTTCCCATCATCTTTAAGATCCGCAGGTATCCGCGCTAGTCCAAAGTCAAATACTTGCTTTGCCGACAGCCTGCTGAAATCTTTCTTTCTGACCTCGTACTCACTTCTGCACTTCATCCAGAAATCTTCTAACGAAGGCACATGTGCGTACTCCTGGGAGATTGTCTTCCTGGCTATTCCAAATGGATCGAAATTAAGCCGTGCAGGGAAGAACTCTTGCTCATACTCGGACAACATCTGTGCTTCCATTCCTCGAGCTCTGTGAATGCTGATGCAACTGTAATATCCCACAGTGAGTGGGAAGAAGCCCGTAGACTTGTGCCGCTTCGACTGAAGGTCGTGTAACTCCACAAGTTGCCTGCTTAGCTCCATGGCAATCAATCTGTCACTTACCTTGGCATCTTTGTTGGTTCACCTGAAAAGCTCGTAACCCTGATGTATGTGAAATCTGCAAACTGGATGAATACACTGCCAATCTTGGACACTGCTTCCCATGCTTCCTTGCTTACCCTGTGAGTCTTCAAGTCTTTGTCTAACCTGCAGATGAAATCGTAGAAGAAACCATCGTTGATCACTTTGAAGTCCTTCTCGCACGCAGTGCGTGAAGTCGCGGGTAGCACTCGAAAATGGGATCCTCGGAAAGAATACCACATCTATCCACTGGAAAAGACACCTGTGAAGCTGCGCAGATATACCAAGTATGAAGTCATCTTGTCAAGCCGAAGGTACGCTTTACGCCCGCAGATTGCTCACCGATGTCACTGCTAATAATTTCTCGACTAATCGATTATTATAGAATCAACCTTGTTGATTTCAATGGTCCCGATGAAAGCATACATCCATGTCCTGGGAAAGTGTAGGCATTCGCTTCACCATTCAACCCGCATAGCAATTTGACAATATCATCCGCCTCCCGCACCAAATTGATCGTGGAAGAGTTCTCGAACTTGGAAGGGGATCTAGGCTTCTTCATGAACCGGCTATTCATGATGCTCACACACAGTCACTCTATGCTTTTCCCACCTACCGTCGCATCCCGAATGCTAATAGAAGTCACCACCTTCGTGATCGGAATCTTCAAACAATAATCGAATAATTCTGCATCCAAACGAATTATTGTCTTTCCCGCTTACATCACGACCGATCTGGATGAAGAATGATAAGATCTAGCACACTCCATCACAAACTCGCAATTGGGCCGTGCATGGAAAGTCTGCAGCTCGAATAATTCCACTACTTTTGACCGCACGCATGAGTGAAGTCTTTCCAGCTCTGGATCTGTCAATCAAATCAGAAAGAGGTTCTGGGCCTAGATCCGTGTCTCCTATGTCTGAAAGTTTAGAAGCAATGCATGAATCCATCGTGCTCTCTTTTTCATCTCCTTTTGCCATGGCTTTATCAATCTTTGTCTGAATAATTCTTTTTCTTCTAATTTGGCCGGATTTCTTCAATACTGGTGCAGATCTGGACAATTCTTCAGATTCGGAGGATATTTGCAATGTATTGGACATTGATAAATACTCCTTTTCTTTTATAAAGCACCTGTAATGAGTTCCTGCAATTTATTCAGACAAAAATGGCCACCGGAGCATGAATAGTGAATTTAAATTATAAAAATCTGCACTTTTCAAGCCTGCTGCCCCAAAAATTGGTGTTTAATTTGCACATAAAGAGAGCATGAATCCTTTCAATCAACACCTGAGCTCCTGTTACACCTGTGAAAATAACTATGCCGACGAAGATCAACCTTCTCCAAAGCATGCGCCAAATCTGGAAGCTTTTAGCCTTTGTTAGCACTTTGTCTGTGCAAAATCCTTCCTCTAATGGGGGCACACTTTTTCTCCTAGCTGCAATTCTTTACCTGTGTGTTGAATAATTCATCCATATGGCTGCCCATGCTTATATAACCTTCACAATTCTATAATTAATAATTGCCCTAACAATTAAAGGCAATTAATTAATTAAAAATCATGTTTTTCTCTTTTAAAAATTGCATGTTTAAGGACAGCCATCCAATAAATTAAATTAATCCAATTTAATCCTTCACACAGCACTTAACTTTAGCCTCACAGTGTGCTTTGACCATAGCCACTGAAAATAGAAATTAATTTAATGATTTAATGCATTTAAAATCATTAAATAACTCCTAAATGGGGCGCACTTTTTCCAAGGAGAGGGGCAGCCACTAAATAAATTAAATTTAATTAATTTAATTCCTTTCTTTTATTCTTCCTTTGACTTTTTGACCTCCTCAAGCTTGGGCGCACTTTTTCCAAGGAGAAAGATTATTAAAAATAATCAATTTAACCACTTTAATCCATCACCAAAGGGGCACTTTTTTGCACATGTAATTCTATTTTTAAGAATTTTTCATAATGGGATTCTTTACCCCACTGTAGGCACCAAAATCCCATGATCCACTTAAGTGATTTGACTTTGCAATGGGATTCTTTACCTCGCAAGGCAGCACTAAAATCCCATGATTTCACTTAAGTCACTTTCCTTTTATTATATCATGGGAATTTTACCTGCTCGCAAGGCAGTAATAAATTCCCACCGCCTGCAGCCTCTATTTTTCCCACTGCGCTTAAGTGACTTTTTATAACATGGGAAAAGTACCTGCCAGGCGGTGTATACAATTCCCATCCCGCTGCGGCTTATATTTTTCCCATCACAACTTAAATCCTTTGTTTTCCAAAATGCGCCCATCCCCGCAGGGGCTTTTCTGGCACGACTTCGCTTTTCCCAGATCCGGACCTCCGATGATGACTTCCTCCGGCAAAATGTGCGTGTATGTTTTCCAAATGCTCCTGGCCAAAATCGGGCTTACCCCGAAGGAGTTGCTCCTTTTACGAAAAGCGAACGGACACCACAAAAACACGAAAAATTGCCAAAAGTTACAAATAAAGCCCAAAACTTAAAATAAGTTAAAATCCTTCTCGGTATATAGGAATAATAACATATTCGCTTAGAAAGAGAGTTGAAACGGAGCGCAAATAGCCTCATACGGGCTCAAAATAATTAAATACAAATTTCCAGCATAAAACGGCAACGAATAAAACAATTTTGGGCATCCGGGTATTTGGCGAAAGGGCTAATATGGCTCTTTGGGGATTATCTTGACGCAATACAAGAACTTTCAGGCAATAAAAACAACAAATGACCCACTATTTTAAAAGTACGAAATTTTTTCGAATTGGGTAGTCACAGATTTCGGGGTGAAATCTGAGTGACACCAGTTGGCTCCGTCTGTGGACATCTTTTGCTCTTGTCAGAATGAAAAAGGGAAAAGATGAGATCCCAGCATCTCTGGTTTCGTATCTTGTCCTTTGGGCACGGGGTCGAGCGATAAACACAACACAACATAACACCAAAACAAGACAAAACAAGGAAAAACAAAGGTTTTATTTATGTACATACAGGTTTTACCCTGCTTCTCATGTTCGGAACAGCTTCAAGTGTTGCCCATTGAAAGGCAACGGTAACTCAGCTCCATCCTGATGAGCAAGAATGAAGCTATCCGCTCCGGCGATCTTTTTGATCACAAAAGGCCCTTTCCATAGTGAATCGAACTTTCCATGCATGCCTTTTGTTTCTCTTCTTTTGTCCCATAAAAGGACCCAATCGTTAACTTCAAACTTTCTTTCCCTGGCTCTTTTATCAAGATGACTTTCACCTTCCTCTCGATGCTCACAACCTATCTGCAACTTGAGTATGTACTTCCCTCGCGGTTGATCAGCATGATCCTTTATCTATAGCATCCGTAAATGTGGAATCCTCCAGGGCTTTAGAAGTCGTAGGGCGGCAATTCCAAGGTGAGAGCGCTTTGTATCTCTACCATATAGCACTGAAATGGGGACATGCCTATCGCCCTCTTTGGTGTGATCCTATCGGCCCATAATGCATCAAACAACTTTTATGCCAAGTCCTTTGATTTTCGTCACTTTTGCATGATAGTTACCAAGTTCTTATTACTAGATTCAGCTTGACCATTCCCTTGTGGATAGTAGTTTGAGGAATGAACAAGTTGAATCCCATAAGTGTAGCAGAATTCCACCAACTCCTCAGAAGAAAGATTCGGAGCGTTGTCTGCTACAATTTTGCTGGGTACGCCAAACCTGACAATAATATTTTCTTTTATAAAATTGCACACTTCAGCGGAAGTGGCATTCTTCACAGGAATAGCTTCTACCCACTTACTGAAATAATCGCTGAGTTAGAATGTAATGATGACCGCCGACTGGAAGCCGGTTAAGCATTCCAATAAAATCCATACCCCACTGTTGGAAAGGTTCTTCAATCACAATGGGTTTTAGAGGTAATGCAGGCAATTTCACACGCCCAACAAAATGTTGGCATGCTTGACACTTAGCTACCCATTCTGCAGTATCTTGAAAAAGGGTGGGCCAGTAATACCTTGCTCTAAGGATCTTGTGTGCGTGACTCGGCCGAGAAATGACCACCGCAAGCCATGTCATGAAATTGTAAACTTCTAAGTTATTGGTTTTGCAACCATTACTTGAAGTCATGTGGAACCTTTCTATTAGTTAAGTGATACATGTGTCACTTAAAAAGAAGTTAGTTGAGGATGATTGCCAAATGTCATCTTTACTTGTTCATACTTTAGTTCAATCTTTGAGTCTTCTATTTGTACTTTCCCTCCTACATTCTATAAGTAGGAGAAGAACCTACTGGGTTAATCATCGATCGACTTTGTAAGAAGCAATCTTGTGTTCTAGACTTTTTCTTGAACCCCCGAGAGCCACTTGTTGCGAGAGGAATACAAAGAAGCGAGTTTCGGAGAACTTTGTGTCACGGCGTACTGTGTTTCTTGCTTTTAAATCTTAGATCTTTAAAGTAAACTTTGTGTTATTTTAGATCTGGATCTAGAACTGCCTTTGCTTTATAATTCTGTGTGTTCAAATCTATTAAGTTTCTTCTATGTGCATGCAATTAGCTCTGCTATCTACTAATTGGGATGCACATCTTCCTTACTTCTTCTATGTATTTCCTTTCATTCCTTCTTCTATAAAATACTTCCTTTCTTAAACAACTGCTTACTTGCTGCAGAACTTCTTAGTTATGGTTCATGAACTAAGTGGTTAAAGTAAAACCCCTGATAGATAATAACACATTTTTATTGACAAATCTGACACGGGAGCCTCACCGGTTAAATGAGGGAGATTTATCTCATGACTGCCTAGGTTTGATGCTATGCAGAAAATCTAGCCAACATTATTAAAAGAGGAGTTGGGGAAAGCAACGCAGTCATAGGAAAGACAAAACAAGTGCAAAGAAAATTAGACCTTTAACAATTAGCCTTCCTGCAGCCCTTTTGAAACACAAGTGCAAAGCAGCCCCTTCACCGTGCCACACTCACAACAGGACATTTTCCAAAGTCTCTATGATCTTTAATCAAGTTCAACTCAAAAATCACCTACTCGCCTCCATCTTTTTGTTGTCAGCCAAGCGGGAATCATGAAAAGGTTGTCATTTAAACTTCTAAATAGGGGAAAGCAATGTGCAAAGAACAGAGCAAGCAATTCTATCAACAACCACCTCAAAGTCTACAAAAGGGGAAAGAAAAAGGAAAAGAAAACCAGCTGCTGGAAATTTGCATTACAACTCTCAGTGGCAGACTCCAAACATGAAGAACAATCAGCACATGCCTGTTCAAGTGAGGATTTTTAGAGTCATAGAAGCAATTTCAAAATGCACTGAAGAGACATATCCGACTTGGGTAGTAAGGCATGTATTTAGAGGCAAATTTACTCGATGTATTGGGTGGATGATGATGAAGTCTCTAGCATGCAGGAAGACTTCCAGAAGAAAGAAAACTCTCAGAAGGTCTCTCATTCTTATTCTCATCCAACCTAGTGACAAGAACTGCATTTGACTAAGGTAATGGATTTCATCCCTGCCTTTGCAAATTTTTCTTAGGCAAAAAAACTCCTGTTCCTTCCAAACCATCTCATGTTGCTCAAGGTAATTGGGGAGCAGTTTTAAATCCAAGAGTGAATAAACCTCCATTGCCTTTCAATCCATCTTTCAGAAAACGTGACCTCAAACCAGATTTTGTTAATATCCACATCTCTGTTCACTTGGCCCCACCTGTTCACAATCTCCCACATCATGAGCTATCCCAATATATGCTTTGATGTCTCTGTTTTCAAACCTACCCATGCTCATTTCCAAAGAAACCCAGTGCACTTCAGCCAGACTAAGGAACATATGTTATTTCCAACCACTTGAGAACCTTTTGAAAGTATTCCTGAACAATTCTGAATTGATTAAAAACCGGTGAAAATCATAGAGGTCGAAGGAGTGCATAATCCTGTTCTGAAAACTGTCCTCTCTAGTTTGACTCAAATGACCCAGAAACAAGATTAAAGAATTGACACTCTTCAAATGTTTGTAGAACATTTGAGCAAGATGGTGGAAAAATAAGAAAAACAATGGATGCTGTTAATGGTATAATGCTCACTGAAACAAAAAAAAAGTGAAAATTGAAGCAACAATGGTTGAGACAATACAGCCCAATCGTTCTTCAAAGAGGCAAGCCATCACTGCCCATGTCTACAATGAGGATGAGCCAAAAACTATTTGGTGCTCAGCAAATCTCACACATCAGGCCTCCTCTTCCAGCAAAGCTTGGGCTGCTTGCTCTCTTTCCAGGAGGATAGGGTCCTGTTTTCTCATGAAAACTGATTTCTTCTTGGACAATATTTTGATGATGCTGTTAATCAAACACATGTAGAACATTTGAGTAAGATAGTGGTAAAAATGAGAAAAAAAAAAACAATGGATGTTTATGCTATAATGTTCACTGAAACAGAAAAAGAAGAGTAAAAGCAACAGTGGTTGAGTCAAAACAACCCAATCCTCCTTCAAAGAGACAAATCCACTACTGTCAGGATCTCCAGTGAAGACAAACAACTGTTTGGTGCTCTCCAAATCTCACCAATCAGGCCTCCTCTTCCAGCAAAGCTTGGGCTGCCCCTCTTTCCAGGAGGAAAATTTCATGTTTTCTCATGATATGCTATGCCCTTATCCTATATTGTGTATTGGGATATGTGTGGTTGACTTGTGGTTGGCGTAACCTTTAGTTAAGTCGCAATCATTTCTAATGCTTCATATTGATAGTAGAGTCGACCTATATGGCCTTCTTAGCATAAATAGGATATACATAGGAGGTAGGTTTAGTAGTAGCTAAATATATTTGAGTATTTTGCTCTTATTGTAAGGTTGTGGAGGTCGTCCCCCAAAGTGGCTTGAGGTTGCCCCCTCGAAGTGGCTTGGTCATATGCTTCTCTTATTTCCATCATATTGTGTTTTATTGTTGTGATTCTACTTCAATGATATAGTAAGTTCATTACAAGTGGTATCAAAACCTTAATTTGTACAAAAATTGGGTTGAAACCCTATTTTCGAAGAATGACCTATATCTCGCAAATTTTTGCGAATTTCTCAACAATTTTTGACGGAAATTTATTACTGAATTCAATAAAGCTAGAGTAAAATTTAATGTCTTTTTATTTGTTTTGAGTCCATTATTGTAATTTTAGGTTTTCTGTAAATCTGCTCTAAGAGCACAATTTTCGGAGTTATTTCAATTTCTTTACATTTTTGAAAATCTTGCCAAAAATCAGGGGTCTGTTCTCTATATTTTTGGATTTGAAGCCGACCTCATTACAAAATTCTTTAGTCAATGATTGGCCAAAGATGAAAATCGAATTTTGTATATTAGGTCCGAAAACTAAGCGATGAGGCAAAGGATTAGTCACTTCAGGCAGAAAATTCCCACCTAGACAAAGCTACATGAGCTTAATGAAGAAGGAAGAATCATCTTGGAACCAAACTCAATTCAAGAGGATGCAGATGAGGGTGACCATCGAGTATTTTATCAAAAGTGGAAGACACCGTAGAGCTCGAGGGAGGATGCGGCATGGGAGGACGAAGATTTCATATATAAGCATCCACATATGATCAACGTTGAGGACAATGCTTGTTTGAAGGGGAAATCAATATTAGACCCTTATCCTATAGTATATTGTGATATGTGTGGCTCATAAGTCATATAATCATTTCTAATACTTCATATTGGTAGTAGGGTTGACCTAGATGGTCTTCATAGCATAAGTAGGGTATATATAGGAGGTAGGGTTAGTAGATTAATATATTGAGTATTCTGTTCTTATTGTAAAATTGTTGGGATTGCCCCCTCAAAGTGGTTGGAGGTTGCCCCATCAAAGTGGCTTGGTCATATGCTTCTCTTATTTCTATGATATTTTGTTTTATTTTTGTGATTCTACTTAAGTGATATAGTAAGTTCATTACAAGGCCACAAGTTAGCGACACATCCTAGCACACACTATAAGGTAATGGCATATCATGAAAAATGACTTCTTCCTGGATACCATGTTGATGATGTTGTTAATACTAGTCATGCAAATATGTACCTTGTGAATGCTTCTTGTTGGTAAAGTTTGTAATAGCATTCTTTGTAAATGATCCCTCTTGATCTGATCGTGGTGATCAGTTCTTTTTTTTTTTTTGTAGCCTGCGTTGTAACTCATCTTTCTTTTATATAATATAAATTTTACCTTTTGTCATAAAACAAAATTCACAAATACCATATTTAGATAATACACTAGAACAAGTAGAATATCCTGACTTGAATATTTTACAGGTAACATTAAAATATTTTAATAATTCTACTGGGGACTTCTAAGACATTTGACTCTAATTTTATTTATCTTTCACTCAACAACTCAAAATGGATTCCTTTATTCTACACTATTAATTTACTTTGCACATGCTCTACTTAATGTAGGAAATGTAAAGGAGTTGAAAACCAATATAGTATATATGAAAAAGGCAGTCTGTAAAACATACAAATATTTATAGATATTTGAAATAGCTTCCTAAAATGTTTGGCATCTAGGAAAGCTTAGCATTCCGTGATCTAGACATTGGAGCTAGCCATCTGAAGTTCAAACAAAGCAATTACATTTACAATCTCTATAAGCAAAAACACATATTTGCATATTCCAGATCACTATTCTCACATTTACTAGTAATTGATTTGGATAATACCTTATTATTCAGACCATGATCTAATTAATTGTATACACTACTATTAGCCTCGAATTTGATTAGCACATAATTACTATCTCTTGCATGATAAACAAACCAGTCCCTTTGGGCTAAAGCTGTAGTAGAGTCTCTTTTGTTTTTGGAGAAGTGCATCATATATTATATTAGAAAACAAAGAATTCTATCAGTCTAGCAGGGTTGCAGGGAGATCCCTTTGTAAAAAAGCTAACAAGGCTGACATCTGTGTGTGTCCCAAGGGGCATGGAATCAACCTATTTACGCATATACTCAAAACACATTCTTTAGTAGTTTGATTCAAATGAACTGGTCCTAAAATTCAATCTGATATGGCGAGCGCTCAAGTCAGGACTATATTCTTAAACTTAGAAGACAGTGAGACATGATATAGCCAGTAAAATTTATCTTTTCAATCTCAACATTTAAGTATACCATCTGCAAGCTCCTCTTTGCGCACAAACTTCTACAACAGTATTATCTTAGATAGGGCAATGCTAATATCTGCAAAGCTGAGTGCACCCTCTACCATGGTTATACTAGATTTCGGGAAATGGAAGACTATGATTTCTCCTCCTGCAATTCCACAAGTGCCTCAAGGCAAGACTCCTACCTAACTTGGACCAAATATCTAACTAGGAAGGAGTAAAATGAACTAATGGAGATAAAAAGTTAATGCTAACTTCTGTATATACTTGTAGCAATTTAGTCTATTAAATTGCAAGATCTTACTGTTTTTGTTAAAATATTTTAGGCTGCTTGTTTGAGAGATTCAATTAAAACAAGCATAATATCATTATGATCACAAATTGAAGTACAAAATAACATGAATTTTCAGTTGATGTATGATCAAATAAGTATTACACCCCTGCGCTCATCCATAATGCCCCAGGCATGGTAATCTATTTGGGTTGAATTTTTTAATGATCTAATATGACATTCACAAGTCACTCCAGGTCAATTTCCTCTAGTTTTGAAAGTGGACATGTCAATCATTTATGAACGTTAGATATTCTTATTGTTGAATCTGACTCGTTAAAATTGTATTGCCATCAGATTTGGACTGGAGCTGGTGGCACTGCTAGAGAGGCAAACACGTTGCCCCAGCTAGTTTCCCAAGGTCATGCGACTCGTATTGACTTCAAAGAGCCATTCATATTGACAGGCACAATGGATTTCTTTTGAATCATTTTGATATTTATATCAAAAGGAGGAGGATCTTATATAGTTTGATTGAGAAGAACAAGACTTCAAGGCGGATCTGTTAATTTTCTTAATTCATTACGATAGTGTCTCCTGCCAAGATTTTGTAGTTTAGGTCAATTCATTGAATTATTCTGTGGGGAAAAATTATGGTCCTGTTAAGTCTGCTTTACAAGGTGACCTTTTCTTTTTGTGAAGAAGATGAGAGGATGGTGCTGTATTTCAGTGTTGAGGTTAGTAAAATATTCAGTGGAAATTTTATTCAAGATTCTTTACAAGTCTGCATTACAGTGAAGTGTCTACTTTAACATCATTTTCTTCTATTTACAAGGAAGATGAAAGAGGGCGGTACTGTGCTGTATTTGAGCTTTGAGATTCTTGAAATATTCTTTTTTTTTTTTTTTTTTTGGATGAATACTGAAGTGTGTACCGCAGCACAATATTTCATCTTCTAGAAGATGAAATAAGATGGTAATGTGCCTGTGAAATATTCAATTGGAATTTTTGTATGATTCGTTATAAGCATAGTGAAGTCTTGAGGTGTACAAATGCTACTTTTCTGATGGTCGTTCTATTTGTTTCTGTGACAGTCTTAAAACTGCGCTACTGTATCCAACACATGCTTTCTTTTGTGTGATAGAATTGTGAACCATTCATACAGATTGAATATTGATCTGAGTTCGGTTGACATGATTTGTGATAGAAAGCTCCCACAAAAGCTATATAACAAAAATAATGTTTGTTTCAAATATCCAGCAAAAAAATTTGATCTATGTAAATGACATCATCAAATCCTTGGTTAAGAAGTCTCGCTAAGAAGCAATAGTACCATATCTAGATGATGCATAGTACCATATCTATTGGGCTTCAGCTTTGTCCCGGTGGAGATAACTATTTGACATTTTTGGGTAGTCGTGTGTGTATCCCAAAGTTAGCATATTTACCAATTATCTATGCTTCAACATGTATTGGATAAGAACACAAAAGCTTTTGTTAGTGGAGCTAAACTCTTAAACATGTTAAAGATTATGATTTTTGAGATATAGGCTCACCCTTAACAACACACGGAAAAAGGAAAAACACACCTTGGTGACACATTTTAACTGTTTGTCTCATGTATTGGAGAGAAAATTCATTTTGCGAATAACTATTAATATTGATCTAATGATATCTTAGTATATAACATTAGTATTTATGTATAGGAAGTCAGTTCTTGACATACACGACCACAAAAACTTATATCAAGAATGGTTTGTAGGTTGCCTAATCCACAAATGTAGAATAATAACCAACAATTGCAGTATAACCAAACAACATAAATCAGCAATATTTAAATAGATGATACAAAGGAACACTAAAATCTGCAACAATTATTGTATTTATTAGTAGGAAAAGTACATCAATAAACATAAGTCTTAGGGGAATGCACACGAGATATTTATGTCCAAGTCAAACTCACAAAACATATAGAACAATGATGGCCAACGGGTGCAATGATTGAAACAACTACCACCAACCACCCAATCAAATGACATCTTCAATAATGATCATATGCAAACAGACATCTTTTGTTTTCTCAACACGAGATAACTTTTCTTTAAACACAACTTGTTTATCACTTGTGGAAGAATTATTACAAAAATTTGGGTCATATACTACACTACAAACATTTGATTGATTACTACTTTATTAATGCTTACATGGTTTAAGTGGTTTAAGAAGGGTGATGGTTTTCACTTGGACTGGAGTACTCTTTCCAAGGTGGTAGGAAACTTGCTTTTATAGCACTTTGCAAGGTAGTATGTTTTAAGCATATTGATATTGCTTTAAATGTTGGGCTAGGGTTAAATTTGGGGAGTAACATTATGATGGAATATATAAGCAAAAACATGGAAAAACGACAAATATATGGACAACTATAATTAAATTCTAAAGAAATTCTCAATTATTGTCAATTCATGTATTAGGCATGCACATTTTGTTAAGAAAAGGGTACTCGAGTTTTTAAGTAAAAAAAAATCACAAAAAAATGCAAAATGCTTCAAAGCCAAGATGAGAAGAATAATGACAAATTATGTTGGGGCTCTCACCCAGATAAAAGAATTTTATACATTGGAATCTTTTTACATGTGGGTTATATAAAAGGAAAATAAACTCTACATAAGTCCTTACTTTCTTCCAAGAAGACTAAAGATGGAGGATGCGGATTACTCATGGTCCCAATACATAGGCATATTCCCTATAGTTGCTAAGATACGATAATCATTTTTGGTAAAGATTATTCACTTGCCTAGTTGATGCGGTTGTTCCATGGTGTGAGGACAACTAGAAAGCATATCATGAATATGAATGGCCCCTTGATCACAATTTATCGAAAGGAATTCAAGGGAAGTGGTTATAGTCACTACATGAATGAGTAAATATAATTGAAAAGTCAAAACAATAGCGAAAAGAAATAATTATTAAAGTGACATGACAAGAAATAGCTGCACAAGATTTTGAAAGAAGATTGTTACCTCATAATGACATATCACACTTGAAGTTACCTCTCACAACCCATTTTGGGAGCCCCAAATTTGACATTTGTGTAGGTCATAAATAGGCATAATTTGATTAGTAAAGGTGATGTCAAGTAATTAACCAATTAAATATTTGTGTATGTTTTGCTTAATAAAGTTTGATTAACTGTCAAGAGTCTTAACTCGCACCGACATCGTCTATTAAATTATTGTAACATTACTTATCATGGCATTATGCTCTCAAGCAATATGAAGGTGTATAGTTGATTTTGGTGTATGTTGCTAACCTTGAAGGTCTCACCTACATTGTTTGAAATAAGATGTTATCGAATGCATAGACTATGATAACTTCATTATCAAAGAGACCTTGCACTTGTAAATATTCATATTGCCTTTTAGAAGTTGTGTTAAGAAGAGTTATCTTTGACTTGCAAAGAATTATTGTGCGGAAGGGTAAATGGTTTTGTTGTTAACCTTTTCTCTTATATTATCATTATGTGTGTGCGTGTGTGTACATCTTGTACTTCTAACATCGATATTTGTTGATAGGTAGATCACCTTAGTTTTAATGAGACAGTGAGATAATGTGTTATAGTGAGCATTCTGGAATTATTATTAGCTCACTTAAAACAATAGATGATCAAACACAACAATCAAAGATTTATTATTGTAATGCTACATCAACTTTGCATGATAGTATGTGAGCATCCGTATTGTCGGGTTATCGTAAGGTAATCTCTATTGTTTCAAAGATTGTGATCTTTGACCTTGAACTAACAAGGATGTTGACATAATAATAGCCAAGTTTTGATTGAATGGTTAATTGAAGGAAAATGAAGAAATGGAGGTTATGTCTTTATCTTAACATAATTGTTGCTCATGCAAAGCGACGTTACAGAACCACCGCCTAGTGTAGAGAAACGGCATAAAACCACCACCCTAGCTAGGCGGTGGTTAACTTGAATCCCGCCTAACTCGGGTGGCGGTCCTCAAGAATCGCCACCCAACCAGGGCGGCGGTCCTGTGCCACCGATCTACACTGGGTGGCGGTCCTGACACTCTCGAACAGAAAAATAAAATTCAAAACGAACAATCCCAAAATTGGAAAGGTTGTCCATGTGTCTTCTCCTCCATGACCTTTCCCATCCTCCAATGCATGGAGGACATGAGAAAGGCTATAAATACATGTAGGAAGGAGATTTTTGATTATCAAAGCATGAAAGCAAGTGAGCAAGGAATTCTTAGTGTTGGAATTGTGTTTGTAGAAGAAAGGAGTGTTGAGGTAGAGCAAACAAGTAATTGGGAGGAAGTGTGAGATATTATCTACTTCTCTTTCATACTTATTGTAAATTTTGTACTTCTTATTTGAATTGGCCAATAAAAAGTGGGAAGAAAGAGCAATTTTCCCTTCCCGATTGGTTTTCCTCCGGAGGTTTCCAGATAAAAATTGTTGGTGTTCATGAGTTTATATTCTTTCCTTTCCTGCAATTGTTGATTCTAAGCATAAGAAAATTCATTCACTAGCTATCTCTGATCATTTTCTAATCGAAAGTAGAACAACAATGTTTAATTGTGATTCTGTGAACGATTCCAAAGTAGAGAGTTTACAAATCATTTTGGTATCAGAGCTAACAAGTATCCAGGACTATGGTATTCATTCTTGGATTTGTATGATAATGACGAGATCTAAAGGTGAAGAGGCTTTACCTTGCATCAAATATTTCTACAAGGAAGTGGAAACAGAGAATTCGGGGACAAATGGAGGAAGAAAACTTGGTCCGTAGAATCGAGATGTTGAGACCATGATGGATAGGATGTTTAGAAGACAAGAAGAACTTGTAGATTTGCAGAAGATGACTTCTGTTAAGCAAGACTCCATGGACTCAATGGTTCGAGGCTTAGCCAAAAATTTTGGCATAGGAGGAGCCACCATGAGGAAGATTATGGGGAAGAGCATGAAGAAGAGACTTCAAATGCAAGAGAAAAGGTAAAATCTGATCATGCTCCTTTTAAAGTTGAGACGAAAGTTGAAATTAAAATATTTGAAGGACAAGTAGATGCAGAGTTTTGATAAATGGTTAAAACAAATTAGAAGTCTACTTTAGCATCCATAATGTCACTGAGGCACAGAGGATCACCTTTGCACATCTCAAAATGGAGGGACATGCTCTAGTTTGGTGGGAAACCCATCTAGCCACTTGTGAAAAGAAGAAACGTCCTATTGTGAAATCTTGGCAAGAATTTAAAGAATTACTTAGAGCTAACTTCTATCCTATTGGCCACAAGACTGACCAAATGATTAAATGGCAATATTTTAGACAAGGCAATGGTCAAAGTGTGCAGACTATACTATGGAGTTTCGGAGGCAAGCCATGTTGTTAAACATGGACTTGGAGGATGAGGATATTCTGACTAAGTACTTGGGAGGACTTCACACTCACCTTCAAGAAAAGTCATCTCCACGAAGCCCAAAGATCTCAATGAGGCGTGTGTGTAGGCATACTATATAGATGATGAAAAGAAGCAAGGAGAAGCAGAGCCAAGGGCAAAGCAATCACAAATCAAGAAGAAAAAGAACATGGGAAAACAAGTAACAAAGGTAAGTGGAAAGGGAAAGGTAAACAAGTTGCCACTACTTTAAATACTTGTAAAGATCCCAAGAATTTTTGCAAGAACTATGATATCAATGGTCATACTGATGCTACATGTTGGAAGTTACATCCGGAGTTACATCCAAGAACCGAACCAAGGACTCAAAGAAGTCCATGACAACTGTAAAGACAAAAGGGGAGGTGGAAATCAAAGATGACTTTGATGTAGACGAGAGGCTTGGATGCACGGCCACCAACATGGACAACCAGGAAGAGGAGATGAGTAGACTATTCCATATCAAAATCCAGATCAAGAGAACTAAGGTAAATGCTTTGGTTGATACCGGTTCTCAATCTAATTTGATTTCTGAAAGCAGTTGTAAAGAAGCTTGGTCTTGAGACTTACGAGCATCCACACCCTTATCCTTTGGGTTGGGTGAAGAAGGGTGTTGAAATTCAGGTAACAAAAAGATGTAAGGTCAAGTTTGGGATAAATTCCCAGTATATTGATGTATTGAAGTTGATGTTATTCCACTTGATGCTTTTGATGTTGTTTTCGGGAGTCCTTACTTGTATATCAGGGATGCTATATTTATGAGAAGGGAAAACCGATACAGATGGGTCAAGGATGGGATCAACTACAACATCCGGCACACCAACGTAAGACATGGGTTACTATGGTGAGTGTTAACCAAGCAAAACGACTTATTCAGAAAATCATAATCAGTTTTGTTTACTTTTGTTAAAGGATAAACAAGATGGGGTAGAAGTTTCAGAGATTTCTAACTAGGGAAAACAGGATTTTGATAGTATTATTCAATCTTTTTAGAATTTTTTTCAGCTCCCAGTGGGTTACCACCAAAATGGGAAGTAGAGCATGAGATTCAGTTGTTTCCAGAGTCCCCTCTACCAAACATCGGGTTGTATAGGAAATCCTTGCTGAGAGTACTGAAGTAAAGAAACAACTCCAAGAACTACTAGACCAGGGTGTGATACGTCCGAGCACCTCACCATGTGGTTCACCTATTGTGATGGTGCCAAAGAAGGATGGTTCTTGAGAATGTGCATCGACTACCGCGCTTTGAACAAGATCACCATAAAGAACAAATATCCACTTCCCCGCATAGATGATCTCTTGGACCAGCTTCAACATGCCAAATTCTTCACGAAGTTGGATCTCAAGTCAGGTTATCACCAAGTCAAATGAAGGAGGAGGATATATGGAAGACTACCTTCAAGACAAAATAGGGTTTGTATGAGTGGTTAGTACTTCCATTTGGTTTATGCAATGCACCCACTACATTTATGAGATTGATGAATGATGTATTGTGGGATTTCATAGATTCATGTGTCATTGTTTATCTAGATGATATCTTGATTTTTAGTGCCACATGGGAGGAACATCTAACTCATTTGTAACAAGTCTTACAAGTTTCTCAAGAGAAACAACTACTTTGTAATATGAAGAAATGTGAATTTTCCAAACAATCACTTGTCTATCTTGGGCACATGGTCGAGGAGGAGAGCTACGAGTGGATCCAAAGAAGGTGGAAGCCATCACCAATTGGCCAACACCAACAGAGCCACAAGACTAGGAGTTTTGTGGGAGCAGTACAATACATGCGAAAGTTCATTCCGGGCTTCTCCACGATTACAACACCTCTACACACAGTGGCCACAAAGAGTAAGGGTTTTGACTAGGGTAAGGAACAAGACAAATCCTTTGAGTTATTGAAATACAAGATTAGTCATGCTCCAATACTTGCTCTTCCTAATTTTTAGCAGCCCTTTGAAGTAGAGACAAATGCCAATGATTATGCTATGGGCACAGTGTTGCTTTAGGGAGGTAAACCCATATGCTATCATTCTAAAACTTTTACTTCAGCAGTTAAAGGATATTCAATATATGATAAGGAAATGTATGCACTAGTTCAGAAATTAAAAATGGAAGCATTATTTGTTGGGTAAAGAAACTATTGTGCACACTGACCACAAACCTCTCTAGTATTTGCAAGCACAATCTAAATTGTAGCAAGGAAAGGCACTACAAATGGATGGGGTTCCTTCAACAGTTCCATCTGGTGATCAAATACAAGAAGGGTAGTACAAAATTGGTGGCAGACATGTTGTCTAGGCCACCCACACAGAGAAGTTCTCCTACTTGGCCACTATCTCTCAGATCGAGCCCTTCACGAAGGAAGCTTATGAGAGAGGCATATGCCCAGGACAGAGACTTTGGGGTGACATTTCAGCAGTTGCAGTCCCAAGGGGCTGAAAGGATGGGGATTGAAGATTTTTATCTCAAGGATGGGCTACTCTACCGATGGGGAAGCTTTGTGTGCCTAAAGAAGAAAGACTTCTATTGATGAGGGAAGCACATACCTCAAAAGTAGTGGGACATTTCGGTGTTGGTAAGACCCTAGCCCACTTGCAAAGGTACATGTATTGGCCCAATATGCAAGAAGAAGTATCAAAATTTATACGTGGATGTAAACTTTGTTGTACTAGCAAGCCTAAGACTAGGAAGGAGGGTTTGTATATGCCTTTTCTAGTACCTACTCATCCATGGGAGGACATTTCTATGGATTTTGTAGGAGGATTACCTATGTCTAAACATGGCCATGACTATCTCTATGTTGTTGTTGATAGATTCAGTAAGATGTGTATTCTTATGGCATGTAAAAAGACAATAAAAGCACATGAGGCAACAGATCTTTTCTTTTCTAATGTATGGGTGCATTTTGGCTTTCCAAAGTCTATTGTTTCGATAGGGATTCCAGGTTCTTGGGGAAGTTTTGGACTACTTTGTGGGACAAGATGGATACCAAGTTACAGAGGAGCACGAATTTCCATCCACAAATGATGGATAGATAGGTGGTGAACAGACTTTGGTACATTTGATCATAGGGTATAATAATAAAATACCCAAGGACTTGGGATGAGTCCTTAGCCTACATTCAACATTCCTATAACCGGGTAAGTACACACATCCACTATGAAGTCACCATTTGAAGCATGCTTGGGATATCTACCTACAAATCCACTTGGACATAGCAGTTGGGCAACAGGATGAGGAGGAGACACGAGACACAAAGAGGTGACTAGAGAAAACAAATTCATTGAGAGGATCCAAAAATCCATCTCAAAGTCAAAGAATAGTTAGAGAAATCTCAAGCCAAGTACAAGGCTAGGCACGATCAACACATGAGAGAACATAAGCTTCATGTTGGAGATAGAGTTTGGCTTTACTTGAGCAAGGAGAGACTACAAGGTCAAGCACGGAAGCTCAAGCCACTACGATATGGACCCTTCACCATATTGGAGCAGGTTGGAGAAAATGCCTTTCGACTTGATTTTCCATCATTTATGAGGATGTACTCGTAGTAAAACTATGAGAACTTGCACCTATATGAGCCATCCATGCTAGATGAAGATGAAGGACTAAAATTTTACCTTCCATTGAGGATTGTGTCTTGGACTCACGAGGTGAATTGGAGGAGGATGTAGTGTTGCAGCAGAAAGGTCAGAGAGACTAGAGAGGTCCACAGAGTCTTGGTAGGTTGGACTGAAAGGGAAAGACACCAAGGCAGGCCCGGTGGTACTCAAGGAGAAAGTGAGGGAATTATTTCCTCATCTACTCCCCCACTAAGCTTTTGTGGGACCAAAAGCCTCCTAAGTAGGGAGGTGTGATCCATAGGGATCCAAAATGACTCTACTTCATCGATCAACCAACAACAAAGAAGGAAAATGAAGAAACAAAGGTTTTGTCTTTATGTTAATATAAAATAACTCTGCTCTAGTAGAGTAGGCGGTTACAAAACCACCGCCCAACCCGGGGCCATCCTAACCACCACCTACCTGGCAGGTGGTGGTCCCGTGACCACCGGTCACATTGGGTGGTCCCTACACTTTCGACAAAAAAATAAAATTTGAAATGAACAATCCCAGAATTGGAAAGGTTGTCCTGTGTCTCTTCTCCTCCATGACCTTTCCCATCCTCCAGTGCACATGGAGGACATGAGAAAGGCTATAAATACATGTAGGAAGGAGAGTTTTTTATTATCAAGCATGAAAGCAAGTGAGCAAGGAATTCTTAGTGTTGGAATTGTGTTTGTAGAAGAAAGGAGTGTTGAGGCAGAGCAAGCAAGTAATTGGGAGGAAGTGTGAGATATTATCTACTTCTCTTTCATACTTATTGTAAATTATGTACTTCTTATTTGAATTGGCCAATAAAAAGTGGGAAGAAAGAGCATTTTCCCTTCCCGAACTAGTTTTCCTCCTCCGAGGTTTCCAGGATAAAAATTGTTGGTGTTCATGAGTTTATATTCTTTCCTTTCCTATTGCAATTGTTGATTCTAAGCATAAGCAAAATTCATTCACTAGCTATCTCTGTCATTTTCTAATTGAAAGTAGAACAATAGCGTTTAATTGTGATCAATGACTTTGCTCGATGTGATAGGGGACATTACTATTAATGGCATTTGATTTTAAAATTATTTTGTTTTAGGTTTGAACGCCTCTAGTAGAAAAGCAATGGTCTTAGACCCTACTAACATATCAAAAGGAATTCATAAAAGTTTTGAAATCCATTGAAAAGGGCTTTTTTAACCTTTTGGAGTTGTCGTCATTGTTTTTGCATGGGCGAGTTTTTGATGTTATTTGAAACCCCAGGTCATTTGCGTGGAAAACTGAAATGTACATAGCTAGTTTAGTTGATACTACAGTGGCGCTACAGTTTCATGGTGGTTAGTTTGAGTGGTGGTTGGTAAATTTTAGATGTATGGAATTGAACTGGGAGTTAGAAAAAAATAATAAAATCCCTAGTCATGACAGCACTATGAACAATGATTTGAGTGGGTAAAATTACTCGATGGCACGATTTGTTCTAGCTACGAGAGGGGGTTGTAGCTGTTAGGAAATGACAGGAAGGAAGACATAAGCAGGGACTTTCAGCTCATCTAGGGCACAACCGCCATTACCGTTAATACATGCATGGAATTCCTTTCCCTTTTCATAAAACTTGCTTATAATGATGCATTTATTTAGCTTCAATTTTGAAATGGATTTTCAAGAATATGGGTTCTCACCCATTTTCCTATTACGTGTATGTGTTTGGATTAGGACTTGATTTGGCAATGAATTTGGGCATAATTTTGGGTGAGAATGAAATAGTTTATTTTGAGAAAAATGAGAGGTACTTGGGTTTACATTTCTGTGTATATGTTTTTGTGTGAATACAACGATATATGCCAATACACCTCATTTAACAATTATTGAGTATGTGTTACTCATGTTCTGCGAAGTTGTTTTTGGTCGTCTATGTTATGGTATGAGATTGATACTCTTTCTCTCTTAGATGAAGCCCTGGTCGCACTGTGTTGAAAATTACAAAATGAAAAACTAGTTGTGTTTATGCTCTCTTGACACTTCGATTCCTGTGATGACACAATAATATAAGAATGGAAAATATTTTGTTATGACTTTTTGGCTCGGAAGGCATGGTGTTATGGTGGTTGAAGGAAATGTGTTACCTCTTTTAGTTTGAGTGCATAAATACTTTGTGAATACGCAAAATGTCTCTTATTTTATTATCATTCAATAAATGCATGGTTATATGTAGAATTTATTAGTTCAAATATGATATACATGCTAGTTATTTGAACTAACCCACAATCTATTGTAGGTACATGTTTAGAAATGAAAGTGTTGTTTTGCATTGAAGCATTTTACTTATTGTTTGAAAAGAAAAATTGTCTAAAAAGGATGAATGTGTTAGTATATGTTTGACATGTCAGAGAATGTACTATTGTAATGTATATTGTTCTTCTATAAAATTTTGTGTTGAATATTAATGGTGAGAGGGTATAATTAGTTTCCTCAAGTTTGTATATATGAAAGGAATTCAATGAATAAGGTTTTTAATTGTGATTGTGTAACATACTTTTTTGGTGATAAGTATATTTTATCGTGAAGGTCTATTCTTTGTTTTTGTATTGAAATAATTGTGAGAAATAAGTGAAATTATTGTTCTTGATATGATCAAACTTTAGTTTGTTGTAGTCATGATGAAAATATTAATAGATTGATATGTTATTGTCTTGGAATGCATATAACCCTAGAGTTCAACCCGGAAGTCTCTAATATCGCTAATCACAAACTAAGTTGGGACTAGTTAGGCTAATTAAGCTACACCGATTTGGAATTAAATATGACCTCGTCATCCAAAGAATGATGAATATGTAGGATGGCATGATGTCCAAATTTCATGAAGAAAGAGATGTGTTATAAATAAAAATTTGGAGTGTGGACTAGACACATATAATAATGATCTTATTCTATGGTGGTGTCTTATACACCTTGAGTGTAAGTAGTAGAATGGAAAATCTTATGAAGTATTGTGTAATATCAACTCACATCAAGTTAACGTAAGTGCATGGATATGTAAGTAACAATTATATGTGTGTATTCTTACCTCGAAAAATGAAGTGAAGGAAAAGATCCATAATAAGACAATATGGATAAATATGCATTATGTTATTTTGGATAATGATCATCTTGTGAATTGAAGGCTATGCAATTAGTTTGGGTAAATGAGTAAGAATTTTGGTTGGCTTATAAATAACCATTATGGGACAAGGTCTCCTTAGGGACGTGTAATAAAACTTTCCTATAACATGAAATAGATGTTTACCCTTGAACTTATAACCTAGAAGGTTGTTACTATGTTTTGAATTATTCATAACGTAAAGAGCTTAATTTAATTAAGTTGGAATAACTCTTGAATTTGTAACAAGATATGACATGATAATAAGTTGGGAACCCATTAGTTGGCACAATGTTGTTCCCATAGTTTATAACTCTAAAAGAGAGATTAAATGAATTATTGTCTTGTAAATTCTAGTGGAGGTTGAAATAAACCTTATAAGAAAAATTAATTGGTTAAGTATATGAACGTGAAAAGTAGGTAGTAATCATGTGCAAATCCTTAAAAGGAACATTCAATGAGATTAAGGTTATTCCTAAGAAACCTCAAGAAGGAAAGAAACTTCAGTAATTGGAAATCATGATATAATAGTTTGTATGGTGTTATTATAATTATGGATGATCCTTCCTTATGATAACAGTCCTAGAAGTTTTAAGGAGCTCGTTAAACAAGACTGGCAAATGAGGAAAACTCCTCTTGCAGTAATTAGTGTTCTCCATGCTTCAAGGAATTAACAAACCCAAAGTTAATTAAAAAGATATAAATCCTTAATTGGAAGTTTAGAGACTAAGTTCGATGTAACAAAAGAAAATAAATTATATATGATATTGGTTATGAATTGTATGAAAGAGATGGCCTTAGATATAACTTGTTTCATCTTTATCCATATGATGATATCATTATAAAGAAGGACTTATGATGGTTGAATCAACGTAACTTGGATGCTATGTTTTAGTTTTAACCGAGTAGTTACTAAGGGATAAATGTTTGAGAGAATATTGATAATTTGTTTTAAAAAAACAATAGGAAAATTAATAAAGTTATGGGAAGTACCATAATTCATCATAATAGGACCTAATGTGGTTATTAAGGAATGGAATGAGGCTTGTCGGATTATAATAAAATTAATAGGTAATTGTATGCCTTGCTAGACATGGTAAGAATGAGGCATGAACATAGTAATGAGAATTGAAAGAAGTGTTGATAACCTGTAATATTGAGTAGTGAATTGAGAATAACTAAAGTTGCATCTCTAAGCATTTGGGAGTTGTTGGTATGAGTGGAGGTTTAATGAGAAGATGTTATATGTGTTAATTATAATTAAACCTCACCTTGAACTATATTGATTGAGGTTATTAGTGATGTTCCTTTGCCTCAAAACTTGTAAGTTGTAATGTTACTAATACTAGATACATTGGATGAATGGGTTAACCTTCGTTAAAGGCCTAGAGCATAATTATCATTATGCAAGACTTGATAAATAAATGAAAAGAACGAATTAACTAAATTAGTACTAGAGTAGTATGAAAAGATATCATTGCTAAATTATTATGATGATAAAACAAATTGATAATATCTAGTGCATATATACGTGGATTATACATTGATGAGATAATGGGTAGTTAATGATACATTTACATCAAGCCCCATGATAAGGTTAAGAGGTAGAATTAATTGCGGGTATGGAAGGATAAGTAGCAGATTGGATAAATTGGAAGGCTTGCCATTGCAAACTAAAATGTAAAAAATTCAAGAACATAGTAGAGAAGAAAAGATTGAATCTAGATATAAAGTCAAGGGAAGTAGTTATAGTCACTACATACATGCATGAGTAAATTTAATTGAAAAATCAAAAACAAAGAGAAAATAAGTAACTATGAAAGTGAAGGTGAAATATAATATGCTTCAACCACTTCTTGATGTATCGCTGCCATTTTTATTTTCTTTTTTTCTCCTTTTCCTTTTCTAGATTTACTTTTTGCACTTGGGATGGGTAAATTATTTTATTTCCTACACTTAGGAATATGTAGAAATTTTAGGTAGGCTTGTACTAGGTAGAAACAAAACCAATCACCTCTCGAGGTTCTCTACAAATTTGTAAACCCACACTATACATGGATCTCATGTTACGGTGGATTTGCAAGCATATAAAAACTAGACAAGTACAAGAACTAATATAATTTTAAAACATTATTTTTGCAAAGTTAGCCATACCTTATCACGAAATTGAAACTAGAAAGGGACTCAATACTGATCTTGGTGTTGTTTATAAGTTTCTGTTGAGTTGTGGAGCTAAATTGCTTCACAAATAGCATGATTTACAAACTTGCAAGTTTACACAGTAACCAACGCTGTCGGATCATCCTGGGAGCAACTGGCATCGGTTGGGTAACCGACATTGATTATCTCGTGCGTGAATATTTTTATTTAATACGTGGGATTAGATCCAACCTTTGATTATAAAGGTGATCTAAAGGTTGTAAATGCATAGCTAAGTTGCCCTAAGTTTGTATATGCCTATATAAGCTAGAAAGCTAGGGTTAGAAGGTGAGAATCATGTGCATTAAGTAAGAATGTTGATTCTCCTTGGTTGAGAGGATGAAGAAGAAGAGAAAGATAAAAAAGGTTACATGAAGACAAAGATTCCATGGAGAGAAGATGGACAAAGGAAATTGTAGGTACATCTAAATGGTGAGAAGAGGGTAATGTCTTCTACTGTATTTCCTTTGTATTTTTAGTCTCAATGTAATGGCTTGCATAGTATGCAAAGCACATAGGGTTTCTTCTTGTAGATCCACATGTTGTTGTGAGATCTTGTATTGTAGATCCATGAGATCATGTTGTATTTTTGGTCCATAGAGATCTAGTATTGTAGCTCATTAGATAGCTTGTGGGTATGTGATAGTATCCAGATATTGTAGAGGAGGTTGTCTTCTTGTTTGCACAGGTTAATGCAGTGATGGAGGAGAGACTTACTTCTTGGTGCACAGTTATGGTTGCACATTGGTAGACCCATTTGAGAGGTATTGTTTGTAGATTCATAGGAGATCTTGGTTGCACATGTTAGAGATACAATAGTTCCTAGTTATGTGAGATCTGGTGGTGGTTTGGAGGCACAGTTATAGTGCACTCATGTAGATCCGTTTAGAGATTTGGAGGAGGAGATACTCTTAGAGAGATGCATTGTACTTTTGTATGGAAGATTTGTTTTGTACTCTTGTTCATTGTATATATATTGAGATATCTATCTTTGGTGGATGTAGCCCACATTGGGTGAACCACGTGGTACATGTTGTGTTATGTGTGTGTACTTTGTTTTGATTTAGATTTTCTAGTATATGTTTCCACTACTGTAGATTTTGGGGATTTTTACTTCCGTATTTGCATGATTTGGTTTGTTATTGAATCATAGCACACTTCCACTACACATAGTATTCCCAAAACCTATATCATAAAGTGATGGCTTCGTTTTGTGAGCAAGGGTTTGCTTCAGGTTTTGTTAGTGGTATTACTGATAGTTGTATGAGAGCAGGGTTTTGTTTTTCCTGATGTGTAAATCACAGGAGATATTAAATATCAAGTGGGAGCTAGAAATGTAAGGTTGTTATAAATGACACCGACCGACGTCGATGCCATACCGATTTCGGCACTATTCCTTAGCCGATGTCGGCAGGGTGACTGTGGTCGATTAGTTGGACACCGGTGTCGACGACTGTTAAACATAAAATCACATATCTGAATTAATTTAAGAAGATGTAGTGAATGTGTCTTGATTGCTGAGGTGTCCCTAGTTCTTGGAGGCACATGCATGTTGGTCAGATTGCAGATCCAGATTATAGAGGTATGGTTTTGTTATCTTGGTATTGCAGTGCTTGTATGTTTTGGTAGCACATGCATGTTTGGGATTGTATATTTGAGTAAGAGATAGAGGAGCAATTATGCATCCTTGGTGCAGTTAGATGCACATGATTCATTAGAGAGACAATATAATAACACAAAATGAAAACGGGCTTCCATCAGAGAGGAAAGTAATTTGGTTGAATATGCGGGTGAGTGTCTTGGTGTTGGTAAGGTGATGTATTTCATCTTGGTGTAGTTTTATTGCATGTATTATTGTTGTAAAGTTTTTGTGCAATATTTGGGTGCTTCTTGAAATGACTGGCTCAGCACAACTATCGACTTTGGTCGGAGTAGGCACCTAGTTTGGTGTACTATGCCAATTTGTGGTGTTGTGTTCGTTCAATAAAGCACCGATGTCGGTTAGTGAACCGACATCGGTCACAGGGGAATCGATATTGGTCAAAGGAACGAGGCCGGTCTCTCATCATAGTAAGTTTGTATTGGGTTTTGTTGCGGAAAAGAGGGCATGAAAGGTTTAGTGTCCATTTTGGAGGATCAGGTTTCTTGCATAGAGTGTATAGGTAGAAACGGAGTAGATCACTTCATTTTTAAATCAGAAAGAGGACGGAGTTGGCTCGGTGAGTCTAGTGAGACTTGGGTCAAATTCAGAGTATCTCTATACGGTTCATGTTTTATTTCTTTTGTTTGAAGCAACTGGTATTATGTTTGGATATTGTGCACGAGTAAAACATGAACCATGAATATTTAGTGAGCTTGAATTTTATTTCCGAGATGTGTTGGAATCTTGAGGACAAGGGTATCTAGTCTAAGGATGAGATCCTCAATGAAAAGTCATGTTTAGACACAATTGCAAGTAATGGGAGATGTTGAGTACACATGGATGAAAATAAGGTGGTTCAAATTTACTTCACAAGAAGTCCAAACTTTTGTGATGTAGAAGTATTCTTTGATAAGAAGGGAATCAGTTTTATATTTTCTTTCATTTGTTTTATTTCTCATTGATATATAGGTAGTGCGGGGAGTTCATGTTGAGTGGGAGAAAGCCATGGTTGTTGGCATTGTAGGTTGGACACATATGCACATGCGGAGTGAGAGGAGAATGCTACTATTCAGAGTGGCATGAGGCACAAGTTGTTTTGGAGGACAATCACGGTTTTGCAGGTATTTTATGTTTAGTGCATGGTGATGTCACTTCTAGTTTTATTTTTTAGTGCCTAGATATCCTTATGGGATGGCAATTGATGGTTGTTCAACTGGGTTAAGAAGAGAGATAATTTTTTAGATTTTCAAGGGTGAAAGAAGGAAAATATGTTTGTTACAAGTTACAGTGTGACAACAGTGTGTATTTACATTTTATTGATGTTTCCCTTGTTTGCTTTCATCTTGGATGGTTTTGCAGTATGTTGATGACATTTTTGCTGGTATTTGCACTAGTTATTAGTAGCATGGTTAACATGGTTGTTTTTGTTGACATTGATTAGCATAGGATTCATGTGTGGCCTTGGAGTTAGTCGGTGAAAGACTTAGAGCTTTTGAGATCCTGGTGATATGGATGGATGTACATGGTGAGTTTATACATATGGATAGATTTTATTTTATAAGTATATGTTGATGCGCAGATCTTTTGTTGCACATGGATACCTATGAGCACATGGTTTAGATTCCTTGAGCATGAGTAGAGGATGTTTGCATTTCCTCGTATTACTATGTTACTCCTTCATAGATATTTTTTTCTACATATGGTAATTTTGGACATGTAAGTTGTTTATGCGGGTTGGATTTGCATGTGTTATGGATTGATCACCCACTAGTTGCATGTAGAACTCATTTGGGTTGTCTTTACCCAGGATCTTGTTTTGCTTATGCATATTCCAATTTGACTTGTCTTTGGTCAGTTACATTGGTGGTTGCATGGAGACATGGATAGATGGTTGGAGAACATGGTTGGTTTTATAGGTATGGCTATGGTTACAATTGAAGCTCAATATTTCAGTTTGAGTGGGAGCTCTTACAGGTGTGTTAGTCATGGTGGCTTGGTTGCATGAGAGGCTTAGTGTTACGATTCAGTGGGAGCTTGATGTATGGATAACTCATGTATCATGGATCAGTAGTAGCTTCGCAGGTATATGGTAAGTCACGGTTTGTTATCTTCTTGGTTTTAGAAGATGGTTTAATCTTCCTAGGTTTTTTGAGAGAATTGTTGAAGTAAAGAATAGTTGGTCTTCACGGTATGTAGAGGACGGTAATGTACAAGTACAGGTTCAAAAATTTATCTCCAAGTGGGAGATTGTTGAGTTGTGGAGATAAATTGCTTCACAAATAGCATGATTTACAAACTTGTAGGTTTACATAGTAACTAGCATCGATCACCTAGTAGAAACCAACATCGGTTGGGTAACCAACATTGATAACCTAGAAGTAACCGGCATCGGTTACCCATGCTTGAATTTTTTTATTTAAGACACGAGATTAGATCCAACCTTTTATTTAAAGGTGATATAAAGGTTGTAAATGCATATATAAGTTTCCCTAAGTTTGTATATGCCTATATAAGCTAGAAAGCTAGGGTTAGAAGGTGAGAATCTATGAGCATTGAGTAAGAATGTTGATTCTCCTAGGTTGAGAGGATGAAGAAGAAGAAAAAGAAAAAAAGGTTACATGAAGATAGAGCTTCCATGGAGAGAAGTTGGATAGAAGGAAATTGCAGGTACATCTGAATGGTGAGAAGAGGGTAATGTCTTCTACTATATTTCCTTTGTATTTTTAGTCTCAATGTAATGGCTTGCATAGTATGCAAAGCACATAGGGTTTCTTCTTGTAGATCCACATGTTGTTGTGATATCTTGTATTGTAGATCCATGAGATCATGTTGTATTATTGGTCCATAGAGATCTAGTATTGTAGCTCATTGGATAGCTTGTGGGTACGTGATAATATCCAGATATTGTAGAGGATGTTTTCTTCTTGTTTGCATAGGTTGATGCAGTGATGGAGGAGAGACTTAATTCTTGGTGCACAATTATGGTTGCACATTGGTAGACCCATTTGAGAAGTCTTGTTTATAGATTCAGAGGAGATCTTGGTTGCACAAGTTAGAGATGCAATAAGTTCATGGTTATGTGAGATTTGGTGGTGGTTCAAAGGCACCGTTGTAGTGCACTCGTGTAGATCCATTTAGAGATATGGAGGATCAAATACTCTTGGAGAGATGCATTGTACTCTTATACGGAAGAGTTGTTTTGTACTCTTGTTCATTGTATATATATTGAGATCTCTATCTTTGGTGGATGTAGCCCACATTGGGTGAACCACGGTACATGTTGTGTTATGTGTGTGTACTTTGTTTTGATACAAAATGAGGGGTCAAAATGTCATCAGTTGTCACAATAGTGAACTTACGACTAAGCATTGCACTACATCTCATATCCAATGTAGTTATGTGTGTGTGTGGAATTATGCCCTAGGTTTCTCTTATGCGTGTCACACTTGGATAACAAACAAGTATCTAGATGTACAATGTAATAAATGTGTGCATAGAATAGAAAGAAATTCCCTCTTATGAAGTGTGATGTAGAAGACCAACCCCTGTGTCCCTTATGATGGATCTAGATAGATGCAATGGAGATCTTAGATGCCTTGATGGATGGAACCTTATGTGGTGATAGCTAATGCTTAGTGTTTGGTCCTTTATTATGATCACATAACTTTATATTTATATGATTCCCTTGCTTGAATTTTGTAATTAACCCTGAAAATGCCAAATACCAAAAAGATAAGATGCTCAAATGGCTAGAAAGGACCTAGTTTGTGTGAGTAAATTACAAAGAGGACAAGGGCACCCAAAGGGGACAAGGGCACCTGGTGTTGGCGTCTTGGCTAGGCGTTGGTGTTCGTGGATGAAAAATGACGAAGAATAAAAAGAAAAACTAAGAAAGTAAGGGTGCAAGACTAAAAGTATCAACATAAAGTAAAGAAAGGAGGCCAAAAAGATGGGTTAATTAGTACTTTTCTTACTTATGAACCATATAAATAGTAGTATGTAATCGGGACTAGCTAGTTACCCAAAGTGCGTTATTTTGTGTCTACATTTGCCTCCACTTTATGTTGGTGAGCGGAACGCTCACTAACATAAAGTAGATAGATATACATACCTAATAACCATGTACATCAATGATGAAAAGTGTGTCGAGGGACTAGACAAAGAGCGTGGAATGATAAAAATGTGAAGCGTGGATGCTAAGGAGGAGAAAGTGCAAAAAGTAATGAAAATGAACCTAGGGCAGAAATACATGTGTAGATGTCGTGATGCACATGTTGTTGATGTCGACTTCATTTTTGGTGTGAGTGATGTTGTCTCTATTGATGTTGACTATTGATTCCCATATGGACGGACCTCAAAAAGAAAGCCGAACAAGTATTCAAATATGCATGTATATGATCAAAATATGTAAAACAAAGTGTGTAATGAAAGTATGTAAAAATGTTGAAAGATTGAAAAAGGAACATATGCACATGATCTATGATGAGGAAAGCGTGTAGAAAAGGATCTTGTAGATTATGTCGACATGTGATTTTTTCAGTGATCTCACACCAATGAAATAAAAGAAGTGTAAGGAGAATAGTCTGGTGTCATCCTCCAACTTTTAACTACTTCCTAAAATGTGGAACACCACCGCAGATTGTGTGTATAAATACGTGTGCTAATGACTATCTTCCCCGTAAAATCCATTATTTGTGGCGCTTTGTAGGATGTATTGAACTATCAATCGTTGTGTAATTACTCCCGATTTCAAGCATCTAGGAAAGGTTGTTGTGCTAAGGACCAAAATATGATCCCGAGCCTGTTTGAAACTTCTAATTGTGTTGTATCAATATCATGTTGTGTATGACGTTGTATGGGGTAATCGATGCATCCAAATGATATCCCCCTCGCTTTTGGTGCATGCGACATCGCTGAAGTGGTATACAACCCAAAGGAGGACTATTCGTTGTCTTTGAAACTATGCCCTACACAAGGAAGGTAATGTGCTTGGTAGAAACTAAGGCACACACAAACAAGTGGTTAGGAGACAAGTGTTAGTACAAGAAAAGACAAACATGTATGAAATGTAAGCTAAGCGGACAAATGTGTAAGCTAAGATGCAAGTAGGAGACAATGTAGACCGTGAAAAGTGGGTTGCCAAAATGGGACACCACTCACGATGTCATAAGAAAATCAAGACCAAAATTTTTGTAAGCATGCGTGCACACAAGACAAAGGGAAAATCAAAAACAAGAGCATACAAAGAGAAAACAATGACAAACATTGTAGACAATCAACAATGGAAGTCAATAGCCTTGCATAACAAATGTTGCACATGAAGAACCTGTTAGCATGTTAGAAAGATAAAAAGTATGTCAAGGTGTGTATAATCTGATAAAGTAATGTGTTATGAAACAATAAAACTTATAGTGTACAAAATTGGATGCCCCCATGATCCATTGTGGGACTGGTACTAGGTATCTGCGCCAAGCATCCATGGTGCATGTAATGGATCTATAAAATATATGATCACAACTAGAAAACAAATTGAACACGCATGTGTGTATGATAAAGATAATTGCATACAAGATATCTATCTAGCATGTGTAGTAAGATGAACATGTAACAATTAAGTGTAAGCAAGAGTAAATGCAAGTAAGATATGCAAAGTATGTTTTGAATGAGGAAAAATGGAATGCAAATGAATGAGAGGAGATGCGTGTCCCCCAAGTGGATGTGTATGTATGTAATGAGGTTCATTTATTTATTCCTCCTCAACAAGAAAGAATGAACCATAAACAAGAGTGCATCATTGGGAAATGGTTTGAGTTGTATAAATTCAAAAGATGCGAATGTCAAAGCGCAAATTGTAAAAAGTGTAAACGCATGATTGGATGAGTAAGATGACTAAATGCATGAGTGTGAAGAGGTCCATTTGAGATGTATACCCTCACAGTTGAGTATGGACCATGAAACTAGAGTACGCCATCGGGTAATGATCATAGCATGCGAAGTAGATGTGTAGAGAATGAATAAGACACAAAATGTGTAGTAGATGTTATGAGAGAAGATGTCCTAAGTGTATGATGCATGATGTGTGAGATGTGTAATGTGTAATGTGACTAAGAAATGCTAGAGATATGTGTTGTGAATATGTCTAGTGTAAAATGTGTGATATGGTCAAGTGTGTGAGAATGCGTGGTGTGTTCAATGTGCATTGTGTGAGGTTCATGTGTATAGTATGCCCTCAACATTCAAGTGTGAACCAAAGCATAAGAGTGCGTCATTGGGAAATGAGGTGAGAAAAGTCACCTACCAGAGATTAAGCGGTCGTGGAGTGGTGGAAGCAACATTAGGACTATGCAACGGTGACAAAGTTTGAAATGTGTCCTAACCATCAAAGTGAAGGAGTAGTTTCTTTGACAAAAGTGATTGGTTGCTATAGTGGTGATTGGGAGGGAGGGACCTTACACGATGGTGGCTCATTTGATAACGTTGTGGAAGAATTGAGTGGAGGCCAAGTTAAACTGAGCTTTAGAGGAGGTGGCTTAGATTGACTTGGTAATATTGTAGATGACTTAGTAGGAGGAGGTGATGGAGAATAAACCTTGAGAGGTGATTTCTTAGTTTGACTTGGTAATGTCGCAAATAACTTGAGTGGAGGAGGAGTGAGACCATCCTTAAGAGGAGGTTGAGTGGATTGAATAGGTGGCACTTGACTGGCCAAAGAAGGCACCTTAGAAGTGATAGCATGCTGCTCATTAAGTGTAGAAGGAGTAGATTTAGGAGCCCATATAGATGTAGCATTTATAGATTGACATGCAACATAATGTTGTGCAACAAATGAGATAAATCCATGACACTCAATATGCTTGATTCTTTTTCGTAAAGTATAGCATTCATTTTCATTATGTCCATTGATTTGATAATATTTGCAATATGGAAGATCTTGATATTTCGTAAGTCGGTAAGGAGGATAGTCTTGAGTAGATTGTAAAGTGATCAATTGATGATTAAGGAGCTTAGTAGGAATGCCATGTTGCTTAGAATTGTGATTAAATGTGAGAGGATCTGTAATGGCAAGACTTGAGGTTCACTGATATGAGAACATGTAGAAGACATATAATGAAGATGGGATGTAGAAGGAGAACAAACATGAGCCTAAGAAGCATCCTTAAGTTGTTGGATTTCAGATTTGAGAGATGTAATCATGGATTCCATAGCCTAAAATTTGTCTTGAAATAAAGAATGTAAATCTTGAATTGACTCCAATATGGGTTGATTGGATGGAGGATCACGAAGGATAGGGTCGTCAAATAGATGATGGAAAATAGGACTTATTTCATGTGGTGGTGTATCTTTAAGAAGACACATGGAGTCCAAGGATTTTGTAGAACATCTGGCAAGTCAAGATGCATTTTAAGTAAATCAGACAAAGTAGTTTGAGGAAATTTACAACCCATGATAGGAGAAAGATGAGGATCCAAACATATTCAAATGATACGATTCACCAAAATGATTAAGCTAAAATGTAAATATATGAGCCTAATTTGAATTCAATATTACAGTAAATGAATGATAAATTAAGTACAACAATACACCCAATAAAACTAAGCAATGAAATGTGAAAACCTAAGTATAAAGAAGGAATAATATGAATTTTTGGTTCACGCTAAAATATAGAGCATACCAAGTGTCGATCGGGTGAATAGAACGGTAGGAGTGTCACACTCGAGACCCAGAAAAATGTAGAACTTGAGGAACATGTTGGACTAGGGATCATGGAGAGGGACAAGGGCTCCCTGTGGGTGCCTGGACATGTTTCTAGGCACCTATGTTTGCGTAAATGCTCAGAAAATCTCCTCTGAGGTGTCGCAAGGTGTTCGCCTTTATTCACCTCTAATCACTCGAGATCGTACCAAGATTTTTGAGGTCGCTGTAAACTTGCAATGAAGAATGAACCTACAAAACCCTCACATAGACATCAAATCCTAAAAATAAAGATGAAAAATGAGGGGTCAGATTGTCATCGGATGTTACAATAGTGAACTTACGATCGAGCATTGCACTACATCTCAGACCCAATGTAGTTTTGTGTGTGTATGGAAATTTTCCCTAGGTTTCTCTTGTGCGTGTCGCACTTGGATAGCGAGCAAGTAGCTAGATGTAGAATGTAATAAATTTGTGCATGGAATAGAATTAACTTCCCTCCTATGAAGTGTGATGTAAACTACCATCCCTTATGTCCCTTTTGATGGAGTTGTATGGATGCAATGGAGCTTTTAGATGCCTTGATGGATGCAACCTTAGGTGGTGATAGCTAATGCTTAGTACTTGGTTCTTTATTATGGTCACATAACTTTATATTTATATGATTCCTTGCTTGAATTTTGTAATTAACCCTTAAAAGGACAACTACCAAAAATATAAGATGATCAAATGGCTAGAAAGGACCCATAAAGTGTGAGTAAATTAAAAAGGGACAAGGGTGCCAAGAGGGGAGGAGGGCACTGACGCCGATATCTTGGCTAGGCACCGTGTCTAGGATGAAAAATGTCGAAGAGTAAAAAGATAGGCTGAGAAATTAAGGGTACAAGTCTAAAATTAGAAACAAAAAGAAAATAAATGTGGCCAAAGACATGGGTTAATTAGTACTTTTCTTACTTAGGAATCATATGAATAGTAGTATGTAATTAGGACTAGATAGTTACCCAAAGTGCGTGATTTTGTGTCTACAAAAACATCAAACCTAGGAAATTTGAGTTTTTCCTCTATCATGGGGCCTATCTAGCTTGCTTTCTTCCATACTTGCATTTATCTCTATAAATTTCTTGATTCTATTTTATTGTAAATAATTTCCTTTTTTATTTAAACTATTCATCAATCTTTGTTTCATCTTGGTGTGTTGTTCCAATCATCTCAATAATAAGAATCCAATCTCTTGTTTGGATATATTGACGTATACCACTCTTGTATTTGACAATTTTATCCTCCTTGATGTTAAGTATTATTACTAGAGAAAAGAACGAATTTGTGTATTCCTACACATATTGGTACCAATGTGTCCAATTTTCCTCATAGGAATATTCTATACAATAATCATCTTTAACAACATCAAGTAAGTCACTCTAAGAGAGATATGTGATAGTCATACAATTATTTGTTGCATATTTGTTAGATTGCTCAAGGCGAGCCTCCTACCCATTGTTGGACTTATGGTTCACCTCTTAGTAGAGAAAAAAATATTTTTCTAAACTTGAGAAATTGTTTTTCAGAGAAATGTGACCCTAAATTTGTGATCTAATTTCTAAGGGTATCTCGCTTATTTTTAACTTTGAAAATAATAATATCAAAATTAATTTAACCGCAAAGTGCATGGACCATTGGAAAGACCCCATCTCTAGAGTTTCTAACATGATTCTCAACATATTTTAGAGAATAGGAAATAATTGGGTCATCATTTCAATCATTCACTAATTTATTTTGAGGTGTTTGCATCACTATTAGTGTTAAATTTATGCATAAATATTTTTAGGCATGACATGATAATAGTTTGTGTGATGCTATTTTATCAACCATGTTGATGCTTTGAATAGTTTTTTTTTGTGATGCTATTTTTGTCAAAAATTTAGTGGAAAAGTTAGCGAAAATGCAAGTGATTCAAATTATGTCATATTGCTTCATATGAATTTTCCAAAATTTAAACTTTTAAAAAATTTGATAAAAATATTTTGGAAAATGAAAAATAAAAATGGACACTTTTTGTTTTACAATTTTTATAAGAGGTTTTAATTTATGTCATAGATGAATTTAAAATAATTGTTTGTGATGCATTCATAGTTAGGGGGTTGATTTAATGATTTCATTAGAACATATAACCCATAAAATCCACACAAACATACTAACTTGCAATATGAGCATATAAAAACATGATAAAAATAACCCTTTTATTAATTCATAAGAGGAAAGATAAAACTTACACACATGTTGGTAAAATAATTTGTCACAAGGAAAAATAAGTGTATTTCCACCAACATTGTGGGACTTAGTCCCTCATCTTACTAATAGGGAGGATCCCATTTATTGAATGCAAGAAAAAAAATATCATCCCGGATGTGAAGCCGTGGGATCGCACAGAGTACTCCCATAGACCTATGGAAAATAGCTTGCACCTAGTGCAAGTGAGGAATTGTTTTGGAGAGAGAAAATTTAGGGAGTAAGAATGTGGGGAAGAAGGGTTAAGTTTGTGGATAAATAGTTGTATATTTTCACAACATTAACCAGAATAGTTCTACACTCAATTAGAAGAATTCAACTTCAAGAACAAGACAAGACAAACAAATCATAGACAAATATTTATATTGATTCATTGATCAAAGGAACTAACACCTTCCTTGGTTTTACAAGATTTTCATGTCTACAAATTTGATCATGCAAAGAAATGGGGGAAACATAGACAAGGGAGCTAGAAGAATGTGATCTCTTGCTTATATCTTAGTAGTGTAATAACTATCTACTGAGAGACTCACAATTGAAAACCCCTAGAATGAGGAATTCTTCCAAATATATAACTTTACAAAGAGACTCACATCTACCCCCACATGAATTTTCACCTACATCATTCACTTTTGACCTTGCATATTCCTAGGAAAGAAAAGTGTGTCTATTTTCATTAATTAAAGAGAACTCATTACAATGTTGAACTATAGCTTGCATTTAAATGAATAAGACAAAATTTGAAAAGTACCTTCCCAACGCAAAATTAAAAAATGAGAGAGAAATGAAGGATAATAGAATAAGAGGGGGAGAATCATGATAATGGAGATGATGCATCTGCTTTGGTGAAGAGTTGCCTACCGATGAAATATGTGGTAATGTACATGGGATATTTTCTTCATTTTTAACTCCTTGTTGAAGCATGCTTGCCACATGTGCCACTTTCTTTGCTTGAGGGATATGCATGAAGCTCAAAGAATTGATCCAAGTTTAAGAAGTAGTTCTAGTGTTTTCTTGTTGTTTGAACCAAGTTTGATGATCCTTAGCAGTATTGGAAATCACACACCTATTTCTGTAAAAGATATCAAAGTGTCCTCGTTCAACAAGAAGGGATCTCTTACTTATTTCTTGACCAATTCCCTGAATGGCTTCAAAAGGTCTTCCATAGATGAATTATCACTTATAGGAGGTACCCCAAGTTTGTGCACTCCATTTTTCATGTTTTCTAGAATTTTTGAAGTGAGATATTCATAAGAATCAATCTCTTCAAGAGCATTGTTCATCATTTCATATCGGGAAACCAATTTTCAAGACCAAATTGGGGACATATTCTCAATTATAGAATTGAACACATTTTTTCCACCAACACAAAAGATTCAAGGTTACTCATTTCCGCCACCAATGGAAACACTTAGTCCCAATGAGCCTTTTCCTTTTTAATTTCATATTTTTTCATCTTTACCTTCACAGTGGTAGCGAGAACAAACTCAAACAGTTAAATAATTTCATGCAACAGAGGTTTACCTTTCTCAAGAATCTTGTCAACTGTAGATCCTTATCTCTTCCTTGCATGGAATGACCTTAGAGCCTTTTTTTTTATTGTTGTAGGGTCGAAGCTATTTATAGGAGTAACATATTTGGTAGGGAGAGATGGAGTTGAACTTAGATCCATGAATTAATGAACATACAAAGTGAGGATTTTCATATGTTCTTCCAACTGCTCAATTTTCTATTTGTACTCTTCGTTTCTTGAAAGCAAATTGGCAATAGATTCTTTGAACAAATGTGCATCCCCTTCATGTGTTTTCATTCCTAAAGGAATACTTTTCATTTCATAGTCTATGTAAGTCATCTCCTTTATGAGTTTAACCACCTTAGGCTAGGTAACTTCTACATATTGATTACCAGAAACACCACTAAAAAGCGAGAAGTTATATGTTCTTTCTTACACCATTTGGCCTTCACGAAATTTGAGATGGCTTTAAAGTATAATACTGCTACCTATTGCACTATTCTCAACTCACTTCCAATCAATTCTTGGATCCATGGGAAGATCTTAGTTATTGCAGGTTCAACACTAGGCATGATTTTACTTTTAGGTTCATGATGAGGGACCACATCATGTACTTACTGAGTTGACTTGACATTAGAAGAAGAGATACTTAGAAATTGGTGCTGAACTAGGGGTTGTGAAGGATACATTTCTCCTTGTTCAAGATCCTCGATGAGATCATTGGTGACTTTATCCTTATTTTTAGTCTCTTGTAGTGATATCCTTCTGTTTCTATTGTTTTCCTCTTTGCGGGCTCCCCTGAATGAACGAAGCTCGTAGTTTTCTCATATTCCTTTAAGGATGAGAGATGAGACACTTACCTTGAGAGGGCTAGAAGACCACGATATCATATCACACAACTCAAACATCACTATCTTCTCACTAAGATAACTAGGGAGTTTGTGAGGAGAGAGATTGAATCCCAAAACCTAATGTAAAAGAAATATCCATACCTATTGATCATTGGTTTAGCTTTAGAGGATAACCTTAGCTCTAGGTTACCTTCCAAAAGTCAGATCACGAACATGGTGAATGCATCGTTCACCATGGAAAAATGGTTCCTACTTTCCTTAAGAGTGATTTGATGATACCTTTTGAAGGCTGGTGCTTTCTGAGAAACATTTGGAGTGACATTTAGGCCTTTGAATTTCATTGTGCTTGCAAGAACATACACCAAATACGAGGTCATTCTAAAATTTCTTATCGTGGGTAATTGGAGAAACTGACGGTGAATGTTGTCACTTATTATTTATCCCCAATATACCATCGGGTTTCCCCCGATGGGAATGAGGATGAATTGTGCCATCCAATCCTTAAAGTCATTCATCGTCTCTTCATCCATCACCCCGCTTAAGAAGATGATAGAATTGAGACTCCTTCATAGAACTCACTTTTTGACAAGGTTTTTGGCATACAAGAGGGTTTCTACCTTGTATTAGCCATGGCTCGAGTGCAAGTCCTTGGAGGTATGATTCAAAGATTTTCCATTCAAGAGATGCAAACTCTTTGGAGATTATGACCATATTGTTACTAGTTGGAATTTGCATACACTGCAAGATGCCCTTGGGTGTAAGCACTGCAAGGATGGAGTTTTCATCCACCCTCATTATTCTATAGTTAGGTTCATAATGTTGAGGACATGCTAAGAACAATTATGTACTTTTCACTGATAATGGGTGGGCTTTTGCTACAAACAATCCGTTGATGAAAATTTTCTCTTCCACAGGTTCTCTTGGTCCTCCGAGCATCCTATTTTTAAGGTCTTCTAGATCCATGTGAGTGACATCATGTCACCCACACCTAGGTACTTAGTAACCAATATTGAAATAGGATCCATACCTAATAGTTTTAACTTCATGTTTCCAAAAATCAATAAGATGAGTGAAAATGGAGCTACTAACAACTTTCTGCACCAAAATTTGAAACTTTCTATTTTTAGAAAGTGGGGTCGGGGTTGTTATTTTTAGATTTTTGCGAATTTACACAATCCTTATTTCTATGAAGCTCCTAATATACTTAGGCTACTTTCCATAGATGATAATTTTATCTTTTTAGAAATTTTCTATTTTAGGACATCTACTTTTTTAAAACCCATTATTTTTAGAAAATTGCCCGATTAACACTTGTTTTGTGTTCGTCACTATTTCAAGATGTTCATAATGTTGAAAGTTTGTTCTTTCATGAAAATTAATATTTTTAGAATTTCATTCTTCAAAACATATTCCATTTTTAGAAAGTGGACTCAATGGTGTCGATTACAATGAAATGAAACCACCATCATTTTGTTTTGTTTTGCACCGGGATCTCGTGCTCTAATTTTCACCATTTTTGTCCACTAAATCTCTTGGAAATAAAAAAGGAATCTCCTTGGGTTTGGATTTTCAAATTTCTATATAAAAAAATTAGGACATCATTTTATATGCATTTGCAATCTTCCCAAAGGTGTTTTGGAGAAGAACAATTTGTTAAAATTTTATTGTAATCTATTTTTGGTTAGTGAGATATGAAGAAATCGTGGATTTTAAGGCTATGGCTATTTTAGAATTTTTTCCATATTTATTGTAAAAATTAATATTTTTCAAGGTTTTGTAGTAATATAACAATGGTGGGAGGTCAACCTATGGTGAAGAGATGTTTTAAAACTATGTTTTAAATCACTTTTATACTTCCTACAAACTATAGATCAAACCCAAGTCATTTGAGAGTTAATGTGAGGTTAGAAAATAATGTTTGATGGTGAAATTGGGATACATAATACAGCAGGGGGAAAATGTGTGCCTTGGAGAAAGATTGAGACAAGTGGTAGTATGGGAGCAAGTGAGGATGAGATGGAGGGGCTGAAAAATCACCTATGGAGCTTGTAGAAGGTCATATGGAAGTCTAAGGGACTAAATTTGAGCATGAGGAACACTTTCTTTTCCCCAATATAATCTTAGGGACATGGGGGACATTAAGGACACAAAATTGCACCTTAAAGTGAGGTGGTGACATTTGGCATCGTAAAAAATTAGCTAAGGATGGATTTGTAACTTCTCCTTCACTCACACTCACCTTAACTCAACTTAGACTCAACTCAGGTTAACTTAACTGCATGGGGATGGTTTAAGAGTTATAAAATGTTATCAGGAACATTTTCTTCTCCCTCTTGTCCCCTTGGACAATAATGATAGTGGATACACAAAGGATAACAGGGACATCATGGACATCGAGGATAAAAGGGACATTAGGTGTTACAAAGTGCACCTATGGGAGCTATATATTGTGAAATTTTGTGTCCCTCATGTACCCAAGGGGAAATGGGTACAAGAGGAGCTCAAAATTGCGCCTTGCCACTTATGGAAAGCCATATTTTACACCACTATCTAAAAATATCCTAAGAACTTGCTTCTTTCACCTCGTAGGCTTAGAATAATGTTTTGGGGTCAAATTTTATATGCATTTGACTTGAAAAACATTCTAAGCCCAATGGAGGTGGTTTTAGAACTTTAATATGAATATAACACAAAAATTTCCCTTTTATGTGGAACTCGAGGGGCATTTGTATTATCTGCAATGTTTTAAGAAACCATCAAACCTTAGATAAAAAATGCTCCCATAATGTAGATAATTATTCAATCTTTTCGTTGCCTTTTTTATTTCCTCTTAACTCCTTATGGAGTTCCCATAATCAGCTAGAGAATCCAAGGTTCACAATTATAATGTCCATTTCTTACACCTATAAACTCATTGTTCATCAAATTGACCCTGAATGGTCAAAACTTTCCTAAATCTTTCTAAATTGCTTCCAACACCTTCAAGTCTCTCCAATACCACCTCTAGATACTTAATAATTTTTATACTTTCTCGGGGTTTCACACATGCTCCAAATGGCAAAAATCATCTTTTCGAGGACTCCAAGAAAACTATTCTTTTGTTGAACTCCACTTGAATGGAATGATGGACCTCGTTAAACCTTTTGCACATAGAATCATGTTTAGCAAATGTTTTGGACTACCATAAATATCAATATTATGATGACAATCATAGGCAAGTTGGCCACAGAGATATTTGAGAGGATCAAAAGGCAAAAATTATGATATGGCGTAGTTGTCATGGGAATTTTGCATTGTTGGGCTAGTCAATTTACATGAAAACAACTGGATTTTACTCAGGGAAATTGACCGCATGGGTCAATTTACAATCCACAACTTTCTCATGTGTGAGCAGACCAATTCCATATCACTTTGGGTAATAGATTATTTATTTACAAGCAACATACACAATGGAAAAAAACACACATGAAACAAAAGGAAACACACCAAAATTGGAAAGGAAAGACACACATAACTGAAATTAAATTATGATACAAAGGATTGGGATGACCAACCTCACTTCCTGTAGAGTTTCAGGTGTTTCATGGTGCGAGGAAAATCCAACGGTTTTCCATCAAGGTAATTCAAGTTGTATGTATTCCTCCACAAAAGTGTTTGACTTTGAATGGTCCAAGCTAGAGAGAATCAAATTTCCCATGAATTTCCTTAGGTTCTCTCCTTTTTCCTAAAGCAAGACAAGATCTCTGATCCGGAAGCTTATATCATGTGTATTTTAATCAAAGATCCTTTTCACCTTAGATTTATGTATTTTTGATGTTTCAACCGCTACCAACCTATCTTCATTGATATTTTCTAGATAGCAAATCCACTTATCAAGAGCATCTAAATACTCTTTATTTTCTACTACCTTCACAAGTTACAAGGTAAGAAGTAAATCTTGAGAAATAGGGATTTGAGCCTCAATCTCATACAATAGTTGGAAATGAGAGGTACCAATATTTTTTAGGTGTGATTCGGTCATCCCATAGGGAATCATATAAATTCTTATGCCAATCCCTTGGTTTAAATCCACTAACTTGTGAACAATAGTGATAGGATTTTTATTGCTATATTCCACTTGATAATTGCCTTGGGGTAGTAATCAGAGGAGTGAGATAAAGAAATACCATGGTTGTAGTAGAAATCCATCAGTTCACTCACATGAAGAGAAGTAGGTGACATTGTCTTCTACGATATTTCTTAGCACTTTGAAACTAACAATGATGTTCTCTTTCAAAAAGTGGCACATAATTTTAGAATTTTTATGCTTTATTGGAATGGCTTATTCCCTTTTTGTGAATTAGTCTATGGAAGTAATGACATACATATGGCATACACTTTGGAGTGGGGCTTAATACACCTATGAAATCAATATCCCATTGTTGAAAAGTTTCTTCAATGATCACGACCGAGAGGGGTAAAGTTGCAAGCCTTGGTCTTCCCATAAACTGTTGGCATGGATCACACTTCTCAACAATTTATATGTATCATCATAATAGAGTAGGCCAGTAATAGCCACCCCTCAGAATCTTGTGGGAAGTAACCATTGTAGAGAAGTGACCTTCGTGTGCTTGATCATGGTAAGCCTTGAAAATTTTCTTCTGTTGTTTTTATGCTACACACCTCAAGAATGTTCCATCTAACCATTTCTTATATAAAACATTTTCCTAGATGACATATTTTGTTGCTCAGAGGTGAAGAGTTATTCTTTACTTTTGATCAAGGCCGGAGGACAATATCCATAGGTCAATAAATAAGTTATGTCAATGTACCATGGATTGGTTTTACTTACAAAAAACATGAGAGTAAGATCTTTGATTAAGCAAGCATAGAAATTAGAAAAAGTTTCCCATTCTTCTCGAAAATAAGCTCATAAAATCTATTTCCTTACACCATATTATAGGGTTTGATCTCAAGATCATATTCTTACACTTTCAAACCCAATTTCCTCTTCTTGTACTTGGGTCTTGCTGCATTAGAATGGATTTGATTGTCAGACTTCGGACCATAATGAAAACATGAGAATTTAGAAGATAGAATTTGAAATTTTTAATGTTCTTACCACCACAAAAACATGTTTTTCATGTTGTGAGTAATTGATCTCATGTGTCTTTATAGGGGCACTCATAAATTTTATGGGTTATTGTACTTATCTTTATTTTTTCTTACATGAGAACAACATAGATGGTATGCTCAAAATCATAATAATAGAGGATGAATTCCTTACCAAATCAGGGTGTACCAGAGTGGGTGCTTTTGCAATGGCACCTTTAATAGATTCAAAGGATTCTTTACCCTATTTTCTCCACTTGAAGGATTCTTTAGGCTTCATCATATTGACAATATCGCTTCTGAGCTCGACAAATTCAAAGATGAACCTTCTCAAGAAATTGACCTTACCAAAGAAGGAATGTATACCTAGTTTTTTGGTAGGTAGAGATAGTATTTGAATAGCCTCCACTCTCTCTAAATCAATCTTGGTACCTTCCTTGCTCACAATGTGACCAAGGATATTTCCCTTAGTAACCCCAAATATTGACTTCTTATTTAGGGAAATGTGGTGCCTCCTGCAATGGATCAGAACTTTCTCAAGTTGTTGCATATGTTCTTCTCTTTTCTTGGAGTATACTATCAAATAATCAAGGTACACCACTATACACTTTCCCTTCAAATATTTGAAATTCAAGTCCATTTCCCTATCAAAGGTGGCACCCGCATTAATCAAATATAATGACATATGATGGTAAGTGAAGGTTCCCCATGGGGTGGTGAAGGAAGTTTTGAACTGATCTTGTTTATCAACTTCAATCTAGTTGTACCCTAAAACCCATCGAGCATAGACATCATCTCTGAACCATTAACCACTTGCAAGATATGGTCCATGACTGGAAACAGTAGTTTTCCTTCAAATAATCTTGTTTAGGTTCCAAAATCCATGCAGATGTGGATTTCACCACTCTTCTTCCTTACTGGTACAATATTGGCTATCCATGTTGAGTGGTGGATAGGAAATATGATGTGGGCATTAAAAACTTCTCAACCTTTGTTTTGATGGTTTCAAATTTTGGGGTTATACGACCCTGGATTTTTTCAGAAGGATTTTGCATCAAGCTTCAAGGGTATAGAATGTTGCATTAACTATGATTAGAAGGACTTCAAATCATCATATGAGTATGTGAGAACATTAAAGTACCTTTTCAATAAAGTTGTGAAGTTCCTCTATTTTTCAGGTGAACAAAATTTACCGATGTTCACCATCCTTGGCTACTCACTTGTTCTAATGTTGATTTTTTCATACTCTGATGAAGACCTGGGTTGATTATTTTCTTTACCATGAATGAACTTGTCATGTTTGTCAAACATTTCCTCTAAAGACACTAGTCCCTTCAGGATCATGTTTCTTTTCAATTGAATCACTCCATCTTCATCCACATGATTAATTGAATTATTGTCACTATCATTCTTGGTAAAATCCCTTAGGAGTGAGTCACTTCCTTAAAATACATGGACATAAAGTCACATATCTATTGTAGGAAGGAAAAAAATTGTATATCATCATCAAAAACTTTCCATCTCTCTAAATTGTCTAGCACACTTGGTTGAAAGACCATTTCCATTGAGAAATTTTCTCCTTTGAAGTTAGGATGTGGAATCATCAATGATGCAGATACGACCAATGAATCAACTCTAAATTCTGATCCCTAGGGACTACTTTAATGTCAAATGCATCAAAGGATTCAATACAGTCCCAAAACCATATTCCTATAATGGCGGAGATGAGAATTCTTCACTTGAAAAATGTATCTCTCACCTATTTCACAACCAATTCACATCACCTTATAAAATGAACTTCTTAATTCCCATCTCTTCGACAACTCTCAACCCAAGAAATAAAGCTTCATATTCAGCAATGTTGTTTGTGTTAGAGAATTGCAACTTGTATGCCAATGGGAACAAGTATCCTTATGGAGAAGATAAGACAATGACTGGCTCTAAGGAATTTATAGAATAACTTCCATCAAACTCCATGTTCCAAACTTCATCATTTTTTGTCAACCTTTCCTCTAGGATAGGTAGTTCTTCCTCCGTCCAGTAACTCATGAAATAGCCCACATTTCCTCTTTCTTCATATGGCACTTTCCCTAACTCCTTCAAATGAAGCCTTTCCCAACTCTCTTCTTTGAAAGAGGATGTTATCCCTAGGGTCATTTGACTTCTACACTATGTACTTCATCTTGGGCTCATGAAGGATTTTCTTCATCTCACCCTTGACTGGTACTAATGCAAAAGACCAGTCCATTTGATTTCACCTCCCATCTCTCAATAGAAGTTTCTACTGAGGATCATTCTATATGTAGTTAGAATTTCAGCCACTAGGATTGTTTCCTTCACTTGTTTCTCTAGATAAGCCACAAGGGCCATCACTGCATCTTTAATCCTCCCAAAAAGTGGAACCTCTTTGGTCTCCATTGAATAAAATGACAAATTCTTGAGAGAGACTCAAACCGAGGGCTTGAGCAACCTTGGTGGGCATGAAATTTTCAGATATACTGGAATCGATGATATAATTATTCAAATGGTATCCATTTATCAACAAAGAAACATATAATGGTTTAATCTTTTTGGTGGAGGAAGGGGTAGAGGCTAAGAGGTTTTGGCTTGGGCTAGGCTTGGGAGTAGGAAGCAAACCTTTGGAAGTAGATGATACTTTTGAAGAGGATGAAACTTTGGACTTGGAGCTTCCACCCTTGATGAACTTAACAAGTTTCTCAAACTTACTCAAGATGGGTTTGTAAGTATTTGGACTCTAAGATTCTAGACCTTATCCTTTTTACATGGTCGATGATATCAAAATTTGAAGAAGGGTTTTCAATAGCATGGGAAACATTGGCTTGATTTGATTTATATGAGGTACTTGCTGATTTCTCATCATTATTATGCTTGTGTAAGAAGTAGAAACATCATTTGTGGAAGTATTTGAATTACCTTGCTTGGAGGATGTCTTTCGATGGGCCACAACTTTAGGATTCTTCTTGGCTAATTCTAAAGATGGGGAAGTGGAGATCCTCTCTTTTTATGATCTTCTCAGGAAGTAGAGTCATTGATTGAGGATTTTCTCTCTCTTATCTTTATGCTTGGGGACTTCTCCTTCTTAAGAGTCTTTGATCAAGTGAAAACAACACAAGAGTGACTATTCATATCAGCCACAATAGTCCTCATATTCATCATTCAAGAGGATTCATACTCACAAAACCTACCTCTATAGATCCAACCTCTTCTATTAGTAGATCACCTTCTTCTTTTCACTTTCACTTTTTACTTGATTCTTCTTCACTTTCTTCATCTGGCCGAGTCCCACATGTTGCATTCACGGGAGGGGATTCAAGAGCAAGCCTCTGAGGTGGAGGACCAATTATCTATTTATTTGAGAAGTTATTTCTTGGAATGTCCTTATACATAGAAGTCTGAGCAAGTTACTTTTTGAGAGAAAGAACATCATTAGCCAATTTTTTCACTAATGAGTATGTGGCTTTAGAACTTGAACTCTAATATTTTTCCTTATTTTGTCCTTCTTTATTTTACTAGACATTAGTAAATCATCTTCTACATCAACTACAAGTGTTTTTGCTTCGTCCAAGGTGGTAGGTTGGGTTCTTCTTAGCATGAAACCAACTTTAGGAAATTGTGCATTGGTGAAGAACCTTAGTTGATTATATTCAATAGGCCTGACAACTTTTGGTATCTTGTAGATCATCTTATTGAATTTGGATACAAAATCTCTCATAGGTTCATAGGGATCTTTTTTCAATTGAGACCACTAGGTGAGGAGAGCATGGGCATCTTTAGTTAGTTTAAATCTAACTTCAAATTTAGATTTCATACCTACCCAATTTTTGATTGATCTTCTTGGAAAGTGGTATAACCAATCCATAAAAAACATCTTATAGGGATTCCATGAATAGGAGGACTAAAACATCTTCGTACTCCACTCCCAACACCCCACAAGTTGTTATGAATGTTGTGATATGATCATCAGATGTTTTTTCCATCTCCTTGGAACTTCAAAAATTCTTCCTAGATCCCTTTGGTAGGTCATGCAATGGAGGATTTAAGGCCAATGGGCATGTGGCATGTCCCCAAGGAACAAGCCATGACCCTTCTCTTCTTCTTCCTATAGTTCTTCTTCTCTCCTTTCTTATTCCAAAGGAATGACATTTAGTGGTTCAACTGATGGTTCTTCAATGTGACCTTCAAGAGGGAAATTAGGATCAAACTTAGGAAAATACTCTCGACCGATTCACCTTGCTAGTTGAGTAATGGGAAGTCTAAAATCAGCTAGTTTTTTCTCTTCAATGTTGATCAATTATGCCCACCATCTCAAAAAACCTTGTGTATCTTATTTCTACCAATTTGTAGGATTGATATACAACTCAAAACAAATTTTTCTATGCCCTTCTTTTTTGATTAGGATATTTTCCTGCACACTTGTGTGCTTGTACATGTTATTCCTATGAATCTAAAACTCTTGAGGTTGTGTGATAGTGATTGAAAATTTCCTATTATTCTAGATGTAATTCCTCAAATCAGCTGTGAGATCTTCTTGGGTATCCTAAAATAAAAGAAGATTAGGTTGTAACACAGGAGCATTTCCAGGAATGGTCATTGTGGGAAAAATGTAGAGTAGACATCAAGGCTCTTAGGATTTTTTTAAATTTTGAATTTTTAGATATATGATTTTTTGAATTTTGTGGTTCTAGGAGTGGTGCAAAAAAAAAAAATCTGCCCCATGATGGGTGCCAAAAATGTTGGTGAAATAATTTTTCACAAGGAAAAATTAGTGGATTTTCACCAACACTCTGGGACTAAGTCCTCCTCTTAGTAATGGGGAGGATCCCATTTTTAATTCATAAAACAAAATATCAGTGGTATTTGAAGCCAGATGATCATATAGAATACTCCACTAGACATGTGGCAAAATTTCTTACACCTAGTGCAAGGGAGGAATTTTCTTAGAGAGAGAGAAAAGGTAAGGGGAGTAAGAATGTGGGGAAGAAGAGGGTTAAGTTCATGGATAGGCACTTACATATTTCCACAACATTAACCAGAATAGTTCTACACTCAATTAGAAGAACTCAACTTCAAGAACAAGACAAGACAAACAAATCATAGATAAATATTTCTATTGATTCATTGATCAAAGGCACTAACACCTTCCTTGGTTTTACAATATTTTCATGTCTACAAAGCTGATCATGCAAAGAAATGGAGGAAACATAGACAAAGGAAATAGAAGAATGCTATCTCTTTCTTGTTTATCTTAGTAGTGTAATAGCTATCTACTTAGAGACTCACAATTGACAACCCCTTAGAATGAGGAAGTCTTCCAAATATATAGCTTTACAAAGAGACCTTCATCTACCCCCACATGAATTTTCACCTACCTTCATTCACTTGTGACCTTTCATATTCCTAGGAAAGAAAAGTGAGTCCCTTTTCATTAATTAAAGAGAACTCATTACAATGTTGAACTATAGGTCACATTTAAGTGAATAAGACAAAAGTGAAAAGTACCTTCCCAACAAAGAATTAGAACATGAGAGAGAAAGGAAGGATGAGAGAAGAAGAAGAGGGGAGAGAAATCATGTTAATGGAGATGATACATCCAATGAAGATTTTGTCGATGAAATGTGTACCTAGGAAAATTTCTTCATTTTTGAACTCCTTGCTTGAAGTGTGTTGTCATAAGTGCCACTTTCTCTACTTGAGGGATATGCACGAAGCTCGGAGCCTTGATCCAAGTTTTAAAAGTAATGTTGATGTTTTTGCATTTTTGAACCAATTTTGATGATCCTTAGCAATATTGGAAATTGCACACCTGATTTCTGCAAGAGATTCCAAAGTTTCCTCATTGAATGAGAAGGGATCTCCTGCTTTTTTCCTGACCAATTCCTCAAATGGCTTCAAAAGGTCTTCCATTGATGAATTCTCACTTACTGGAGGTGTTCCAAGTTTCTGCACTCCATTGCTTATGTTTTCTAGAATTTGTGAAGTGATCTCTTCACAAGAATCAAGCTCCTTAAGAGAATTTTTCATCATTTCATATCATGAAACCAATGTTTGAGACCAAATTAGGTGACATATTCTCGTTATATAATTTAAACACATTTTTTCCCACCAACATGAAAGAGTCAAGGTTACCCATTTCCATCACCAATGGAAACACTTGGTCCCAATGAGCCTTTTCCTTTTCAATTTCATATTTGGTCATCTTTACCTTCACAATGGTAGTAAGAAAAAATTCAAATAATGAAAGAATTTCAAGAAACAGAGTTTTACCTTTCTCGAGAATCTTGTCAACCCATCGATCATTAGCTCTTCCTTGCATGGAATGACCTTGAGCCTTTTTTATTACTAAAAGTTTCAAAGCTACTAATAATAGGAGTAACATCTTTAGTAGGGAGAGATGGAATTGAACTTGGATCCATGAATGACTGAACATAGGAAGTGAGGATTTTCACATGTTCTTCCAACTGCTCAATTTTCTTTATGTACTCTTCATTTCTTGAAAGTAAATGGGAATCGATTCTTTTAAAAAATGTGCATCCCCTTATGTGTTTCTAGTTATAAAGCAATTTTGGTCATTTCATAGTACTCCTGAGTCATCTCCTCTATGGGTTTTACCACCTTTAGGCCAAGAAACTTCTACATATTTATTACTAGAAACACACTTTGAAAAAGTGAGAAGTTACGTGTGTTTCTTACCCATTTGGCCTTCACGATCTTTGAGATGGATTCAAAATTTGGTACCGTTGACTATTACACTATTCTTATCTCACTTGTAATAAATTATTGAATCCATGGTAATATCTCCATCCTCACAGGTTAAACACTAGGCATGATTGCACTTTCGGGTTCATGATGAGGACCACATCCTACACTTGATGAGTTGAATTGACGTAGAAGAAGAGATACTTGGATATTGGTGTGGAACTAGGAGTTATGAAGGATCAATTTCTCCTTATTCAATATCCTTGATGATATCATTGGTGAATTTTTGTTTTTGTGAATTCTCCTATAGTGAGATCCTTTTTTCCATTATTTTCCTCTTTAAGGGCTCTCCCAATGAGCAGAGAGCTTGTAGTTTTCTCAAATACCTTCAAGGATGAGAGATGATATGATTCCTCAAGAGGGTTAGAAGACCACTAGATTCTATAAAATAACCCTCTTTCTTTTGAACCATTCCTTAGACCTATGAATCACTACTATAGTTCTCTCATTGATATCACTTGATTCTCATGATGCTCCATGAGATAGGTGGGAGAGGTGAAGACTTTACACTTGATATTCTGGATTAAAAAAATCAGATCCATCATCTTCCACACCTTCAATGAACCAATAAAAATCAAAGCTCCTCATTTGATCAATATTCATTCTCATATGATCTCTTTTCCTTACCTCAAAATCATCCAGAAATTGACCCAATAATCTTCAATCTGGGAATATGGTGCAATTTAGGGAGATTGAATGTTTTAAGATTGTTTCGGATGTCAAAATCAGACTTGGAGGTATATGAGTAGAGATAAGGGAAGTAAAAAGGAAGCTTCGATATTTGAGGCATCTACAACACTTTTACATGAAAATATTCCAAGAGAAATGGGGAAGGACACACCTTTTTCCTACGCGATTCTTACATATGTTATGGACTTGAGCAAGTTGCCTACAAAACTCAAACATCATTATCTTATCATTGAGATACCTGGGGATTTTGTGAGGAGTAAGATCAAATCCTAAAACCTTGATGTAGGAGAAATTTACAAAATGAGTGAAGAAACATCCATACCTCTCTATCAATGTTGCACTTGAGAGGATAACCTTAGCTTTGGGTTGCCTTCCAAAATTTAGATCACAAACATGGTGAATGCATCATTCACCTTGGAAAAATGGTGATTAATTTCCTTGAGAGTGAGCTGAGGATACATTTCAAAGGTTGGTGCTTTTTGAGAAACATTTGGAGTGATAATTAGGCCTTTGAATTGCCTTGTGCTTGCAATATACATACACCAAATATGAGGTCATTGTGAACTTTCTTGTAGTAAGAAACTGGAGAAATTGACAGTGAATGTTATCACTTATGATTTGTCCCAATCTACCACCTAGTTTCCCTCATTAGGAAATGAGGATGAATTGGTCCATCCAGTCCTGAAATTCCTTTGTCATCTCTTCACCCATTACCCTTCTTAACAAGATGATAGCATCGAGTAACCCTCATGAACTTTACTTCTTGACAAGGTTTTTTGGCATACGAGGGGTTTCCTACCTTGTCTTAGCCATGACCTGAGTGTGAGGCCATGGAGGTATGATTCAATATTTTCCCATTCAAGAGATACAAACTCTTTGGAGATTATGACCATATTGTTACCGGTTCAATTACATACACTGAGATGCCCTTGGGTGTAAGCACTATAAAGATGGAGATGTCATCTCCCCCTCACTATTCTCGATTTGGGTTCATAATGATGAGAACATGATAAGACCAATTCTATACTTTGCACTAATAGTGGGTGGCCTCATGTTGCAAAAACAATCCACTTGTGAAAATTTTCTCTTCCACATGCTCTCTTGGTCCTTCGAGCATCCTATTTTTAGGTCTTCTAGATCCATGTGAGTGACATCATTATCACCCACACTTGGATACTCAGTAACCAAGGTTTAAATAGGCTCCATACCCAATAATTTTAACTTCATGTTTCTAAAAATCAACAAAATGAGTGAAAATAGAGCTACCAACAACTTTTTGCACCAAAATATAAAACTTTCTATTTTTAGCGGATGGGGTTAGAGTGCTATTTTTTAGAATTTAAGGAAAATTTCCAAAATAATTGTTCTTTAAAGTTCCTAATTCACTTAGGATACGTATATTGATGATGATTTTATATTTTTAGAAGTTTCTATTTTAGGACATCTATGTTTTTTCAACACTTTTATTTTTAGAAAGTTGTCTGATTGACCTTGTTTTGGTGTTCTTTACTATTTCAAGATGTTTGAATGTTAAAAGTTTTATGTTTCAGGAGAGTTAATATTTTTAGAATTTATTTTTTAGATCATATTCCATTATTATAAAGTGGACTCACGGTGTCGGATTACGAATGAACCATATTCATTGTGTTTTGTTTTGCACCAAGATCTCGTGCTCTAATTTTCACCATTTTTGTTTGTTAAATCTCTTTAAAATAAAAAAGGAAAATATTTGGGTTTTGTTTTTCAAATTATTATATCAAAAAATATAGGGAATCATCTAATATGTAGCTTCAATATTCCCAAATGAGTTTTGGAGAAGAACAATATGGAAAAGTTTCATTAGAATCTAGTTTCTAGTTAGTGAGATATGAAGAAATATTGGTTTTCAAGGATATGGTTGTTCTAGAAAAAATATTCCAGTAATTTCTCTTAAAAATTGATATTTTCAAGGTTTTACAACATCAAAAATAGTGGGATTTTGACTATGATAAATAAATTCTTTAAAACTATGTTTTAAATCACTTTTATACTTTCCTGCAAACCATACATCAAACTTGGGTCAGATGAAAGTTAATGTAAGGTTAGAAAATCAGGTTTAATGGTGTAATGGGGACACAAGGGATATAAAGGGAAAAAAATCACTTTGGATAAATATTGAGACAAGTGGAAGCATGGGAACAAGTGAGTATGAGATGGAGGGGCTGAAAAAAACACTTGTCGAGCTTGAAGAAGATCATATAGAAGTCTAAGGGCTAAGTTTGATCATGAGGCACACTTTATTATCCCATATATCCTCTTTGGTACATGGGAGACATTAGGGACACAAAATTTTGCCTTGAAGCAAGGTGGTGACATGTGGCATGGTGGAAAATTGGCTAAGTATGGATTTGTAACTTCTCCTTCACTCACACTCTCCTTAACTCAGTTTAGACTCAACCCAGGTTAACTTAACTACATGGGAATGGTTTGAGAGTTAAATTTTCATGGGGAAAATTTTATGATCCCTCTTGTCTCCTTAGAAAATGGGATAGTGGGAACACAAGGGATAACATAGAACAATAAGGACAACATGCACAATAGGGACATTAAGGACAAGTATTACAAAGTGTGCCTATGGGAGGTGTATGAGGTAAAACATTTATGTCTATCATGTCTCCCATGTACCCACAGGTACAATGGGGAGAAGAGGAGCTCAAAATCTCACCTTTCCACTTATGGAAATCCAGGTTTTTCACTAATTGTCCAAAAATAGCCTGAAAATTTACTTCTTTCCCCCCAAGACTTAGGATAATGTTTTGGGGTAAACTTTTATATGAATTTGACTCTGTTATAAAATGGCTTTACACATGCAAATGACATGCAACAATTAGGGGACAAATTCCTCCTCAATGAAGGTGAGGTTTCCTTTATTGAAAACCAAAACTATATTTACATCTATACATTCAAAATTATATGTGGGGGTGTTTTGGGACATCAAATGGAAAGAAGTGTGAATGAGGGAGATGAAATGGAATGAAGGAAAGAAATGGAAAGGAATGGATGGAAGGAGCATACAATAGTTAGGTAAAAACAGAGCCTAATATTACATATAGAAGAAGAAGAACAATGAATAACTAACTCAAATAAAACAAAGTTTGAATCAGCTAAACAAGAATAAATGAAAGGGAACACACATGAGCAAGTAAATATCATAGCTTGATCATTGTGAACAAGAAAAAAAAATTAATAATGTTGACAATAAGATCAAATATAGTATTCTTATGCAAGATTTAACACTAACAACTAATGAACATAAGACCATCAAATGCTATAAGAGATAATGAATGGGACACAAAGTTCTTATTTCATTAACTCTCTAAATGTCTTCACAAAATAACACAAAGTTTATTTCTTGAAACAAATATTGCACAAAAAATTATTTTCTTCTCCTCTCTCAAATTCACCCTTACAAATGATCCCCTAACTTCCTTTTATAACCCAAAATTTGGTTACAAGGTAGTTAGGGTTTACATGAACATTAAATTAGGGCACCTTAAGTGACTTTGAATTTTTCAACTAACTTTTAAAAAGTAACTTGAAATTATAAATCACTTAAGTTACTAAAAGTCTGCTAAAAATGAGTTTAACAATAACATCACTTTAAAACATAAAACAAGACCCAATGCCTTATCCATTAAAGTGGGGTCTGCCTATCTCAATCGTATGAGAAATGGACTCTCCCACTTCGTTAGATACCAGAATGTTATCTCCTCATCCCATGGGTGAAATTAGGATCTTCTACCTTTTCCAATTGAAAATATTTGAACATTTCCAATGTCTCAAACATTTTCTCTTCTTCAGAGGTTCACTCGGTTGAAGCATAGCCTCGCAGAACACCTACAATTCCAAAATCCTACATGGCATATTATTTAGGTTGACCATTTTCGATTGATAATATTCAAATGAATTCCTCAATTTGATACAAAATTCCATTGAATTAGAGGATAAATTGATGGCAGGAATGTACATGTCCTTGAACAATTGTGAGAATTGTTCCTCAACATGTTCTGATGAATGCCTCTGATTATGCTCATCCACAAAATCACAAGGGATTTCAGCTATGAACTCATGAATTGAGGTGAGTGAAGTGAAGGCTTCACTGCATATTCTCTCGTAATGAATCATGGAATATTTGAGAAGCGTCTTCGTGACTTGAGATGTAAACACCATAGAAAGCGTGTCCCTTGGCATTCAAATTCAAGGATCCCTTCAATGGATAGAATTGTAGATTCCATGCTTGTCATCTCTTGCAGACTAGAAATATCTCATCTAGATTTGATATGCTAGAAGAAAAATATTCCTTAAAAGAAAGGATTGGATCTAGGTATGCACTAATGTCTTCATGGAGCTTTACGGTTGCTTTGATTGTCTCTCTCCCGAAGATGAGAATTTCTGAAAGCTATGATTTAGTGACATGGCCCAAATTGTTTACCTCCTTTGATAGATTGAGTGTTTCTTCATCGAGGGAAACCACTACATCAGGTACTGGGAAAGTGGAGGATATTGGATTTATCAGATGTTGAACATAATTCACCAATTGATTATTTTTGTCCTTGAGTGAGAATTATGAGACTTATATTTCTCAATCCTTCTTAACAAAATATATATGGAATCTCAGACCATTTCCATGTCACTTTCCAATGTAGACTTCCCAATTCTAAGCCTAGATACTTCATAATCAACAGACGTCATGGCATTACGTTCCTTCTTGACTTGAGGAATGGAAATATCTGTAAATTTGTTTCCATCTCCATCCACCATTATTCTTAAGAACACTTTAGGCTTCTTGGGGATGACATCATTTGAAATCTTGGAAAGGGCATCAAAGTCAATATTGATCACCTTGACAACCCTCTTTATTTTCTTGACTTCACAGTCAACCCAAGAAGGGGTCTCCTTAACCAATCTGTACACGAAGCTGGATCCTAAAGAAACATTCACATTGTTCTTGATATCATTGGATTCTACAAGAGTAATTTTCACAACCTCAATCCTCGGGAGATAATTTTGACATCAACCTCTTGAACCTTAGGGAGACCTTGAGAAATATCTTCATGAGCTAGGGGTTCATGACCATTTGATATTTGAACCATTTACACTTTAGTAGACTCTTATGCATGACATGGCTGAGTAGTGTTTATGATGAGCTTCCTTGAACTATCAATAAACTGAGTAGATGAGTCTCTACTCGGTAGTGGAAATCCATGAGACACATTCTCTTCCTTTAATAGGGTCAGGGACCCTTGGATGTTTCTCCTTGTGACATCTTCTTTAGAGAGGTGGATTTGGGAAACCATTCTCTCCTTACTTGTTTTGTCTGGATTTATGGCATGGAGGTTGACTAAGAATAGGTTTTATTCAATATCCAATGTAGTGGCGTCTTGGTATGAGAAAATAGTGATAATGAAGTGATATATCCACATTAATAAGGGGAAAATATAAAATAAGAAGAGCACAATTTTATGAGTTAGAAGATAGGATCATACACAATTTTTAAATCATGAGAAGTAAGCCTATATTTGATGATTGAAGTTATCCTATAATTTCAAAGATAGAGGAGCTCATTGATTAGATAATAAATTTTAATAATTAAATTGATTAGGAAGATATGAAAGATGAAATATACAAGTTTTCATCCAAAATATTCAATGATCATGCATCTATTTAGTGGGAACATTTATAGATGGAGAGTGTAGAGATGAATATGGAAGATCAAGAATCGGGAAAGACTAGTGGAAAAATTGAAGGTGAATTTATTTCACAAGGATCACTAACTCAATTTGTTTAGAAAATAGTATAATCTATCATAAAGATTACTCAATGTGAAGTAACATATTGAGGAATTTAATAGAATCGTCACTAGAGTGAGTAATTAATTTAAATCTTTATCAAAGGAATGAGATAAAATGAATATAGTAATGAAAAATAAGATCTAGCATGTAAAGTACAAGCATGTATACAAGATAGGAGATGAGAATGACTTAGCTTATATCCAAGGATTTGGGATTATTTTGGTCTAAATTTTTAATAGAACATGGTGGGTTTGGATTGTATAAAATATGTGAAGAAAAATGAGATCCTGGAACCTCTTTAGAAAGGACCACCCATGCACTTGTGTTTAAATTGGGTGCTAGTGTCTAGGAAACAACTCTAATTCTGATCTTTTCAAAGTATAAACTTAGATTCTTCCTTTCAATATTTGTTACATATACTTCACTGTAGGGTTCTTGTGTCACAATTGTACCTAAAAACAAACCCTAACTACCTACACAAGGCTCAAGAAAACATTATATGGAATAAATAATGCATATACTTGAGTTGGAATAACCTTGAAAGTCTCCCCAATGTTATTTTCACCAAGTGTTATACTACATTTCAGACTCTATGTAGTTTTTGTATGTGTGTGTGTGTGTGTGTGATTTGAATTATGTCCGTTGAAGATCGGTTACCCTTGTTATAGTTGCACAAAGATAAAAGGATACAAATAATTTTCCCACAAGATGAATGTATGAGATGAAATTTATAAATATCCCTTCCTATGAATGAATGATGTAGCCCAAATGCATTCCTTGAAAGTTTCTCTTTTCCTAAGTAGTATATGATAAGTATCATCCCTTAATTTTCTATCCCCTAATGATGGTGAGTAATTCATGTATATATATGATTCCCTTAAGTTAATTTTATCATTAATAAGAAAATTAGACCTAAATTATTAAGAAATATTTTATAAAATGTACCAAATGATGTGGCATTTGAAAATTAGGAAAGGGAGGGAAAAGGACATAAGCACCCAAATGGGATGATAATACAGACACTCCTATCCTCGATGGATTGTCTTTTCAGGATACTTGGAGTATATAATGGTAAATATAAAGTTGGTTCATATGGTTTCTAATGTACAAGAGTAAAATTTTCATTCTAGAAAAGAAAATAAGAAGAGTGTAAGAGGATAAAAGCATTGTAAAAGCAAAACATGTATTGTTAATGTCTAGTTTTATCACTTAGGAATCATGCATATAATGACATACTTAAAGGCTTGATGTAAATAGAAGAGTGTGATTTTCTTACTACATTTACCCCCACTTTATGTTGGTGAATGGATGTTTGGTAGAATAAAGTAGATGACTAGATCATACCTTGTGGAGAGTTAAAGGGAGTTGTAAGCGATAGCGTGTCGAGTGAGAATGTGCTTGATATCATGCTAAATGGATATTTTAAAGTGTATATTTTGGAATCTTGAAGAGGATAAGGATCCTAGATGTGACCTTTTCATGTGTATTAGAAGTGATGTATGTGTGTTTCCTTATATATTTCCTTTTACGGAGTGTCTTGTCTTGAGATTGTTCCTTGTTCCATTTGAATGTTGTCCTTTATAGGAGGAAAGTCAGACTTGCAAAATAAAATAAGTGTATTCAATGCTCATGATAAATGAAATTGAACTTTAACTAAGTACATGTCAAAATATAAATGTGTATTGAAAAATAAGTGAATCAAGGATAGAATACACATATGTGTTGTGAGAGAAGAGATAGAATTATTCTTATGTATTTGCTTCCTTGGATATGGTTGGTATAGTACTAAGTATTTGGGGGCTTCACTGTGTAGCCAAAATGTGGATTTGGGGTCTTATCGCCAAACTATGGATTGGAGTGACCCAACTGCTAAACTAAGGATTTGAGCATCTTGCCATCAAGGGAAGAGTATTGGAGGGTGGTCATATTTTCTCTCAAACCCTTAATGCTTCCCCATGGATAAGTGCCACTATAGATGGTCACAAACACAATATAAAATGGTCACCAAGAAATACAAAGTTTATTAGTTTCATTGCACAAAGTGTGTAACGTGCCACTATTTTTATTGCTAATAGTAACCTGTAACTGATCATGTTTTGTTAGAAATTAGAAAATATTATCACTTTGAGAATCTACTTATTCTATAATGTAGTTATTTTTCCATAGAACAAGAATGCACAGGTGGGAAACTAGCACCCAAAGCTCCTGTCTCTATGTTTGCCACTTCTTTCCTACACTAATTTTAGGCCCAATTCTAATTATGAACCTATTTATTAGCTCTTTTTTATCTTGATTTTATTTTATCATTGTGTCTGGTCTTTAAACTATTGAGAGGATGAAATATTCATCTGATTATTGGCCCCACTCATTTGGGGTGTGAGATAAACCAAGGTGAGAGTGGACCAAATGAGGAAAACTAAAGCTGATGTGCACATCTAAAATAGAAATCATGTAGGGGAATAGGGAATACACATGGTAACAACCATGGCATATGAAAACAATGCAAAAATGTTATCCAAAATTGTTAGTCACAAACACGTATATGTGATGTAATAGAAACGAGTCACAACACAAAGTAAAATTATAAAACACACAAGTAGTTAGTTGAATACATGGGACACCACTCTTGATGTTGCAAGACAATCGAGTCCTTCAAGGTGAGAAGAAAATAATCAATTAACAAACAATGACAATAAAGACACAAGAAAAGAAGACAAAATATTTGAAAATCAAATAACCATTATTAGAAGTATTCCTACAATACAAATTCTACACATGAAGCACCCATTAGCATTTTATAAAATTTATAGTATGCCATAATGTATACAACTAGAAATAGGAATGAAAGTAGTAGATATTGTAATGATAGAACCTAAATATAAATAAATAGGAAAGGTATATTACCATAGAGCCTCATTGGAATTGGAATGATACATTTACAAGCATCATACATCATGTAATAACCTAAATGTGATCTATATTCCTCAAAAAGTGACATGTAAATGTGCATGTGTGTATGGAATAATGATAGAGCATATTATGAATCAAGTAAGATGATAAGTAATGTACAATATAGAATATAATGAGTAAGAATGATACATCCAATCAATATCTAAGCTAGTATTTTTAAATTTTTGTAAATATGTGAACATGAAATAAAATATCTAGGAGAGGGAACAAGGTTTACCCCTGTGTATGTGTCAAAAGTGAGTCGATGTAAGTAAATACACCTCAAAAATAATGTTTTAACCTAGAAAAAAATTGTGTCATTAGGTGGTGAGGAGGTAAAGGTATGAGCTAAAAGTGTGAATGTCATGGTGATCTATCTAATAAGGATAGTGGTGAGGCCCACTACCTACTAATGTGAAGTAAGTACACTTGTGATCACAATCAAATACTCTATGGGCATGTGAGAGTACATGTGGAGAAAGAGACCAAAAATGGGTCTATATGTACCATGAGTAGCTTGTGTCATGTGAGGAGACATGTTCATATGATGTGGACTATGAGATCGATGTATCCATCGTCATCTTGAAGTATAATATACATGTGGAGGAGATCTAGGTCCATGTATAATAATAGCATTAGGTATTATAAGAACTCTAGATTCAAGAGGAGTATGTTCCAAATACATGGGGCCATCATGATAATATGTAAGAGTAAGTGTGTTAGTGATAAAAATACTTGAAAATGGGCTAGTAATATGAGGAAAAGAAAAAGGAGTCATTGGTGGGATTCCTCGAATAGTGATAAGATGACTCTCATGTACAAACTTAAGGCATAAGTGAACTATGGATGGTATGGATTTGGCATCCCTAAGCCAAGGGAGTCCTAATACCATGTCATAATGTGCAACTATAGATCCAATAGTGAAAGGCATAGAGATAGTGAGAGGCCCAACAATGATGGGAAGAATGACATGCCCATGAGAAGTAGGTGATCTATGGGTCATCTAAGATAATGGAAAATTGATAGCTTGCAAGAAAGATAATGAACATGCATTACACTTGTAAGTAGGATGCACCATAACATTTTGATAGTATGAGAACCAATAGAAGTATCAATGTGTAATTTATGTGATGAAAAAGAAGCATGAAAATCAACATCAATGAAAGAAATGATAGGTGAAGTGATCTATAAACTACCTCTTTTAAGAAATAAAATGGTCCTATTATGTGATAATGAATGAAAATTTGATAAAGCTCTAAATATTTAGTTTATTACACAATGATTATTCACACAATACCGAAAATGAAAGATGCAAGACAAGGAGACAACAATTTTATCCTAGAGAAACCCAATGTGGAAAAACTCCATCTGGGTAAGCAATTGCTTCCCTTCACTATGTAAATCTCCAATACAATACAAGTTTACTATCAAACTATGACCTTCAAGAAGGATTCAAGATTCTTCTACTTGCATTACTTGCTTACAATCCTCAACAAGAAAGAACTCAACTCTTTATGAAAAACAAGAACAATTCCAAATTCCTCCTTTACTCACATTTGAATTCACTCAAATCACTTTCTTAGAATGAGTAAATGCAATTATATTTATAGTTTCTCTTCCCAAGGATGGAAGTAAGGTGAAATAAACCATTTTGAGAATCCCAAACATTTGTAACTATTCAAATTTGTCATTTTAGTAGTGTTGAGGCATAACCATGCGCGGTTATGTAACCTCTACTTTGTGAAGTTGTAGTGGTTTTGTGGCAATTCTACGGTTTATCGCACGCTTAATACACAAAACAAAACAAGAAATGGTCTCTTTTATCATTTGAAGGTGTTTAGATCATTGTCATCCTAAATTAACCATTTTCCTAAAATAATGAGCATGTTGAGGGTATGTTTTACAAGTTTCACTAAGGAGAATCCATAGAATTGGGTATTTATAGATCCATTTTGGATCATACCTCCCCAATTTTATGTTTTTATGTCCCAAAATTTTCAAGGACTAATGAGGTGAGGAAATTTATTCCACACATCTTCTCTAGAATACCACTTGGACTTGGTAGGCAATTGACATTTTAACCCAATCAACAACCCATTGTGCACTCCTCATTGTGTTTCCTTTATTTATATTGCAATACCGCATCTTCCTCCAATTCCAACCGATGGTATCGATAAATGTCATCAATAGATGATAGAAAAATTCCTTCTTCTTCATTTTCAAACATGGAGACCTTAAAGAGACATAAGTTCTCAACATTCACAACTGAATATATTATCACACAGGAGGAAAATCCAAGCAAAATGCATTCTTACCCACTTGTTCCATAATTTCAAATGGGCCATATCAAAGAGGATTGAGTTTCTTAAATTTACCTTGTAGCATTTATTTTATATACTACAACCATACCTTATCACCAATAAGGAAATAATGTTCAGATTATATGTTGATCATGCCATGTTTGTACTTTGTTTGTGACTATTTCAACCACTCTTATACATGTAGGTGTATCTACCGATTGTTTCAATGAACTTATTAACTTTTGTTATTTCTAGACCCACTTTCCTATTGTCTCTATATGATAATCTCAAAACAACATCATATTAACTCCTACGCAAATAACCAAAACATGTTTCAAAAGGATCTTACAAGTGTGTCACTATATATATATATATATATATATATGGTAAAAGGTTTTGTAGGGACCTTACCCAAGTTTACAAAAAAATCTCAACACTAAAGATAAGCAAAGCAAAAAAAATAGTGTGGTTTTTTGTTTGTGGGGTCCACACCCCAACCAAAAGAGGAAAAAGTAGTAAAAAGCAAAGGTAGGGGCTAACTTCCTACAAAGAGCCTAGAAATAAAAAATCGACAACAAAATAATAGCTATACAACAACACAAAAATTGTTGCACTGAGAACAAGGAACCAATAACATTAACCAATGACTTGCTAGAAACTTAGACAACCACCACCAGAAAGCTGGTAGAGTTTTAGGGCCTGGTGATAGTGGATCCCACTTTGAAGATTTGAACTTTTTTGTAATCTTTCCATTCTTCCAAGCCGTATCCGGATGCCACTAGAGTCACATATTTTCCAAATGTGTACCTGCATAAGGTCCATTATAGCATTGTGCATAGCCAAGAAATTGTTGTATTTTCCTCAAGAGTCTTAAACTTGGTTTCCAAAGCAGCAATTTCATCTTTGAGGCCTACATTGGGTTCGAGGCTTGCTCTTTAATAGTAGACTTAAGTAGGAAATCTACATTTTCTTCAAGGGTTTTAACCACATTATCCTGCATGTTAAATTTATTTTCCAAACTGGTGCCAACATCAATATTGGGAAAACATAGAGGGGCTATCATCTACCACAATTTCTTCACCCTTTGTGTTAGAGCCCACAACTTCCTTACCTTTACTACTACTACAAAGAACCCTTTTTAGGGGTGGCTCCGAGACAGAGTCTCTGTACATTAGATTTTTAGACCGGATATGGGTTTTCTTAGGGAGGGGAGAAACCACAACAGGGCATGGGTCATTTCCAACAACACTAGATAGGTACTAACTAATGAGATATATGACACCCTGATGGAGAGGGATAGTCCTCTTATGGCCCTAAACTTCAAGAATGGATTTTTCCATTGACTTTAGAATGTAGTAGGAGAGGCTTACCTTCACCTCGCGCCTAAAGTGGTTGAGCAAGACCAGATGATATTGTAGAATGGTGGAGAATCTCCCTTCTAAAGTGACATAACATACCATCATCTATGTCACCTCATCATATGGCTGCAGGATAGAAGAAACCAAAATTCCCTCCTTTTTATGTTGAGCATTTCTCCATCATCCAAAAACAACCTTTCTTCTACGCTTCCTTATCCATTTTGTTCCTAAAAATTTATTCCCTTCCATGCTAAGACTGGTAATAAAAGAGATGAATTCCTCAGTGATTTGGAATCTCTTATCTCCAAAGGAGACATTACGGTCTTTCCAATTCACCACGAACTGAATGGATATATATTGGTCATGCCCTTTTATGTGTTGGATGAAATCCCCTCCATATTAATGTGTTGGATGAAATCGGTGTCACTATATATAAGGGCTTTGTGAGCTTAGAGATACTCACCACTAACCTTAATTTGAACATATTTCAAATAAGAAAAGAGAATAATGGGCATCAAATTTGGAAAAAGCAATTAGTTAAACCAAGTAGAAAAAGTGGAAATCCCCACCTTTGAACAAAGGCAATTGGAGCTTGACATGCTTTTTAAACTTATATTGTAGAACTTTGTAAATGAATTATTTTTCTTTCTTTATGCATTGTTATAATAATGTTGGATATACACCAAATTCTCATCCCAAGTCCTTGGATGCTTCTGTTGTACCCTCTTAAAAGTTAAACCAAGGTACGATTTACCACTTTTTTTATCCATATGTCTGTGGATGAAAAGCGTTAGACATTTTCAGCTTAGTATCCATATTTTACCACAAAGTAGACCAAAACTTTTGTATGAACCATGATTCCTTATCGACATAATAGAACTAGGAAAACTAAAATGAACCCACATATTAGCAAAAAATAACTCATTTGCATCACTAGCTTTAATGGTCTTCTTATAAGGAATCGAATACACATTTTTCTAAATCGGTCCACTACCATAAAAATATAATCATATCCTTTATTGGAGGTAGGAAAACCACCCACAAATCCATGTATATTCTCTCTCATGGCTGGGAAGGAACTGTAATGGCATATATAAACCCAAATTTTCATTACTAGGCTTTCTTGTACTACATAAAACACAACCCATGCTAAATTTGGAAACTTTTGCTTGTATTTTTTGCCAATAAACATACCTATGTAAGTGCACAGTAGTATTTGTCACACCAAAGTTAACATCCTCCTTATAAGTGTGTGATTCCCTCATCAACTGAACTCTTTCCCCTTAGGCACACAAAGGTTCTCATTCTTGTATAGCATCCCATATTGGATTTTGTATTCTCCTCTAAGTGAAAATCCCTCACTTGGAGGTTTCTACTGCAATATTTCTCCAAAATTTTGATCTTGTTCATAACCTTCTTGATATGCTTCACATATAAAAGTTTCAAGAAGAGTTAAAGTGCCCATATATGAAAGTAAAAGAGGTCTAGATAACATATTAGCTAGCTAGTTAGTCACACATTTCTTATATTTTATATGATCAAATAAAATTATTGCAAGAAACCCATCCACTTATAATGTCTAACTTGTTGAAGTTTATTTTAAGTCTACAAATATTGAAGAGGTTGGTGATCTATGTGTATGATAGTTTCCTTACCCATCGATAATTTTTCCATTTCTTGACCACTTGCACAAGAGAATACAATTCCTTATCATCTGTACAATAATTCAAAATGGCTCCTTGAAATAATTTAGAATGATAACATACGGGCCTACCTCCTTGAATTAGGAAATATCCCATAACATAGTCACTAGCATTGGTTTCTACTTCAAAAGAAGCTACAAATTAGGTAATGCCAAAACTGGAGCATGACTAATCTTGTATTTAAATGATTCAAAATATTCATGTTGTTTCTTAACCCAATTAAAATCCTTACCACTTGTTGTCACAAAATGTAGCGATGGTGCTATACAAGAGAATATCTTGATGAAATTTATCAAATATTGAACTACACTAATAAACATCCTGGTCTTAGTCAAACTAGATGGTGTAGGTCAATTCAAAAGTTCCTCTATTTTATCCGAACCAATCCTCAACTCTTCATCTACTACCACATGCCAAAAATGACAAGTGATTGGTTAGAAAACTCACACTTCTTCCAAAAATTAGAGTTAATGTTGTTAGAATGTATTTTTAGAGCATATGCCATTTTTATAAAGTGGACTCACTAATGTCATATTAAAATGAACCACCGCCATTGTTTTTATTTTGCACCAAGATCTCGTGCACTAATTTTCACCGTTTTTCCGTTAAATATCTTACAAATCAAAATTCAAATCTTAGGGTTAGATTTTTAAATTATTGTATCAAAAAAGCTAGGAATCATCTAATATGTAGCTTTAATATACCCAAATGAGTTTTGGAAAATAACAATCTGGAAAAGTTTCATTGGAATGCGGTTTCTAATTAGTGAGATATGAAGAAATATTGGTTTTCAAGGATACGGATTTTCTAGAAAAACATTTCCAACATTTCTAGTAAAAATTGATATTTACCAAGTTTTATAGCAGCATAATGGTGGGAGTTTAACTTATGGTGAAGAAATGCTTTAAAACTATGTTTTATACCACTTTTATACTTCTCCACAAACCATATATCAAATGTGGGTTAGATGAGAGTTAATGTAAGGTTAGAAAATTGGGTTTAATGGTGAAATAGGGACATAAAGGATATAAAGGAAAAAAAATCACCTTGGAAAAATATTGAGACAAGTGGAAGCATGGGAGCAAGTGAGGATGAGATGGAGGGGCTGAAAAATCACTTGTGGGGCCTTTAGAAGGTCATATGAAAGTCTAGGGGCTAATTTTGATCATGATGCACACTTTATTATCCCCTCTATCATCTTTTGTATATGAGAAACATCAGGGACAAAAATAATTTCCTTGAAGCAAGGTGGTGACATGTGGCATGGTTGAAAATTGGCTAAGTATGGATTTGCAACTTCTCCTTCCCTCACACTCTCCTTAACTAAATTTATACTTGACCCACGTTAACTTAACAACATGGGAATGGTTTGAGAGTTAAAAATTTTCATGGGTAAAATTTTCTTATCCCTCTTGTCTCCTTATAAAATGGGACAATGGGGACACAGGATAGCGAGGACAACAAGGACAACGGGGACAATAGGGACATCAAGGACAAAAAGTGTTAAAAATTGTTGTCTATGTGAGATGTATGAGGGAAAAATTTATTTCTATCATGTTTCTCATGTACCCATAACAAGATGAGCTCAAAATCTCACCTTTCCACTTATGGAAAGCAAGATTTTACACTAGTTGTCCAAAAATAGCCTGAAATTTTACTTCTTTCACCCCGGAGGCTTAGGATAATGTTTTTGGGCAAATGTTTATATGAATTTTACTAAAAACACATTCTAAGACCAATGGAGGTGGTTTCAAAACTTTAATATTCCTTAACATCAAAAAATTGGCCCTTTCAAAACTGAGGGTAATTACACTTTATCAGAATGTTATAATAAACCATCAAAACCTCATATCAAAAAATATGCTCCCATCATGTAGATAATTTTTGAATAATTGTGATGCTTATTTTATTTCCTCTTTAACTCCTTAGAGATCTCTTGCAATCAGCCGAAAATTCAAGGTTCACGATTGGACTCTCCGCTCCTTGCACATGAAAACCCATTGTTGAACAAACTAGCCCAAAATGGTCAAAACTTTCCTAAATCTTCCTAAAATACTTCCAAAACCTTCAAGGATATCCAATACCACCTCCATATACTTAATACTTTTTATAACTCACTCAGGGGTTGAACACATGCTTTGAAATGGCCAAAATCAACCTTTCTAGACTTCCAAGAAAACTAGTATTTTGCTAAACTCTACTAAATGGAATGATGAACCTCATTACACATTTTTTCACATATAAACATGTTTAAAAAATTATTAAGACTACCTTCAAGGTCAATATTATGATGACATAGGAGGCGGGTTGTCCAGGAGAGACATTGTAAGGATCATAAGGAAAATTTTGCGTTAGGACTTAATTATCATGGTTTGAACTTTGTATTTTTGGCTAGTCAATTTACATGAGAAAAATACTATAGTATGATCATGAAAACTTTATAATTAAATGAAGTTGTAAATAATTCTCAAATGAGATGCATAAAAACCTATATACTTATCTATCCCAAGATTCACAAGCTTTAGTATACCCTTTTAGCTCTCGTAACAAATACTCAACTCTCTCAATCGTAGGGTTTTGTTGATATAGTTACACACGATCCACCCGCATAAATTTTATCTCTTAACTAACTTCATGCACATGCCACAATGATCAAATGTGCTATAATCATTAAATTTATGACACAATTCCAATACACCATAATTTATCATGAACACGTTACATCAAGATAAGGAATTGATTAACCCATCAAATAGGAAAATGTAGTTTAAGTTAATACTATTTAAATTTGTTAGATTACAATCAATCCCATTGGTTACAATCTTTTTGCACCCATGTGATGTTTATAAGTACACAAAACCTTTACAATTATAATATCATGCCCAAGGATTGGACATCATGTGACATGAAGGAAATCATGTCCAAGACCTTCTAAACACAATGTTGTATGTCAAAGAATTATACACAAGACTGCAAGTCTAATTTTTCTATTACAAATTTTTAGAATCTATGAAAAAACTCAAGAGATGTTCAAAATATTTCTAGGAAAATGTTTGAGAGAGTCTCAATGCTTATTTAATAATCCACTTAACACTCCAAGTTGAGAACATAAAAATGGATTGCACAAAAGTACATCTGCATGGGTTCAAAAATTATTCATAATAGTTTGATAAAATTATGTGTAAATGATGTATTTCAAATTAAAAATATTAATTGTTTATATCTATACTATCTATTTGGATATGAAATTTTTCATATGAACCTAGATGTTCCCACACCACACACCACCGAGTAAATGAAAATAACCATGAGTAGTGTTTATCATGTATAGTCCCGAGAGTTATGTTGTTGGATTTTCATGTCTAGAAGGTTATAATGCACTTATCCATGTCACGGATTCGATTTATCATCTTATATATCACCAAGTATTCTTCATATTGTATGTTATTTGTTGTCTTATTAAATCTAGTATTAATCATATTATCTAATTCCTCACACATAGTCTTAGGAATTATTTATCTATAATCACCTTCACTATCATTTGTACTTGTGCTCTTTTCAACTGCTCTACAATTCATCTTAATGGTATAACTTAACCGCATTAAAAATGGGTAAAATATCTATGATTTCAATTAACTTTATCCCATATGTGTTGGGTACAAAAAATTTGAGCACATTTCATGGTCCAATATTATTCCATTTCAACATGCATATATTCATTTAGGAAATATTTCCATTCTCGAGATGTGATAAGATGATGCAATAGAATCTAGGTTCATCGGAAATTTTGTATTAATAAAAAATAGTTAAATTAGATTGTTGCATTTTCCAAATTATTTATCTTAAGGCATAAAAATGTTGCGAAAGTATAACCAATGTCATGAAGGTATAACCAATGTCATGAAGGTGTAACCAATTATGCAAAGATCTAACTAATTCTATGAATGTCTAATTGATGTCTTGAAGGTCTAATCAATGTCAATAAGGTATACTAATGTCATAATCAGTTTTCATGTTGGTCTACCGATGTCATGCAATGTCGTAAATAAAAATAATGATCCAATGGAAAGTTTGAGTCAAGCTCAATTATTTTATAAACTTGTTCCTTATAGAGTTAGTAGAGTTGGGGGAGTACTTTAGGAGTTAAGTACTTCAAAATAAGGATATGAATTGGTAGTTGGTTTGAAATTTTCCCGACCCTCTAAGACAACATATATTATTTATTGGGGAATTACCTAGATATGTGAATTAATAATATAGTTTTTGAGTTTATGTGTTATGTTGACATAGTTGCTTTTAACTAGGTTTGTTGACCATGTTTACTTCATTTTACTATCAAAAAATATTTTATTTCCATCAAAGTGAGGTACGAAGGAAATTATAATTTTTACACATTTACAAATATGGGTGTAAAATCATTGAGGACATCTTCTAATTAGATAGTTATTGGGTAGAAGGTGTGAAGATAGAAAATATTATATATATCCTTGTTTTTAGGATAAACTAATGGCACACAAAAGAAGGAATAATATATTATATTACGTATAAAAATGTGCAAAACTTAATGGTTTGGATGATTTGATGAGAATTATGAAATCTTATTTGATGGCCGTGGAGAATATCCAACGTGACCGCATCATGGTATAAGAAAATAGTGACAATGATAGTGATATATCCACATAAATAAGTGGAGAAATCTAAAATAATAAAGAGCACAATTTGATGGGCTAGAAGATAGGATCATACACACATTGTAAAGCATGAGAAGTAAGCCTATATTTGATTATTTAAGTTATCCTAGAATTTTGAAGGTAGAGGAGCTCTTTGATTAGATAATAAATTTTAATAAGTAAATTGATTAGGAAGATATGGAAGATAAAATATACAATTTTCATGCAAAATATTGAATAACTATGCATCTATTTAGTGGAAGCATTTATAGATGGAGAGTATAGAGACAAATATGGAAGATCAAGAATTAGGAAATACTAGTGGCAAAATTGAAGGTGAATTTATTTTACAGGATCACCACTCAATTTGCTTAGAAAATAGTAGAATCTATCATAAAGATAACTCAATGTGAAGTAACATAAAGGAATTTTATAGACTCATCACTAGAGTGGGTAATTAATTTTAATCTTTATCAAAGGACTGAGATCAAATGAATATAGTAATGACAAAGAAGATCTAGCATGCAAATTACAAGCAAGTATACAAGATAGGAGATGAGAATGACTTAGCTTATATCGAAGGATTTGGGATTATTTTGGTCTAAAAATTGACTAGAACAAGGTGCATTTGGATTGTATAAAATATGTCAAGAAAAATGAGATCCGGAACCTCTTTAAAAAGGACCTCCCAAGCCTTTGTGTCTAAACTAGGTGCTAGTATCCAACAACAACTCTACTTCTGATCTTTTCAAGTATAATCTTAGATTTTTCCTTTCAATTATTATTACATATACTTCACTATATGGTTCTATGTCACAATTTTACCTAAAAACTAAACCCTAGCTACTGCACAAGGCTCAATAAATCATTATATGAAATAAATAATACATATGCTTGAGTTGGACTAACCTCGGTAATCTACCCAATGTGATTCGACTCAAGTTCTATACTACATTTTGAACTCTATGTAGTTCTTTTGTGTGTGTGATTTGAATTGTATCCATTGAAGCTTGGTTACCCTTGTTCTAGTCACACAAAGATAACATGATACAAATACTTTTCCCCAAGATGAATGTGTGAGATGAAATTTAGAAATATCCATTCCTATGCAATGACTTATGTAGCCCAAATGCATTCCTTGAATGTTGCTCTTTTAAATAAGTATTATATGGTAAGTATCATCCCCAAATTTTCTATCCCCTAATGATAATAGTAATTCGTGTATATATGACTCTCTTGTGTTAATTTCATCATTAAAAACAAGAAAATTAAACCTAAAGTAATATGAAATATTTGAAAAGGTACCAAATGATGTTGTTGTAGACACTTAAAATTAGCACCACTAATCATCGTGTCTGCTTTTCCTAGCACCCCTTCATTATCACATCACTATCATATTATACATTAAATCCTTATCCCAAGTCTTATCTCTCCCCATTATATTTAATCCCATAAATATCATTTCACATCTATAAAATCCTATTTTATTCCTCTTAAAACACCCAAAACCACTTACAAGCCAAAAAAAACAAAACAAAACAAAAAAAACAAGCATCCTCTTAGTCATTTAACAACATCCCTAACTCATATAAACTATTTCTCCTTCATCAAATAAAAACAAAACCTAAATTTGGGAAGTTATTTTAACCATTTATTGTATTTCCCATATTGTCGGTGATTCAAACCAATTGTTGGAGATTCTCCTTCGTTGAAAAACCCTATATAAATGTGTTTCGAGACCTTTATTTAGGTTAGCTTTCTTAAGCTAGACTTAACTTATAACTAGACATTTTCTAAGGAATTTAAATTGCATCCTCTTTGTATCATAGCCTTGTCACAAGAGTCAGATTCATCACAAAAGCAATCAAGGCATCAACAATTTTTTCTCCAACCTTTGGAGGCCACTCAAACATCCAACGATCTGCTAGTATCTACAATCTTCTTCTCTCTAGTAACATTATCCCTTCAAATATTTTATCAATATTTACAAGTTAAGTACCTTTCATTAACTTTATCATCTTTTTACAAGAATCAATCAAGATTATCTTTGTCCTTTGTCAACATGTACAGTTTCCACAACAATCGTCGGTGATTTCTCTAATCACTAACTATTCGGCTCAATCGCCAACGATCATCCTCAATCATCGGTGATCCTTGTCTATTATACCATTTGATCCCAAATATCACCCTTCAAACATTCATATCCCATCATTTGTTACCATCTACCCCTCAAAGTGTTTGTCCAATCATATCAAGCTCCTTTGATCCATCTTTAACATTTTATCAATTATCTAAATCAAATTTATCATCTTTCTCACCTTTGTGAGTGCACAACTATCTACATCTTTTCTCCTTTGATCCATTTTGTGATCCCTAGACTCCCTTTGGATCAGGTATCACCATCAAACCATCATATATCCATGGACCATGTTAGTCCCTTTGCCTTTGCATTGTTGGTTATATCATCTATTTTATCATTTTATCTTATCATTATCGATTAATTTCTTAAATGCAGATTGAAATCCTTACAAGGAATTCCATTGACTTTCAAAAGACTTTCCTTTTCTAGGAAATCTTCGATATATCTAGATAATCACATCTTCTTCTTATTGTCTTTGATTTGCGCAGGTTCCTCCGTCGGTGAAAGAAGGAAGGAGCTTTCATCCATCAACTACAACACCTATCTCTACGGGTATCGGTAAACTCTATCTTCTAAGGTCGGTTTTGTTTTTTTCATTACATTAATTTAATTAGAAAGGTAAAAACATCTATGAGCAGTAGCATTTGAAAATCAAGAAAAAGAGGGAAATGGACATAAGTACCCAAATGGGATGATAGTTCCTCTGCACTCTATCCTTGATGGGTTGTACCTTTGGGATGCTTGGAGGATATAATGTTAAACGCAAAGTTAGTTCATATGGTGTCTAATGTCTAATAGTAAAATTTTCATTCTAGAAAAGAAAATAATAAGAGTGTAAGAGGATAAAAACATTGTAAAATTAAAACACATGTTGTAAATGTCTAGTATTATCACTTAGAATCATGCATATAATGACATACTTAAAGGATTAATGTAAATAAAAATTGTTTGATTTTGTGACTACATTTACCCTACTTTATGTTGGTGAATGAATGTTTGGTAGAATAAATAAGGTAAGAATAGCATAACTTGTGGAGAGTTGAAGGGAGTTGTAAGTAATAGCGTTTGAGTGAGGAATGTGCTTGATACAATGCTAAATGAATATTTTGAAGTGTATATTATGGAATCTTGAAGAGGATAAGGATCCTATTTTTGACCTTTGTGTGTGTAGTAGAAGTGATGTATGTGTGTGTTCCTTAGATATTTCCTTTTCCAGAGTGTCTTGTGCTTGAGATTGTTCCTTGTTCCATTTGTGTGTTGTCCTTTATTGGAGCAAAGTCGGACCTATAAAAAAAATAAGTGTTTTCAATTCTCATGATAAATTAAATTGAACTTTAACTTAGTACATGTCAAAATATAAATGTGTATTGAAAAACAAGTGAATCAAGAATAGAATACACTTATGTGATGTGAGAGAAGAGATAGAATTATTCTTATGTGTTTGCTCTTCCTTGGAGATGGTTGGTATAGTACTAAGTATTTGGGATTCATGTCGCCAAAATTTGGATTTCGGTGTCTTATCGCTAAACTACGGATTGGAGTGACTTACCGCTAAACTAAACATTTGAGAATCTTTCCATCAAGGGAAGAGTATTAGGAGGGTGGTCATATTTTCCCTCTCCCTTAATGCTTCCCCACAAATAAGTGCCATTGTAGATGGTCATAAACATAATAAAAAATGGTCACCGAGAAATACGAAGTAATTAGTTTCATTCCACAAAGTGTGTAATGTGCCACTAATTTTATTCCTATTGTTCATAATAATAACATGTAACAGAGCATGTGTTGTTATAAATTGGAAAATATCATCACTGAGAATCTATTAATTCTGTAATGTAGTTATTTTTCTATACGACAAGAATGCCCGGATGGGACACTAGCGCTCAAATCTTTTGTTTATGTTCGCACTTCTTTCCCGCACTAATTTTAGGCACAATTTGGATTATGAACATGTTTATTATCTCTTTTTATCTTGATTTTTTTGTTTATGATTGTGTCAGGTATTTGAAATATTGAGAGGGTGAAATAGTCACCCGATTATTACCCCCACTTGTTTGGGTTGCGTGAGATGAACCAAGGTGACAATGGACCAAACAAGGAGATTCCAACATTTTTCCTCCAAATGAGTGTCAATATTACAAGGACCACAATGATATTTAGTATCCTTCTTAGAAATGGAATTAGCATGCTAGGTTTGAAATCTATGTTCATACTTTAGTTGTTAGATAGTGGGCTTGAGAACAAGCCTCATTTATAATTTCCAGCTTGGCCAAGAGAACCGGTCTCCTCAAGTGTCTTTGGAGTCCACCAATATTATTCATTAATATGTCTCAATCCGCTACATCTTTTCCCATTTTGACATCTTTCTTTTGGAACTCGTTGGTGTACTCTTGCACATTTTGGCCTTTCTTCTACCTAATATATTCCCAATACATGGACCTCTCTTCCTCATAAAAATTTGATATAATTTCTTCTTTATTAGCATATTAAATTCATTCCACTTAGAAATAGGAGGAATATTTTTGTGTGCATGAGTTGTTTTTAAACTAATGCTAATATAAGTAAAGACTAACACCTAAATAGCCTTAATTAGCAAAAGTTAAACAACATACTAAGCACCATCAAGATAAGAATTAAACAAGGGTTAGATACTAACATTCATCATATTCAAAACTTTTAAACTAAAAATGTTAAGTATCTAAATCCTCTATTCTCTAACAACAAATAAATGAATGGACCTAAGTAGGCTCCATGGCAATATAAAATGGTTATGTTTGGTATTCCAAGAACTTAGAATGAGGGCTTGTCAAAGTTGGGCTACAATACCCTTTTTACACCTCCCATATGACCTAAGCACTTTAGGAAAAGGCTTAACTCTCCAAGATGATGAACTCTCAAGAAAACAAAGGAAAGATTTTAGTCTATTTTGCTATATGCTTTGCATTTGTCTTCTCAAGAAGTTTAGGTGTAGGTATAAAGGTAGAAGGAGGGCTCCTTATATAGCCTAATGGATAAAGGAAACACTTCATCCCTTTGCATGTGGGATAAAGGTAAAACATGATTAGGAATGGATAAGGTTGCTTTATAAAAGGTAACCTTACTTTAGAAGGGTTTAATTTATGCTTAGCAAGTCATGGGAGTTGGGGGTGTTTTAATTAATCAAAGGTGATTAACTAATAGGTAGATGTGAGCCTATAGAAGCTAATTAGAGGAATATTAGTATGATTTAGGCTATTAGAAGGGGATTAAATCAATTAAATATTGATTTATTGGTTAAATGAAGGGGAAAGCTAATTAATTAATAATAATTAATTAGTCTAGATAGAAGGGGTGAATAATTAACGGAAGGTCATTAATCAGGATGTTAGTTGGATAGGCGACTTAACTAATTAGCGTAGTGTAATTAATTAATGATATGAGGGAAAATGAGTGTTATTGATGATATGTCACCAATTTGCAAGAAGGGGGATAATTAGCGCAATTTAAGTATTTAAATTACTCGGGCATAATTATGGGTGTCTACATTTGCCCCTCTTTGGGGTGGTGCAAGTGACGCCACTTTAAAGATAATAGATGGATGGAATTTTGAAGGGATAGAAGAAAAATTAGTAGGAGGGAGAGATGCCCCCTCGAGTGTCGATAGGGTGATGAAGGAAGACGATCGACGATCAAAAAGGTGAGAGATAGATAGAAGAATGGGAAGGGGCAGGATGCCCCGTAAGATGGAAGATTAGGGGTGAGAGGAAAGTGATGTAGAAGAAATATGGAGGAGTGGAGAGAAGAGCTTAGCCTCTAGTTACTGTGTATTGGAACAATTTTGATGTCATCATATTACCACAAGAGCTACATCATCGGTCCTTATGAAAAATATAAGCATACGACAAAGGTAGAATGACATGAAAATCCATACTATGAACAATTATCCATTGCTGAAAATACCAAATCCACACAACATACAACAATGCAATGTAATATGAGAAGGAAACAAGCTCATTTAATAGGGAAAACAAGTACGAACACACATATCCAACCCAACAATGGTCAAGACAGTTGTACAAATGTTTTGTTATCAAGCTGAAGAGATCCACATGTTCGTGATTAATGGCAAGGGTTAAAAATGATGCACCAAGCAAGGATACATGCAAGGGGAAATGATAACGGACACGAGGTCCAAGTAAAAAGTGTTGTGCGCAACGAAATAGCACCAGGCAAAAACATGCCCTAGAGTACGAAGCAAGCAACTAGCTTTGTGAATGGTTGTGAATCCAACAATCTGTGAGTCATATTAATCGGGAAGATGTGAAACAAACCAGTAGGATATGGAGAAAATACCATGCGCAAGACACAAGTTTCAGCCGTAATAAGCAAGTTACCATTTTTGTAGGTTTTTTACTTTTTAGGATTTTGTGAAAAATTTGCCTATTTTTTTTGACGGATTTATATATATATATATATATATATATATATATATATATATATATATATATATATATATATTGTTTTTTTTTTTTGTTTTCTAAAATGTGGTGGACAGTAGAAGAAAATAGAAGAAATAGAATGAAGGGCCTAGGCATAATAAAAAAGCTCCTAGGGGAAGAAAAAGAAACAAGTGACAAATAATGTCCTTGTTTAGTGGAAAAATTAATAAAATAATTATTTTTGAAAAATAATTATTTACGAGAGTGTGAATAAGAAGAAAAATCACCTAGGAGCAATAAAATTTCCCTAGGGAGAAGAAAGGGGTATTGGACAGCAAAAAATGCCCCAATACGGTGAAAAATAAGAGAAAAATAATTATTTAATAAAAATAATTATTCCACAGTGAATAGAGGAGAAAATGGTGGTCAAAACGAGCCTCCAGGCCTTCACGGTGGTGAAAAACAAGTTTATATACCCCACCGGGGTAAATCACCACGACCAATTCATTTTAACCGAGCACTATTGAGATTTTACTGTGAGGCTCTACAACAACGAGGATGATGGTGATCGTGCGGGACGATTGAGGCGAAGCAGTCATAACTGGGGGTACCAGTGGCATGCCGACGATGGCCCCTTCATGAGTATCTCGAACCTCTCTTGTCAAATTTCATCATTAATGCCTAAAATTAGTAATTAGGGCTAGGAGGTTGCATTGGAGTGTGTGCACATAGATGCAGTGTCTAGTTATGGGTGCATGCATCTTTTTGGGGGCACATGTCCTCACAAAACACATGTGTGCACGTGCAGCACATATTCCACACACCCACGCACACGTAGACACTACACATGTGCGTGCACGTGCACGCACTAGAAAGGGAGTACACACACAAAAAGAAGGGCACACACAAAAATAAGGGCACACACACTAGGGATGCACGCGTGCAAGTGCAAGCATACAAATGATGGCGTAAGCACCAAATGTGTGGCGCACATGCCCAAAAGGGCGTTGCAGTGCGTAAATGAGGGTGCACGTGCAAAAGGGAGGCACACATGCCCAAAAGGGTGCGTAGGTGTCCTAGGCGGTGGAGGATAGATAGAAAAATGCCAAAAAGATGACACTTAGAAGAAAATTTTAGGATTTTTGGGTTAACCCTAAAATGATAGATGGATTTTTAGAAGAAATGTTAGTAACTGATGAGTGGATTGATATTTTGTAGAGACATTTTCCAGTGTTGCAGTGTGGGAGCGCCACTCCCGGATTGTTGAGTTAGAGGGGAGCATGCATCGGCGAGACTGGTGGGCTATGTCCATACTTCTCGAGGCGGTGGGGCTAGGCCTCATGTCTCGGATGCCCTCTATCACCCTGGACCATGGTTTACTAACTGCACTAGCCGAGCGATGGCATAACGAGAGCTAGTGTTTCAAATTGCCTACTAGGGAGATGACTATGACCCTAGAGGATGTATGGTAGATTCTCCACATGCCGATCATGGGCACTTTGATTGAGTATAGCTCTGATGTAGGGTAGATTAGAGCAGCCTGCAGCGACCTTTTCAACATAGATGACATACCACATGATGGTATGACCATTGCTTTGCATGAGTGCATTTCTAACCCGAAAACTACATTAGGGGCCCCTTTACATCATGTCACTTATCAGTGGGTTTTTTCTCACTAATAAGACGGGGACATCCTTCCCGAGAGGATTATTACCATTAGTACATGACATTTTTAGTGGGGAGTGATATTGCTGGGGGTAGTGCATACTGGCCACTTATACTAGGATTTACACTTGATCACCTACCATGGTCAAAAGACCGTGGGGCCAGCCTCATTATTACAGATTTGGTCATGGGACCATATTGATTGGATGCCTTGTGGGCACTTTGCATGTTCGAGACCCAGAGGAGCCATCCTACATGGCATGGGTATCAATAGGTGGTGATGTTAGAGGCCACCTAGGAAGCCTATATAGATACCGAGCGAGAGTTTGATGAGCTTCCAGAGATAGACATTATATGGAGACCTTATAGACATATCCAGTGGCTAGAGGATGCCATAGAGCTCAGTGTGTGCTCAGTAGAGCACTTTATCCTGGCGATCGTAACTACATCATAGAGTTGTATAGAGTTGACAGTGCCAGCGCCAGACTTGGCATAGTATAGGGGATTCTGCATCCCAATATATGGTATGCCCACAGAGATTCAGAGAGGCATACTATGGGGCCTCACATACCAGTGGCCTGAGCTAGGGTGAGTTTTTCATAGGTGGTCCCACAGGCATGGGACCTAGCATGACAGGTCAGGGACCTAGGTACCACAATAGATTATTTGACTTGGTATGCCATTGTCTTACCCTAGTGCCTTACTATCTTGGAGGAGGCCTGGGAAGCAGGCACTCAACCGCCCATAGAGATTTGGCATGGTTCTAAGCGAGAGAGAGAGCAAAGCAGGTCCTAATCCAAAGGATCCATTTGATGGATTACCTCATGATGAGTAGGGTTCCCACATGTACAAGGACCAAGGCCACATGGTTCAAGACAGTACTAACATATATTTTGAGAGCTAGGGTCCTTGAGCAGGGCCAATCATCTAGAGTGCCACGAGGACCAGCCGCATGAATGGGCACAGCAGTCCACCTTGTAACAAGCGATTCACAGAGGCCCTAGCCGAGAGAGATTAGGCTAGAGGCAGAGAGAGATGAGGCCCGAGGCTAGTGTTTGATAGTGGCAATGAGCGAGAGATCGAGGCTCAGATGTATATTGTGACCTTATTATCAGAGCGAGATCAGGCTTGGGCCCAGGCTGGCCCAGGAGGTGACAAGTTTTATGCACTTCCAGTAGATTCGACAGATGGCCTCCCAGATGGCCCAGGTGATAGGTTTGTACCAGCAGACATAGGCCCAACTGCAGCCTATGATATTAGAGTGAGATAGGCTCGGGTCGACCATGTAGTAGGCCAGCCGATCTTGTTTGAGCTTCAGAGAGATAACATCTTACAGCACACGAGGGGTACTACAATGACTTCCTGAGTCATAGAGATCTTGCCCACATCGAGAGGCGGGGCCTCCTATTATAGGTCCTTATATTTTGAGGCAATTCTAGCTAAGCAGTAAGCACCATATTATAGTCGGCGAGTCGAGTAGGGGCACCAAATCGGAGAGGCCTCGGCCCTCGTGGATCAGCCATGACCAGAGAGAGCCATGATGCTCATGCCATGCTACCTCCGTGGATAGGCCAGCTACTCCTTTAGAGGGCTCGAGTCAGCCCTGATGTTTTTACTTCTACATATGCCTCTTGATGAAGGCTATTCTTCCTTGATACATGTACCATTCTTTTGTATGCCTCAGATGAAGGCTTTTATTTTGTTATAGATGTATCACCTTTGTACACCTTAGATGAAGGCATTTTTGATGTATAGCGTTTTGACACATGCCTCTGATGAAGGCTTCTTTATTCAGTGATTTGATGTAGCATTTTATTATACGCCTTAGATGAAGGCATTTTTATGTACTTCTTAGGGATGTATATCCATTTTTGATACATATATACCACACATGTATGATTTAGACATTTTTGACAGGACATATGTGTATATGAGATGGACATTTGTTTATTATTTCCCATGGATAGATAGACGATGTTAGATGATTTGATTTGATTTGAAATGTATATGTATCATGATCTTGTTGATGTATCACATGTGTTTTGATTTCTAGATAATTGATCTTGTAGAATATATCAAATGTGATTGCTTATGTGATGATGTGTCATACTTAGTGGATGGGATGATATGATGATAAGGGTGTGGGGGGGATAGATTTTGATATTTGTGATCCCTCTTTCCCCCATTTGATGATATGATATGTGATTATTAGCTTAGCATTCATGTATGATGTATACTTAGATTTTTCTTGATATAAGATGTATAGATGATGTTAGATGTGATGATGTGATGATGTGATAACAAAACACCGCACATGCAATAAACACAATCAAATGCTAACAAAGAACTCAATGAATTAACATATTAATGCCCCATGATTCACTAGCATGCAAAAACATACCTCAATTATGCACAAGCAAGAATAAATCTAATCTAAGAAAGAAAATATGAATTCTAAAAAGTATGCCAAAGCAACAAACAACACAAAAGTCAAAACATGAAGCAACTATACAAGCAAACAAGCAAAGCAAGAAACAAGACAATGCAAGTAAATGTAATTAAATGTTTTTGTAAGATGTTGTGTTTTTGCAACAATTTTCTATTGTTTTTTTATTTATGGGAAACAATTTTCTGTTTTTTCTATTGTTTTTGTGTCATTTTTGAGAAACAATTATCCATTGTTTTTGTGTTTTTTGTTTATTTTGAATGTTTTTGCCATTTTGGAGAAACAATTTTCTATTGTTTTTGCATTGTTTTCTAACGTTTTCCAGAGTTATGCACAGGTAACCAAGAAAGCATGGATGCCCCCAATGTTAGATGGGGAATATACAAGGGCAGAGGCCATGCGCTTATGAACAAGAAGGTGAAGTCATTGAATTTCCCCCAGCGTAAGATGGGGAATAGCGAAAAGACCATGCCCCTCATAGATGAATAAAAGAAGACAAAGCTAGATCAAGGCTTGATAGATTGGGCTCACAGGGAATCTCGAAGGCAGAACTAGGGCTAGGCCAAGTAAAAGTACCCTCCAGATGCAAGATGCTTGTGAACAACGAATCCTCCCAAGGTGCCAAAAATAGTTTTCACCCAAGGACTTATCCAAAGTGCCACAATTGCATGGTTTTCACTTGTGGATGACCTGTTTTCTCTTTTTCTTTTTCTCTTTTTGATTTTTTGTATTTTTTTTATCATTTTACCATGTTTTTATTTTATTTTTGCTTTTCGATTTTGCGCCATGTTTAAGCATAGAACCGCTTAAGATGCATGGTGTTCATGGGCTCACGGAGCTCATCACCATTGGGGTGAGCAAGTTTGTATGCCCTGTGTCATACTTGGCCACAATAACGTAGGGTCCTAACCAATGTGGTTTGAACTTTCCTTTCTTTTCTCATTCTACTCTTGTGTTGAACTAATTCTCCTTCATGACTAAATCACCAACCTCAAATTGATGAGGTATGATTCTCTTGTTGTAGTTTCTGGAGACTCTATTCTGATACACTTTGAGGTGATTAAGAGTGTGAATGCACTTCTCATCTAGGAGCTCTAATTCAGCCAAGTCTTGCTACCCGGTAATCCTCATCTTTATCCAGATAGTCCCTAAGAGAGATTCTCGGGAAGGAAGTTCAATTTCTAGTGGGATAATGGACTCTATCCCAAATACTAGAGAATATGGTGTCACACCCATAGGAGTGCGAATGGAGGTTCTATAAGCCCAAAGAGCTAGGTGGATTTGCAAGTGCCAATTATGACCTGTTTTATTGACCATCTTCTCCATTATTCTCACCAAAGTCTTGTTTGTGGCTTTGGCCTATCCATTACCTTGGGGGTAATATGGTGTAGACTATTTTAACCTAATTTGGAACCACTGACAAAGACATTTTACCATTTTTTCTTGAATGAATTCCCATTATCTGTAACAATGGTTGCAGGAATACCATACCGACAAATGATATGATTCATGATAAATTTGGAAATTTGAGCTCCTGTTACATAGGTTAAGGGAACAACCTCCACCCACTTTGTAAAGTATTCAGTAGCCATGATGATGTGGTATGACCATCAGATGAGGTATGGGTAAGTTTCCCTATCAAGTCAAGTCCCCATTTAGAAAATGGCCATGGGGTAGTGATAGGTTGCAATGGTTGTGATGGAGCATGGATGAAGTTTCCATACTTCTGGCAAAGTACACACTTTCTAACATAATTGCAATAATTGGTTTCCATGGTAGGCTAATAGTATCCTACTCTTAACAATTTCTTAGCCAAAACCATTCCATCTATATGTGCTCCACACACCCCTTCATGTACTTCTTTGATCGCTTGGATCGACTCCATCATATCAAGACAACGTAAAAGATTCCCATTATAACCACGACGATAAAGCATACCTCCTAAAAGAGTGTAGTAGGCTATTTGGTGAATCAGGATTTGTTTCTCGAGAATGGGAGATATCGGGAGGGAACGTGTTGTCCTTGAGATAGGTAAAGATGGGCTCATACCATGGGGAATTAGGACCAACAACATCACAAGCTAGACAAGATTTTGGCATGTCATACGCAGGCTGGCGTAAGTTTTCCACAAAGAACGGCATGTCATTATTCCCTGGTGGAATACGAAGCATAGAACCCACTATCACCATAGCATCTACTGATCTATTTTGCACTCTTGTGGAATTTTTCAAATGTAATGCGCACGAAGTACTCCTTTAGAGTTTCTACCAACTTTTTGTAAGGTATGAGCTTGTCATCCTTAACCTTGTATTCATCATTAACCTATTTAATAATTAACTAAGAATCACCCACAACCTTGACATGATGAATGTTCCACTTGATAGTGAGCTTCATCCCTGTGATAAGTGCCTCATACTCTGCAATATTGTTTGTGCAAGGAAAACCTAGGTGAAAAGCCTATGGTATAGGGTCACTAGAAGGAGTAATGAGGACTACCCCACACCTAAACCATGAAAAGTAAAGGACCCATCAAAATGTATTTTCCACACGATAGATTCTTCAATGTATAGCAATGAGGCATCTAGCAGCTCCAGATTCAAAGGTTTGGTGCCTTGCAAAGGCACTTTTGCTAGCTGGTCAGCGAGTACTTGTCCTTTAACTGACTTCTGATGTACAAATTCTATGTCAAACTCACTTAGTAGAATGATCCAATTAGCCATTCTACCCGTGAGAGTGGTTTAGGCAATGAAGTACTTGAGTGGGTCAAATTTGGATATCAGCTTGGTTTTGGTATTCAATAGATAATGGCAAAGTTTTTGAAAAGTAAAAACAACAGCCAAGTAAGCCTTTTCAATTTGGGGGTAGTTGAGTTCATAAGTGATGAGAGTACGATTAAGATAATACACCACCTTTTCTTTGTGACCCAGTGTCGTATTGGGTGAGTAGCACACCAATAGCCAAATGTGTGCATGAGTTGTTTTTAAACTAATGCTAATATAAGTAAATACTAACACCTAAATATCCTTAATTAGCAAAAATTAAACAACATACTAAGCACCATTGAGATAATAGAATTAAACAAGGGTTGATACTAACATTCATCATATTCAAAACTTTTAAACTAACAATGTTAAGTATCTAAATCCTCTATTCTCTAACAACAAATAAATGAATGGACCTAAGTAGGCTCCATGGCAATAAAAAATGGTTGTCTTTGGTATTCCAAGAACTTAGAATGAGGGCTTGTCAAAGTTGGGCTACAAGACCTTTTGACACCTCCCATATGACCTAAGCACTTTAGGAAAAGGCTTAACTCTCCAAGATGATGAACTCTCAAGAAAACAAAGGAAGATTTTAGTCTATTTTGCTATATGCTTTGCATTTGTCTTCTCAAAGAATTTTAGGTGTAGGTATAAAGGTAGAAGGAGTTCTCCTTATATAGCCCAATGGATAAAGGAAACACTTCATCCCTTTACATGTGGGATAAAGGTAAAACATGATTAGGAATGGATAAGGTTGCTTTATAAAAGTAACCTTAGTTTAGAAGGGTTTAATTTATGCTTATAAAGTCATGGGATTTGGGGGTGTTTTAATTAATCAAAGGTGATTAACTAATAGGTAGATGTGAGCCTATAGAAGCTAATTAGAGGAATATTAGTATGATTTAGGCTATTAGAAGGAGATTAAATCAATTAAATATTGATTTATTGGTTAAATGAAGGGAAAGCTAATTAATTAATAATAATTAATTAGTCTAGGTAGAAGGGGTGAATAATTAATGGAAGGTCATTAATCATGATGTTAGTTGGATAGGTGACTTAACTAATTAGCATAGTGTAATTAATTAATGACGATATGAGGGAAAATGAGTGTTATTGATGATATGTTGCCAATTTGCAAGAAGGGGGATAATTAGCGCAATTTAAGTATTTAAATTGCTCTGGCGTAATTATGGGTGTCTATAATTTTTAACAACTAAAGTATGAACATAAATTTCAAACTAGGTTAAAGAATGATTGGTTAATTTTAACCTTGCGAATGAAATCTTCTAACTCTCATTGATTTGATGTAAATTGAAATATACCTCAAGTTGATCTAGCCACGTGGTTCATTTTAAGAAGCCTCTAGTAAATTAGAGGTGGAAAATCCCCAATGAATATACCTAGAACCACTTTTGTCGAAAGGTGAATTTTCCTAGGTTTCATAATGAAATTTTCACCTAATATTTTTTTAAGTGAGAGCTAGGGCCTAGAGGCAAGTTTTATTTAAGCAGACATAGAAAAGAAGGTTTTGTTGACACATAGTTTTTGGGTGACAACAAGGCTTGTTGACATGCATCAACAACCCTTGTTGTCACGTGATGAGGTTTGTTGACACACGTCAACAACCTTTTGTTGTCATATGATAGAAAATATTGCCGATCCACATCAAAAAGCCTTGTTGTCACCCGATAGGAAGGGTTATTATCATGTGTTAATAACCCTTGTTGTTTTGTATCAACAAATCTCATTGACGCATGACAATAAGAGTTGTTGACATGCATCAAAAAAACATGTTACACGTCAACAATTTTTGTTCTCGCATATCAACAATTATTTTTAACGTGCATCAACAATTCTTGTTGATGCGAGTCAATGAGAATTTTTGACACATGACAACAAATGTTGTTGATGCACGACGACAACAAGACGCATGACAACAAAGGTTTGTTGATGCATGAAAACAAAGGCTCGTTGTCGTGCATCCATAGCTCAAAAAACCCTAATTTTTCCCTATAAATACCCCACCGGCCCTCATTTTCACATTCACACTTCCGGATCCCAATTTTTTTCTCTCGTCCTCGTAGTGCTAAATTCTATAGGAACCATACGTCAACACACCATCCAAAAAAAAAACTCCACATCTCCACACTCCAATCAATCTCAAGTACTCATGGCTACTAGTGCTCAAGCTCAAGATCCAACAAAAATCAAACTAACCAGGCATTGGCAAACCCCCAAGTCCTACCCAAGGGCAAGATTCAATATAGGAGCTTGATGTGCCCACACATTTATACAATTTTATAAATGAATGTAGAATACAAGGATTATATAGAAGCATGTGAATTCATAGGGCTTGTTAACATGCCCCAATTTGAGATTGATCATGACATTCTTAACTACCTTCTCTCCTCATACAATACAAAAGATGGTCATTTTACTGTTACTTTGGAAGATGGTCGTACATTCAAGTTCAGTGTTGATCCAACTGATATCCATTGATTGATAGACCTTCCGTTTAAAAAATCACCCATAAGTATGACCAAAGCAACCCTCACTAAAGATGATAAGATTTACCTCAAATCTTGTTTCGGTTTCCATGTTGATTGTATGTGTAACCTGCTTTCATTTGAAATATTTTTATTTTGATATTAATTCAAATTGAATATTTTTCAGCTCATGTCAACTAATTCAAGATGAGGTGTGGATATGCAAGGAATTGCACACCACTTTCTTGTTGCCATGATTTATTTTTTCAAGCCAGAATTGTTCTGCAAGGTCAGTCAAACTGATATTCCAAATTGGGCTATTACATACATTCTTACATTGATCAAAAAAAAATTTTATTGGTGCACATTTTTATCTAATAAGATAAAAGATGACATTACAAATGCAACACTTTCTAAAAAACAATTATTCATTCCACTATCTCCTTGGTCTTTATTACAAGGCGTATTTTAATTTAAAATACAAACCAACTCCCACTTGCACAAATGAAAAAATGAATAATTTTTCAATTCCATTTGAAGAACAATAGGTTAATAGTTTATATTTTGACATTAGTAAGGTTATTGTCTTGATTTTTTTGTACCATATGTAGAGAAGATTATGTACTTTTGATTGAATCTTTATGCACTAACATTATGTACTTCTGATTGAATATTTACCGTATGTAAAGAATATTTTTGGAGGCCCTTCCATGAAAAAATAAGCATCAAGAGGAAGAGGCCAACAACACGTTGAGGCGTCGGAGATTCCCAATCTGAAATGGAAGTTCACTCATCACCTAACCCCCAAGCATTTGCATTAGTTAAATGATAGAGACGTAATACCCTTAACATTTAATATAGGGTTTTTACACTTACCATTTACTATTTACCATTTACCATTTACCATATTGAATTGACATGAAATTGTTGCACTTGCACTCATAGGACTTTTAACGATATGTGTGCTTCTTAATAGGTATCACCAACTCACTCGGTCCAATTACATTACAATACATGTTTGTTGAGAAAATTATATTGTTCTAAGGAGAAGGCATACCTAGGAGTGCGCATGTACTTGAAGACATTCTCAAGGCTCAAGGACTTAGCCATTTTCAATACCATTTTTAGTTGAGAAAATTATGATTGTGTAAATACTATTGTGGGAATGAGTGTCTAATAAGCGTCATGCGGGAGAAGATATACCTAGGATGTTGCAGATTTCAGGTTGAACAAGGTGTGATTGCATAAGGCATCCTTTCTCCAAGTGTGGGACTTGAAGGATAGGAAGGAAATTCCTCATTCGGTGCACACGAAAAGGTTTTCTCAATCTAATCTAATGCCAAAGGAGACAAGGTAAGACATTAAATCTAAGCCATTTGATCATGAATGACGAGCGATTTTGCCAAGGTAGATATAACACAACACCATGGAGCACAAATGCATTGGGATGGAAAAATATGTAAGAGGGTTTAGAAGCACCACAACATAATATTTTGGGATCGAGTGTCAATAAGCATCATGCAGAGTTCAAGATAGTAATAGGATTACTTCTTCCAATTAACTATAGGATGTCTATTATTAGCGCACTTTCCATATGTGGGAGGTGTATGCATGTTATTGTAAAGTCGCATGGCTATTATCAATATGCAACCTATTTTTATAGGGAGTGTGTAGGAGGTGAAAAGCAAGTCCCCACCCCTATAAATATGTAGTGAACTATGTAGTTAGAGAGAGACTAAATATTGAATTATCTGTAGAGTTATGTTGTTGGATCATCGATTTCCGTTGATATCAAGAGCGTGCAAATCGTGCATAACTTATGGTGATGTTTTGTCATTTAACTCCTCCCGAGCTCCACACTTTTATGCTCTATTGGACACGTGTCCAATTTCTATTAGCTCGGGCAGTAAGCTTGCTATTATTTTGGCTTCTCGTTTTAATATAATGGAGTATATTGGATGGATAATGGTTTTAAACATGAATGTAGTTGGTTTTTTCATGGTTAATCTTATTATGGTTATCGTTTAATTCAAGATTCTCTAAGATCTAGATCGGGAATATGCTCTATAGAATTTCATGCTTATTTATGGTTCTTTGAATATGTTGTCTCTTCATTACACAAATATCCTACAAAGTAACTTTCTAAAGAGGGCCTGGTACCTTTGCGTGCTTCTGGGTGAGCGCTTCACTTAGGATTTTGCTCACCAGATCGGTGATGTGCATCTGTGCATGTTATCAAATTTTTCACGGGTTTTGGATATAGTAGATTTTAGGTTGCATCATTAGTTCCATTATGCATGGACCTCTTTTCAATATGCAACCTATTTTGGGATGTTTCATGATGAAGACATACCATAAATATTGATCTTATTAAGTGTTTATTGAGAAGTGGATAAAGGATCTTATGAATTTAAGAAGCTTCTATGAGTTTAATATAATGGAGTATATTGGATGGATAATGGTTTTAAACTTAATCTTATTATGGTTATCGTTTAATTCAAAATTCTCTAAGATCTAGATCGGGAATATGCTCTATAGAATGTTATGCTTATTTATGGTTTTGAATATGTTGTATCTTCATTACACTAATATCCTACATAGTAACTCTAAAGAGGGGCATGGTACCTTTGTGTTTCGGGTGAGGCGCATTAGGCTAGGTGATGTGCCATGTGCTAGGTTTTACGGGTTTCATATAGTAGATTTTAGGTTGCATCATTAGTTCCATTACACTTTCATGATGAGGATGTTGATCTTATTAGAAAGTGTTGATTTGATCTTAGTTTGACACATGCGTGTGGGTGGATTAGAATTTATATTAGTTACTCAATTTATATTCTTTATATGAGAGCTTCTTTGCTATTTTTCTAGTAGATCTATACAAGTGGTTGGTTTTTTATGCATCTAAAAGGAATCAGAGGTATCTCACGCTTGTCTAGATGCACGGGAAAAATTTCAGGCCCTTTATGATGCTTTGATCTGATTTAAACACATGTTTGGATACTTGGTTTCATGGTGTTTTGAATAGTTATATTTTGGAGTACTCAATTTCCACTTATTCTTGCCCGGAGGTAGCTGAGTTCCAGTTTTTATATTATCCAAGGGTAACTTATTTGTAAGGCATTCCATTAGCGATCAAAATCTTGATGGTAACCCCCCAACTTGGAAGAAAAATCAATGTTTCTAAGCGCATCACCACATGTGGAAAAGAATAGGTTTGCTGAATTGGTGGACTAGCAGAGAGGCTAGGGAGAAGAAAGGAGGCTTAAGTGTAATGAATGTGAGGAGGGAGATCAGAGATGATGTATGATATTGCGAGTTTGGGTGACTTGTGAAGGACTATGGGCAACACAATTTGGGCAAGCATAATAGGGAATCCTCCTTGACCTCACATGGGAGCGCACTAGCCCTAAATAGTTTGGGTAGTAGAAGAGAAGGAGTAAGCCACATAGAAAGTACATCTATGGTGGAAAACATTTTCTTTTCTATTTGGAGTACCGTTTCAAGCACATCATCAGCATAGAACTCAAGTGCTCAAAATTTTGGACTCATACGGGAGTAGTACCACTTCTGTAGGAGTTCGATTTAGTTCCACTATTGGGACACGGGGTAGTAAATCCATTGGTACACTTTCGGATATAGATGGAGGATCAAGGGTCAAAGGTGGCTCTAGTTTTGATGGATCTGGTGGTTCTAGAGGTAGAGGTAACATAGGAGGTTACGGATCATGTGGGCGGAGTGGTCCGCACCAACCCCAAAATATTTACATGGAGATGTCTCTTCATATTCCAGTATAAGGGCATAGAATATGTTGTGTAACATGTGCACATGTGTGTGATATCTTGTGGTATGAAAAGGAGTTACGTATTTTGAGCACAAGGAAAGTCATTTTGTAACTACATTACACGAGATGCACACACAAAGTTTGGTACAGAAGTTTGACCATGATCAAACTTACGTAGATTATGCATCATTACGGGATGATTTCCTTAAGGATTTTATATCCTGAGTTTGATCGGAAGAGTATGAGTGTGCTCAAGGATATTAAGCAGGGAACTACTTAGAGCATTTGGGAATATGATGCTCATTTCAAGATAATGTCGTCTAAACTTTCTTATGATATTCATATAAGCCAGCATACACCATGGTTTTTATGGGCTTGATCACACCTTTTAGGAGGGAATTGTCACATAAGAAATATATGGACCCACACAAAGTGTTTGAAGTAGATTTGCATCTTTGAGGTAGGCTGGGAGTATAGACACTAGAGTGAGGCCATTCCTGGAGGCACAAATTGGAGCTATCATAAAATTGTTGTAGAAACTATCAAAAATTCAGCATACGAGACATGCATTGGGATTTGGTGTACAGATTGTGAAGTGGAAGGGCACACCAAAGATATTTGTCCTCACATATTAGTGTGTTCATTGCTGTTGGATTGTGAGATATGTCATTTGGACCATGATGCAATCTTCTACCCATTATTACAATGCGCGATAAGGAAGAATGTATCTTGTTATTGTAAAATTTTCCAGTCCACGACTCATGATACAAAAGACTACGCATGTTGATTGGTCAAATCCATGATGCCATAGATATTGGTGTGTGACAGACTAGAGTATCAAATAATTCTAAAGGAAAAAGTGAGCACCATGATCGTGATCACACTCAAGCACGCTATGATTGGAATGAAGGGCACTTTGAAGGAGGTCATGGTAGAGGTCAAGGATACCATGGTGGATTCGGGGCCGAGTCCATGGTGGTGGACAAGGCAAGTTCCCTCACAGAACGTGTTTTACATGTGGATCTCCTAACCACTACAAGCACAAATGTCCTTAGAATATTACTTGTTCTTTTTGTGGGAAGAATCACAACTATGAGGAATGCCCATACTTATATGAGCATCTTAGAAAGCAGCATAAATAGGATAAAAAGGCACAAGGATGGTCCGAATACAACACATTATGGAAAATCAATGGATTTCAAATCGACACGAGAACATGAGGTATTACCTGTGAATATTACTACACACGCAAAAGTTGCATGCGTCAAAGAGGCATTACAACATAATCCTACCATCACCAAGGAGGAAGTTTTACATGCAAGGTACCCAAATCTTGCACATCAGAAGGAGGTTTACCAGGAAACCATGGAGGTACTCAGAAATCTTTAGGGTGAAATACAGTGTTTGAAGGAACAGTCATGAAAGTTATAAAAAAAGAAGTAAAAAGAGACATTCAATCGGATATTGATGACTTGAAAGAGGTATGCAAAATGTTACGCCAAGAGAATATCATTCCATTACTAGGGAATTGGCTAAAGGGAAACACTTTGTACGCAGTATAGAGAATGGATGACAGATCCTGCATGCTAATCTTCCCCCTCATAGCTTGGATTATGACAAGGAGATCACTCTTGAATGTTTTTGTGGATGGGTGGCTCTTGAGTAATATATTGATTGATACAGGCACGGAAGTTAATGTGCTTACTTTAGATGCATGGGTATATATGGATGATCTCCATTACAATCATCCTCTAATGTATTGTTCATGTCCAATCGAACTAAGGCCACTCCCATAGGAGTTTTAAAGGATGCATCCATTACTATACAAGGGGCCAAGTTCACTGGGGACTTTGAGGTCTTAGCACTTATAGAATCAGATAGCTTCCCAGCTCTACTTGGGTGCCCTTGGTGTTATGCAAATAATTCTAACTTACGGTTCAACAAGGGGTATATAAGTTTTGAGAACAAGGAAGAAAGAGTGATTATCCCTTTGACATATGGGAAATTTGTGCCTTATGTTGAACCTTTGAGTGAGGAAGACCTGAACAAAATTTATGTACACGCCATTTAGGACCCGAAAGTACTTGAGCCATCTAAGGAAGGAATCCTCTAGTGAGAATATGAATATCTATCAGTGATACTACAAGTATTTCTTGTGAAAATTGGGCACATGGAACCTATGAGATGGTTGGGTGTGACATAAGAAGCGCATTTACATGGAGAAGAAAACCTCGATGTATTCGGAGAATAGGTAACAACCTTGTACCTTGGTACACTAGAGAAGGAGATCCTATGGTATTCTTGCATGCCATGGAGGAGCAGTGGACAAATCAAGTGGAAAGAAGGAATATGTTAGTATATACCTTGCGTAGGACAACAACATGCTAGTGGATGGTTCACAGGATAATCTTATGAGAATGGAATGAAGTCAGAATTTCTCTAACCACTCGGTTCTTCAAGAGTAATGCACCTACTACAATCTGCATGTATCATGGTAATCAACTTGTTCAAGCACCACGTTCAATAGTGTGAGAGACTCTAGATAGAGGGGTAGGAAGCTTTACCACCTTCACTTTGGGTGCACAAACTTTATTCCACTTTACAAGGTTGTGCACGAGCCTAGTATGTTTATGCGAGTTGTATAGGGAGACTAGAAATTGGACAGGACTTGATTGCAAGAAATGACCTAGAATTTTGACTACTTCTCTACTAAACCTTCGGTGGAAGAGGCATTAAGGGTTATAAAGCACTTAACTATGGGAGATAGTGCAAAGGCTAAAGAACTCATTTAGGATTTATTTGGTGAGGTAGACTCGAAGCATGTTTTGATGAAGAAGAATATATAGATGCCACACTACTTAAGTGTACTTCTTTGAGAAAGAAAAAGGAAATATGGTCTACATAGTGGATGATGAAGAAGTAGAAAATATGGATATAGATCATTTAGCAAGTATGTGCAAAGTGTTAGACAAGTGTGGATAAAAATGCACACCTATCATGAACCTATGAAGACCAAGAAAGTGAACATTAACATGGATGTTGAACCTAAGGAGGAAAAAATTGGGGATTATTGGTCTGATTCTAAAGTGGCAAAGATAATTGAGTTCTAGTGTGTGATTTTCAAGACTTATTTCCTAGGGGATACCATGAGTTAAAAGGAGTGCATGAGTCATTAGGAGAGATGAAGATTAAGCTAAAGGAAGGAGCATGCCCGAATCAAGAAGAGACCTTACAGGATGAACCCTAACTGCGTGTCAAAGTTAAGGAGGAAATTGAAAAAATGTTGAAATTTGGCATCATTAAGCCCCTAGAGGAATCAAAGTGGGTTAGCCCCATGGTGATCAGTATAAATAAATATGGTTAGATTAGGATTTTTGTGGATTACAGGGAACTGAATGTTGCATGTGTGATTGATCCTTTTCCTACACCTTTCATAGAGGAAATATTAGAAGGTGTTGCAGGGCGTGAAGTTTATTCTTTTACAAATGGATTCTTTGGGTATCATCAAGTTAGAATTACATAGGAGGATCAAGATAAAATTACTTTCACCACTTGAATGGGGAATTTTTGCATATACTGTGATGCCATTTGGTTTGAAAAATGTGCTGTTATATTTTCACGCATAGTTGTTCAAGCATTCCAATATTTTATTCACAACTTCCTACATGTTTACTTGGATGATTGGACGGTGTATGGACTTGTTAAGGATCATTGTGAAAATTTGCACTTAATTTTTGAAATATGTATATAGTTAAGCATCTCTTTAAACATCAAGAAGTGTGTTTACTACACCTTTTGGAACTTTATCAGGGCACATCATCTGTAAGGAAGGTTTTTAGTGGATCCAATAAAGGTTACAGTTATTGTAGGCTTGGAAGAGCCTACTAGTCAGAGTGAGGTGCACAGATTCTTGGGCCACACAGGGTATTATAGAAAGTTTATCAAAGGATATGTGAATATTTCCACACCCCTGAAGAGTTACTAAAAGGGAAAGGGACGTTCTATTAGGGAGAACCGCAGCAATGCACATTTGAGGTGTTGAAGGAGAGACTTACAACAACACATATTTTGTGTTTTCCTTCATGGAACCAACTATTTCATGTACATGTGGATGCCTCTGCACAACCATTGGCATGGTATTATCTCAGCCTAGAGAAGGTATTATAGATCATCCTATCTATTTTTCTAGTAGAAATTTGACTCCTACATATCAACATTATACAACAAATTACGAGGCCTTGTCGATGATCTACACGTTGCATAAATTTAGACAGTACTTGCTAGAAACACCTTTTGTATTCTATATTGATCACATGGCATTAAAATACTTGGTAAATAATCTTATTTTATAGGGATGCATATGTCGATGGGTGCTCTTATTCTAGAATTTGATTTCACAATTGTAGTAAAACTAGGTAAAAGTAATTCTGGCCCAGACCACTTATCAAGGATTCAGTCAAGGGAGGATGTGCAGATAATTGAAGATATAATTTCAGATGCACAATTATATAGGTTACATCACACGCCTTCATAATTGGAGGATATTGTTGTCTTTTTATGCACAGTATGGCACCGAGAAGAAATTAAGAATTGGAGAAGAAACAACTTGCAATTTGCGCACACCCTTTATGTTGATCAATGGAGATTTATACAAACTAGGTTGAGATGAAGTATTACACTGGTGTGTACTAGAACATGAGTGCACAAATATCATGGAAGAGGCTCATGGTGGTATTGCAGGTGGGCACTATGCAAGTGATGCCACCGCATGCAAGATTCTACTCACTAGATTATGGTGGGAGACCCTGTACAAGGATTGTAAAGAGTATTGTAAGGTGTGTGATCATTGTCAATGCCTTGGCAAACCTAGGCAAAGAGATGAAATGCCTTTGAGGCCTATTACTAGTGTAGATCCATTTGAGAAATGGGTTATAGACTTTGTAGGTCCTATTTCACTAGTCGCGCAGTAGAACTGGATCATGTTATATCATCACTTGCATAGATTATCTTACAAGGTGGGAAGAAGTAACACATACAAAGGATTATATAGTAGCTACAATATTCAAGTTCTTATGGGAAAATGTTCTTACTAGGTATGGATTTCCACTGAGCTTGACAAGTGATAGGGGTACACACTTTTTGAATGAGACAATCAAGATATTACTAGATGAATTTATGGTTATGCACTACAAGACTACACCCTATCATCCTCAAGAAAATGGTACTATTGAGGCCTTTAACAAGATATTGAGACATACCTTAACAAAAATTTGTGATGTTGGAAGGAAAGATAGGGATGATAAATTTTTTGTTGTAATTTGGGCATATAGAACAACCTGTAAGAGGTTGAATAAGGCCACACCCTTTCAATTGGTGTTTGGCGCAGAAGTAGTTCTTCCTATGGAATTCATGTTACCTTTTTTGTATTGCATGCATTGGAGGTCTAGCTGATGAGAAAGTGTTAGAAGAAATAATTGATAGGTTAATATAGTTGGATGAGAGGCATGTCATAACATGTTGGAGTCAAAAGCAAGAAAAGGCTAGGCAGAAAGGCATGGCATGACCGACACATTAGGGATAAGAAGCTTGAGGTTGGACAAATGGTACTACTTTATGATTCTAAGTTTTTATGCCATCCAAGAAAGCTCAAGGTGCATTGGTTGGGACCATATGTTATCACTCATATAATTGACTTAGGTGCTTTCTAGTTAGAGGCGCTTGATGGAATGTGGTTACCCGGTTACTTGAATGTGAGTAGGCTGAAGTCATATTATAAATAAGTCTTCTTGGTGTTTGTAATAAGGTAGTGTTTCCATTTAGTATAGGTTTTCCTTTCTATATTTCCTTTAATGTATTTCCTTCTTCATCGTTATGCTTTGTCAATTTAGTTTGGTGTTTTGTGTAATAAGTGTGTTTGCGCACTTTGAAGCTAATTACAATTTGAAGTATTTTTATGCGCAGAGGACTGCACATACCATTGGTGTGGGGTGGTTGTTATTTTTATTCATAAATGGGTACACATGAGAATAAACTATTACATGTGTTATTCAAGTATGGAAAGGAGTCTGTTAGAAAGGAGATTACTTCTAAAGAAGACCATAGATGGAAAGAATGAAGGGATAGTATAATGCGAGGTAAGCAGTGGTCGTGGAAACTACTATGAGAGGGCGTAGTGGCAAGGTACTCGATGCATGGAAGTGCACAAAAGATAAGTTTGTAGCTAGAGGGTAGGAAGGCACACTAGAAGGTTATAGTTGGGGCATGAAACTTTATTGGGTGAAAATTATTTGGGAATTTATAAAATGGTCAATTAATGAGAGGATTGTTGGTAGGTGAAGGAGCAATAAATGCACTAAATTTTGAAAATTTATATAAGGATGTGATGCATGTTCATTTTTACCTTTGTAATCACAAGTATTCGAGTGAGCTAAGTGCAACCGAGCCAAGTGAATCATGTTGAGGTGTGGAGAGTTGTGAAACCAGACGTGGAGAGAAGATTTGTGTGTGAAAAGGATTGCGTCCCCATTGGTGAAGGGTTTGAGCAAAGTAGAAGCATTGAGAAGGAGCTAGGGCATATGGTTTCAAGTTAGGGCATGTGATTTTGAGCTAGGGTTTGAACTTACTCAACATAGAAATAAAAATGGCAGGATTTTTACGATGGCACCAAAGAAAAGAAAAAGGTGTAAGTTGAGGTTGAAATTGATCCCGAGAGCAATTTTTCATAGATGTAGTACCTAGAAGCAGTAATAGTTGGAAAATATTGGGATTCCCATATTCTCATTACAAATTAAATGACTATAACCACCACACCACTGATAACAAGGGAGAGTTGGATGCTTTGCTAAATAAGAAGACCAATAAGCGCACGATGGAAGATATGCTAGTGTATGACGATGCTAGGGAAAAGTTTCTTAAGAAGGTAGGAGTTTATCAATTGTATGAGCTCCCATATTTTGGAAAATATGAACCTTTATACCAATGGCTTATGAGCAAAGTCCATGAGGACTTCTTCTTTTTTCTGACGGAGAGGGTTAGGCTCACAATGGCCCTAATTGTGACATTAACAGGATTGAAGGGCATAGGGATAGACATTATTAGTGATCTAACTAATAAAGCTAGTGGTTATAGCCATAAGCAAGGAGTTGGGGTATACCAAGGGTCCACGTAGAATGGAAATCTATAGATTGAGGAAGTACCCTGTGGTGTAGGTAGTCGCGCATCTATTCACTAAGTTTGAATGATCGAGGAGATGGTCACGAGGTAGATACATTGTGGTTTTATATTGCAAAAAGATGTCGAGAGGAGAAATCTACAACTTGACAGGCTATATTAAAACCATTGTTGAGGAGGCGCATGCAGTGAAAATATAATTTTTGGCACCATCCTCTTATCTCTTGTCTTTGTAGAAATTGGAGTGCCCGATGGGCCAAAGAATAAAATTTGGGAATACCCCATGAGAAGAAGTCCCTCACAAAAATGTTTGAGAAATATTTATGTGAAGGATCAATGAGTGTCCCTCTCAAATAAAGGGATGAAATGTGGTATGAACAACTTTACACTGCATTTGAGGAAGAATGGCACATTCTAAAGGAACTACCTTCGGTAGTAGGCAAGGAAGTACAATTCACGGTGTATCAACACTTCTACATCACACGGTTTTCCATAAATGATGGGACATGGAGTCCATGGTGCAAACTGCTTTATGCCTTCACTTCACGCTACTTCTAGGCTCTAGTTCATAGGTTTTCTTATTCGTGCCGACTGAAATTAAATGCAAACAAGGTAGATTATGACTACCACACTCTCGGAAAACATATGTATATCCAAGTCGGTCTGCCTACATTAAGAGGCTCATTTCAAATGTCATAAGTATGAAGCTAGTAAGTTTGGCTATTAGGGACAATGGAGACACACTCATATATATTTAGCTCAAGCCGAGGCTAGAAAATAATAAGTATGTGGAGAATGATTTCATGCTCTTAGGGCTACCTAAGGGAAAGCACACAATGGAGAATGTGTCAGCTCTAAATCCTGTTGTGACCATATAAATAGACGAGGAGGAAGAGGAACAAGAAGATAGTGGAGGCTTGGATCATAGAGGCTAGAGGTAGCCCATAGATAAAGTGGAGAGTGAGCACGTAGATTCTCCACCATAGGTATAAGAAGGAGAAGAGGACTTGGATGTGGATGTAGTCCCTGAAGAGTGTTGGTTTAAGAAGGTATTCAGAAGAACCAGGACCCAAGGTGTGGGAACACCACAGCCTAGTAAGAAGATCACCTAGACTCTCCCCTCAGAAAGAGGCACTTGAGAAGAAGAGAAGGAGAAAGTTGAAGTTGGATGAGGAGGTAGAAGATTTTGAGGAGAGCAGTGCCAAGAACCCCAATACAACCAGAAGATATGGAGGATCCCAGAGATGAAGAAATGAAAGATGAAGAGGAAGGGATAAAGGAAGCAGAAGAGATGATACAAGAGCAACCCAACGCTCATATTACTACTCAGGAAGAAGGGGCCAACTCCAAGCCTTAGTGCTCAGGTTCCTAAGAGGCTAAGAACAAAGAGAACAAGTGAAGAATATGTTGTTCCAAGTATGGGCTATATTGAGGACATAAGAAAAATTGTCCATGCCCGATTTCAAAGCACAGTAGGCCTTAAGGAATTGTATGGATGGGAGATGATGGATCTAGAAATGGCCACCATGTGCACAAGGAAACAATTATCCTGGTCCATACAGACCCATATGGATGAGCCGATTTTGACATCTGTGAGGAATCTTATGTATCAAGGAGAGTGAAGAAGGCACCCCAAAGTAGACACATGATAGTCAAGCCTACTCTAATGTCTAATGAGTAGGTGAGCAATGCTTTGGTTAAAGTATCTACAGAGGTGGCATGGAGGAATATTTATAAGGTTGCCACCATTAGAGTGTTACTTGAAGATAACAAGGAAAAACTATAGAAATAGCACGTTTAAAAGGAGAAAAGGACCTAGAACAGAAAAATAATGAGGCCTTCATTAGCATGGTAGAATAAATTGGTGATTACATTCTAAAAGCAAGACCTCATCTTGAGTCTAAGGTACCTAAAAATTTTCCTTCGGCTATGAATTATGTGTGCACATTGGTTGATTTGGTGCTAGAATATGGATGGATTTGAATGCCATGCCAAAGGATCTTGAAAAATAAGAAAAAGAGCAAGGGCCTCCGTGGTTAAGAAAATTTCAAGTTATGAGGCATTGCTCCAAACTCTGAAGGATGAACTAAAGAAATCCAACCAAGCTCTAAATATTTTTACGGCACCAGAAGTAGTGATAAGGATCAGAACTCTGGTTGAAGATAATGATGTTTTGAAGGCCATGAAAGATGAGACACTGGGACGCACAAAAATATTGGCACTAGTGAAACAAAAGTGTGAAGCCCTTACAGCAACTCAAGACCCACATAAGGATAAAATATATGAGATTGGGAAGCACATAGTGCAAAAGATGGATCTTCTAGAGGGAATGATGATTGTTATGGCCAATGTTGTCCAAGTATTGCGTGCAAGAAGGAAAATATTACTCAAGACGAATTGGAAACCATTTCCATAGACATTCAAAGAAGACAAGGACCACGTTGGATGAATGGAAGACATTGGAGGCTGAGATTAAAACAAAATATCTAGAATTGATCCTCTCGGTTGAAGAAGAAGGTGTTACAGAGTAGAGGTCTATTCTTTTGTATAGTGATTCATTATATTCTTTCCATTCTTATTCTTTATTCTTTGAGAACATCATAAAGAATCCCCATTTCCAGGATGAAAATGTACTTTAGTGTGGGGTAATGTTGAGTAGATAATATTGTCCTAAGGAGAAGACACACCTAGGATGTGTACGCAGGAACAAGTCATACTTGAAGGTGTGGAAGGATAGGGAAGGAAACACGCGTCAGGACAAGTTGATTCGGGACTTATCCATTTTCATGGATACATGATATTTTTGGAAGGTAACATGTGGAGCACACATTGGGATGGAGACTTGCACAACATGTAAATGATATTTTGGGAATGAGCATCTGATAAGCGCCATGCATGAGTTCAAGATAATAATAGGATTCCTTTTTCCAGTTATCTATAGGATGTCTATTATTAGTGCAATCACATGTATGTATGTTATTGTAAATGCACATGGATATTATTAAGCATGAGACCTATTTTGGGAAGTGTGTAGGTGGTGAAGGGAAAGTCCCCACCCTTATAAATATGTAGTGAATTGTATAGTTAGAGAGATACTATTGAATAGTGAATTATTGTAGAGTTATGTTGTTGGATCTGATACGCGCATAACTTATGGTGATGCTTTGTAATGTAAGAATCTTTTATGTATTATAGTGTTTAATATAATGGAGTATATTAGATGGATAATGGTTTTAAACATGACTATAGTTGGTTTTTACATCGTTAATCTTATTATGGTTATCATTTAATTCAAGATTCTTTAAGATCTAGATCTAGAATATGCTCTTGGAATTAGGGTTCATTTTAAGAGACCTCTTAGAAATCGGAAGTGGAAAATACCTGGCGAATATCCTCGGAACCGGTTTCACGGGAAGACAAATTTTTGGGGGTCCGGCAAAAAAAATTTCACTTGATTTTTAAGAGGTGTGATAGAAGATAGATGCGCGACAACAAATCTTCTTTCACATGTCTACGATGTTGCCCTCTAGTCACGTGACAACAAAATCTCCATGTCACGTCAACAAACTCTCTATCACATGTCTACTTTCTCCACACTCCTATCGGATGTCAAAAAACTCTCCATGTCACACATCAAAAAACTCTATGTCACTCATTTGCAACCTCCACCCTCATGTCACACATCTATAGCCTTTGCCCTCCTATCGCACATTTATTGTACTTGATAATACATATGCCCCAGGCAGGTATGAGTGATCTAGTAGTGTTCTACCTAGTGAATAATCTAGGATTATATAGGGGATAGTTTCAAGGGTAGGTGAAGCTGACCCCTAAAAAAATTAAACTATAATTTTTAGGCAAACATGTCATTGACCCATGCCAGAAAATTCACCTTTTCAAATTTTTCAAAAATGGAATATTCACCATATTACGAATATTCACCACTAAAATTATTCCTGTGTGGAATGTTATGCTTATTTATGGTTTTGAATATGTTGTATCTTCATTACACTAACATCATGCACAAGCAACTCTAAAGAGGGGCCTAGTACCTTTGCATGCTTTGGGTGAGCACTCAACTTAGGTTGGGTGATTTTCCAGCCTGCCTGGGTTTTTCTGGGTTTTATATAGTAGATTCTAGGATGCATCACTGCTCCACCATACTAGCCACCCACATCTCTAACACAATAAATTTAAACTCCTACACATCCACCTTCGGTATAATGACAAGTTTCCCTCAACAAGGTATAATTTTATTGCTTTTGTGTAAGTTTTTAATAGTTTTTCATATAATTTAGTAGCTTTTGTGTAGTTTTTAATAGTTTTTCATATAATTTAGTAATGATTTTGTTGATTTTTCTTGGACTTTATAGTACATAGCATTCCTTGGTTTTTTATTCAAACAGTGGCACCACCACGTCCTCCACCAACATCATTATGATTCAAAATTCCCACAAGAGGTTCGGTAAAAGTCCATTGGTAAATGCATGCCAATTTCGGCCCCTAGTGGGACACTGAACATTGCCTCTTCATTTCCAATTCTGACCCTCTCTCTCGATGGTTGGCCCAACACGGGCCAATCAATTTTAAATAATATAAATTTAGATGAAGATTATTTGGGCATTGATAACAATGACCCAATAGGTTTTTTCAACACACGTGATATGATTCAAGGCCAGCAGGTATATTTCCATTTTAATGTACTTTATTTAACTTTTTTACATTTCAATTTCAATTTCAATATTTATTATTAATTTATTTTATCGCAAATAGGATCAGGGAACCCAAAGGCAAAAAGAGGCAGCATACATTGCTCGACCTAAAATCCCCCATACCTCTCCATCGACATCATCCTCTTCGATACAGATAGTGAATAGTTTCATCATTTCCTTTGGAGAACTTGATTGGTTATGATTTTCAATCCCATGTCAAAGAGTTTATTATACCTCATATCAGTCAGCTCATAGAATGGGAGTGAAGGGAAAAAGTATTAATCAACGAGATAATAAGTCATTATGATAACCATTGGCAAAGGAAAGTTTATATGTTGCAGTCCAAAATCAACCTACCAAGATGGATGCCTTACTCATCCAAGAAAAAGGTGGGACTATCACATATAACAACAATTATAATGACAATATTTTAGATAAAGTATTAAACAAATTGGAAAATATTAGTGCTTTGAAGCCTAGGCCTATTTCAACAAATGGTTGAAGGACAAATATTTGGTGGCAATTGCAAATTCGAAAGAGATAGAGTTGTTGTAAGTATTATCAATTTGAAACAATATTTTTTATTAATTTGAAAATTTATTATTTTAGTAATATGTTTAATTGAGCTCACTGTTTTTGTTGCAGTTGAAATATGAAAATTTAAAGAGTCAAGCAAAGGTGTTCCAAGTTCACTTGGAAACCACTAAGAACAGTTTATCCGCAACAATAAAGATGAAGGAAAATATTGTTTTGGTTAACAAACAAAACAATACACTTAAGCGGATAATTAAAGAGAATGGCTTCAACCTTGAGATTTTGTTCAAAGCAAAGGAAGTTGAGATCCTTCTTTGGCATCCCATGGAGATGCTACAAAGGAAGAAGAAGCAATCATAAAGAATCTAGACATTGTTGCGAAGATCTTATTAGTTCTGGGATTATTCAAGCAAATAATATAGGAGGGAAAGCCATTGGGGAAAGTGGCACAATGATAGAAGACACTACAGAAAATCAAAAGGAAAGTTTCAGTGGGTCTAGGGAAAAATTTAATGATTGATAAAAAAAGTGACTAGTCTAGTGGGTGTGGGGAACTTGAAAAATTGAAACTTGAAATATTTTATATATTGAAGAATGAAACTTGAATATTTATTTAATTTGAAGATTGTTTGGAGTTGAATATATGATGCATTGATGCAATGGTTTTACTTTTCATGTAATTTCATTTTTTTACACGTATTATGTTGCAATCTAGATTTTTATATGTTGTTATATTTATATATAGAAATTCTAGATTGTATATGGTGTTTATGTTTGATATGGATGTGATGGTTATGAATATAATAGTGATAGATGATAATGATGATAATCATGATTCATGGATGATGATAATGGATTTAAACATTAGGCATTATTATTTCTCTTCCAGTTAATACAACAAAATCTTCTTCTCTCTACTTGTAATGATGATGGCATTAGATGTGGATGATGACATTAGATGTGGATGATGACATTAGATGTGGATGATGACATTAGAATAGATATGGATGATGATGAATTGTATTTGGACATAGATGTAGCTTCAAGCATGATCATGGATGATGATAATGGATAATTTTTTAAGAAAATTTAGAATGTGGTATGATGAAGCATCTTAATACAATAAAATCTTCTTCTCTCTACTTGTAAAATTCAAACTTTGTATTAGGTTTCTTCACATTTAAACCTTCTCAAAATATTCTTCTCTCTACTTGTAATGATGATGACATTAGATGTGGATGATGACATTAGAATAGATATGGATGATGATGAATTGTATGTGGACATAGATGTAGCTTCTAGCACAATCATGGATGATGATAATGGATTTAAACGATAATGTTTTAAGAAAATTTGGAATGTGGTATGAGAGACATCTTAATATAGTAAAATATTCTTCTCTCTACTTGTAAAATTTGAACTTTGTATCCATTTAAACCTTCTCAAAATCTTCTTCTCTCTACTTGTAATGATGATGATTAAATGATGATGACATTAGATGTGGATGATGATGAATTGTATTTGGACATAGATGTAGCTTCTAGCATGATCATGGATGGTGATAATGGATTTAAACGATAATGTTTTAAGAAAATTTAGAATGTGGTATGACAGAGACATCTTAATATAGTAAAATATTTTTCTCTCTACTTGTAAAATTCAAATCTTGTATATCAGGTTTCTTCACATTTAAAACTTCTCAATATCTTTTCTCTCTACTTGTAAATGCAATGTTTTTTGGGAAGATCAATTTTTACATGTAATTTGATATTCATGCCACAAAGTTCAAACACTACATCAAAGAATTTTACAAATACCAAAATAAATTAAACATGATTGTAAAAACTCCAACTATGATAGGGTTTAAGGTACCTCTTGTCTTCTAGATGGGTGTGACAAAGCATATGGAAGGAAAATGAGAAATCATCCTTCGCAATGAGCTAGACGACCTTTGATTCCAAAGAACTCAACATGAAAAATGGATTAGTATATAGATGGGTGAGTTTCCTGACAATGTCAGTCCCAAGAAGTGAGAGCTTCCTTGGATGGATGTCAACCCACATTTTCAATAAAGAAAAGATGAAATATTGATTGAGTAGATGAAGGAAGAAACATAAAGATTAAAGAAAATTAAAGCAAATGAGAACCTATGCATGTCTGGACAGTGGAAGTCTGGAAGTCTAGAATTTTGGAAGAGACTAAGAGTGGCAGAATATGCAGATCTGAACTTTGAAGGCCTTGCAAATTAGTATTCGAAAATGCATGTCACAAACACAACATCAAAGTAGTTTGAAAAATCCAAAATAGAAATTAAATAAAACATATTTTTTATAAATAATTTTATTTAAATAAATGTAAATATATATACCTATAACATCTTCAATGATAACAAGAGCTAAAACAAAATATGTTAAAAAGCCTCCTCATAGTCAATATTTGCATTTGTAGAGTTACAATTGTGTTACGTCTAACTATAAACTTTTATATTTAAATCTATTAATATGAAATTGAATAAATAACAACAGTTAAAATGTAAGGTGAAAAACAATAAAAGTAAGGTCAAGGAGATACCTATTTAAATCTGAAACAATCCATTATCAATAGCTTCTTCAAAGTTGATATTCACTTCTGCAAAGTTTGACGACACACCAATTCTAGTCTCATCATTGAGAACATTTGTACTTGTAGCTATATTATTTACACCTCTTCTTTCGAAAAGGGAATTCCAATGCGCAATTTCTCTATCGAAAGGAAAGGTTTCCAAGGAGTAGTGAGAAACATAACACCTCATGCAACTTTCAAGATTTTTATCCAACCTATTTCTCAGTTTTGATTTTATAAAAGATAAAGCACTAAAACCCTTTTTCCTCCACAGATCCCAAAATCATTGTTTGGCACAACTCATATAATCAAAAATATTCACTGATGTCTTCTTGTAACACAATACTTTGATAGATTCCTCACCAAAGCCTTGTAATAGCACCACTCTTGGAAGGTTTGTCTAATAATTTATATTGGTTCCTCATTGTCATTGTAAAATGTGTTGATTGAGACTTTAATAAATCAACATTCAATATACCTTTGATTTTGATACCCTTGACCTCTGACGTCTTGGTGAAATGTTCCATTATTGTACCCATGGATTTATGGAAAATATTTCTTACAAACTCTACATGAGCACCTTCAGTATTCCAAAAATTAGGATTCATCACACCCATTTCTTCAAGAATTTTATCTTTGCTAAAATGTTCTCTAATTTATGATGATAAGGATTCTAAAATTTTTCTAAGTTTTATTCTTGTTTCAACTATAACAGAATCAAACAAATTACGTGTCACAAGAACTTCTTCTCTTTCCGATCCTGTAATATCTTGACGTTTTTACAAAATGTGCAGTGGTATGTCCCTCCCATTAACATTGATACAAAGGTGATCATGGATATTAAATCTCAAATAGTTACTGGGATTCTTAAGATCTAATAAAACTTTCCAATTATCGAAAAATAGGTGTATCAAAACTATCTTGGGAAGTGTACAAGACATCAAGATTTTGACATACCATTTTTCTCATCCGTATAAAATCAACAATATAGATTAATCTCCCATGTGCATGCTTCATCAATGTATTGATCTCCTTCAACATTGGAAGAATGCCAACCAATGTAAGAAATGTCTCCAAATCAATTAAATGGAACAAGTCCCTCACCTTGTCAATATCATGACGATATTTGTGCATGAAACCAACCAACGAAGGATACTCCTCACAAACTCTGCATGCATGCTCATACAAATAAATCCACCTTGTCTCAACATCCTTTAAGTTTTTTTCCATCTGTAATTCCAATTGCAAATTTTGGAACTCAAGAAATTGCTTTGGGATGTTTGCCATATAGGCATGAAGTTCTCTTATAAGGTCTTCTACTTTAGCAACATTTTCATTGTTGTTAACCATTTTATATGCTAAATTCATTTTGTGTGCCATACAATGAATTGCTAGCATATAAGGGGCCACTATTGTTTGCAATCTAACACACAGCCTAGTTTGGTGACCTGCATGACTAATGCACCATCTGCTCCAACACATACCAACTTCATAGCAATTTCATAATCAATCATGCCAGTAATATCTTTCAAATGAGAAACAACTATTTTATGTAGGTTTTCGGCATTGCAATTTTCAACCATTTTCATAACACCCAGCAGATGTGGTGTCCTTATATGATTTTCTAAAGTATAAACATGGATACATACCCATGCGGTGTTGTCAATTGTTATCACTTCATCAATTGATAGAGAGATAAACTTTGCATTTTTTACACTCTCTTTCAAATCTTCCTTCTCTATCATTACAAGGAATTTAGCCATTTCCCATGCACTATTATCTGACCAATGAGACTGAGGAATGTTGTGCATTCCATTATATTGATACAAAACTTTGAAATCAAGGAAATCTGAAATTGGTCTTCCTTTCTTAAGTATGTGAAATAAAGTAGAGAACTATATGAGTTTAGCATGCAAATTTGATTGATTCATCTTACTAATTTGTGATGTGATCGTTCCTCCCTTTTCCACAAGATGTATGTGTCTTTTATGCTCTACTTCATACTCTGCTATGTATTTAACATGCATGCATTTTTTTAGTTTTCCACTTGTGTGTTTTGATTTTCTAGCCATCCTCCTCCGTTGCAATCAAATATTGTTTTCCATGGTTTTTTCAATTGTGTCCAACTTCAGTTGCATTTTTTGGTTTTTTCCCAATTTCCATGTACATATTGTACATGTACATTCAGATGGGATATCTTCTAAATTAGTTGGTTGTACAGGTTCGATAAAAGGAAATTTGGCAGCCCAATCAAACTTGTATGTCCTCCCAAGTGTCCACATATTCTTGTTCGTTTTCAATGTTTTACTTTTATGAGTAGAATTTTGAGCATTATCACAATCATCTAGTTTCCTCTTTCGTGAACTAGAATTTGCATTTGATTTTTGTGTTCCATTTTGTTGAGTATTTGTATGTGTGATATCTTGATGCACTCCTAGTTGCACCTCAATAGGAATATCTTCAAGCTCTCATCTCAACAAGAATATCTTCAAGCTCGGCATGGTATCATCATAGGTGTCATTTGGCCGATCATCATGCGGAATGCATGTCCACTTCATAATTTGGATAATACCTTCCATATAATTTGTACTCGATTAATTCCAATGGAAGTTGTAGTGTCACCGGGTGGTTGTGGTATCTGTAGTAGCAAATTTTCCAAAATACTTGAACATGGACTTCTAAGATTTTTTGTTACTTTTTGGGTCTTCTAAGCACTAGCACCTTCCATTTTTCTAAACGAATAGCTAAGTTGAGCCTTTGTCTTGCATCAATATACACTCTATTACACATCAACAACATTGTGTCGTGTGCGTCAATAGTAAGAGTTTCGTGTAGTCAACAAAAACATTGTCATGCATCAACAAAAACATTGTCATGTGTCAAAATCCTATCCTTGTCACGCGTCAATAGAAGAACCTTTGGCATGCATCAATAGAATAATCTTTTCACACGTAAGATAATTACTATGCCATGTGTCAATAATAGCAATGTCTTGCTTCAATAGCTGAATACTTGTCACGTGTCGGTGGTATCTTCTTGTCACACGTTAAATAAAAATGTTTGTCAAAATTAGTTATGTGTCAACAAATAGCCTTTGTCTCCCAACTGCAAAACTTCAAAATAGATTTACATTGTGTATTAGTGCTTAGATTTTGCAAGTTCGCGGTACTTGATATGTCAATACCTCAACTAGTAGTAGTTAGTAGTATACTACCCGGCGAATCACCTAGGTTTTTATAGGATATGTTTTCAAATGTAGGCAAAGTTGGCCCCTAAAAAAATATACTATAAATTTTAGGAAAACAGGACAATGACCTACTCCGAAAAAAATTACCTTTTCAAATTTTCCTAAAATGGAATATTCACCAAATTATGAATATTCACCACTAAAAAAATCCTGGCTAGCTAATTGTCTATCTTTTCAGTATTCATGTCCCCATCATAAGGTTGGATTTATGTCATCATCTTTACTTTGAATGGATGAAGGGTAAGGTTGGTATAGGGATGTTCTTCCTCATATTCATGAGTGTTTTTAATGGCCTCTTAGTTCCTCTTTTGGAAAACCAAACTTCTCCATGAGAAACCCATGATGGAATCCATCTTCTCTATATACATGGAAATGTTTCCCACATCTTTGGACATACTTTCCACATCTTCCTCCAACTTTTAGAAACATTGTTCTTTAGTCTCACATAAACCTTCACCATGAGCCATGTTTCAGATTCCTTGCTTCCACTTCTTGGTGGAAATCTCTATTTCAAAAGGAATGAGGATACCTTCACTACTTTCACTTCCCTTTTGGGTAAGGTACGTCTAACTAAAAATTTCAACACAAGTTAAACCCCACAAAATAATTGACCTTAATTTATCTTATAGTAATATAATTTGTAAACTACCTCTTTTAAGCAATAAATAGATCATATTTTGTGATAATGAAATGAATGAACAATTTGATAAAGCTCTAGATATTCATTTTATTATGTAAGAATTATTCACACAATAATCACGAAAATGAAATGTGTAAGACAAGGAGAGAAAAAAATTATCGTAGAGAAACCGATGTGGGAATAACTCCACTGGGTAAGAAATTTATTCCCTTCACTATGTAAATCTCCAATACAATATAATTTTACTATGAAACTATGACCTTTAAGAAGGATTCAAGATCCTTCTACTTGCATTACTTTCTTACAATCCTCAACAAGAAATAACTCAACTTTTATGAACAAAATAATAATGATTCCAACTTCCTCCTTTACTCACACTTGAATTCACTAAAATCACTTGCTTAGAATGATTAAATCCAGTTATATTTATATTTTATCTACCCAAGGATGGAAGGAAGGTGAAATGAACCATTTTGAGAATCCCAAACATTTCAACTGTTTAGATTCCTCATTTTGGCATTGTTGGGTAGAACTACATGGAGGTTACGCAACCTCTACTCGTTAAAGTCACGATGGTTATGTGGAATTTCTATGGCCATCACACAATTAATACACATTAAAGAACAAGAAATTGTCTCTTTGTTCATTCAAAGTATCTCGATTACCGTCATCCTAACTTAGCCATTTTTCTAGAACAATGAACATGTTGAGGGTATGTTTTACAAGTCTCGATAAGGAGAATACATAGAAGCAACAAAAATATTACCACCATATTTAAGTTTTCCTAGAAAACTAATTTGATCTCATGAATTTTCTAAGTATGACATAGCTGATCAAAAGAGGGAAATAATCAAAGATTACACACTCTTGCAAAGGAGGTAATAGGATTTGGATGAAAATATCTTGCAATTCAAATTCAGCGAAGATATTGTTCATTTTAGAAAGATTAGTCTTATAATGCAACACATAGTCACTAAGATGTTCATTAGTTCCTTACCTCATTTTGGCCATTTGTGCATATGATATATTCATGCCAATATTCATAGAAAAGTGAGATAAAAACATATTTTCAAGAGGATTAAAATATCAAATGGAATGCAAAGGAAAATCATAAAACCATTATAAGGCATAGTCCTGTAAACTCCTAGAAAAACTTGGTCAAGAGTGTGTCATCACAAACATAATCTAAGCATGCAACATGAAATGATCAAAGGTGCTCTTGGGGATCTCCATGGCCATCAAAGAGAGGAAACTTAGGTGAGGAAAAATTGGGAGGAAGTGGATAAGAAGAAACCTTAGGTGCAAGAGGAATATGAAGAAGAAGAGAAGAATCAAGGGATGAAGAAGAAGAAGAGGCATGTTTCAATTGATGAATTTGAGCTTACAAATCATGATATAAAGACTCTAAGGTGTGGGTTCTTAAATAAGTGGTAGGTTGGATGTGAGAAATGATGGGTTAAGAGAAGTGATTAGTGAGTGTAGAAATAGGCATATGGATGGTGGATACCCCCACGGTGGTGGGAGAAGAATAAAGTGCAATATAAGGGATATAAAATAGAGAGTACCAAGGTACGATCCATGATAGCATAAGAAACATTGTCACATGCATGCTTGAGTGGATAATAAAGTTTCAAGGACAAGTGGCACATGAGTGGGATTATTAGGTAATGTGGAATAAAAGTGTTGACAACATCGGGTTGTGCCTGATCCACATTAGTGTATTCAACATAAGAGTGTTCACCGTCGAGATATTATATACCATAAAGAGGAACTTGATGGGAACTAAAGAGGTTTTTGTCATGTGTGGTTTCATCCATATTGTTGGAATGATTACACGTTTGTGGGATAAGATCAATATGTTGTGGGAGACTAAAGTGGCCACTACAAGTAATGGTCAAGAAAAATAGATATGATAATGAGAATGTAAGGATTGGGTTCACCAAATTATTTAAGTAAATTTAAATCTTTATTAGAGGAATGAGATCAAATGAATATAATAGTGAAAAACAAGATCTATCATGTAAAGTACAAGCAAGTGTGCAAGATAGGAGATGAGAATGAGTTAGCTTGTATCAAAAAATTTGGGTTGATTGTAGACTATAAACTAACTGGAATAAGTTAGATCTATATTGTATAAAATATTTCAATAATATTGATATATGCAACCTATTTAGACAGGATTACCCATATGAGGACATGACCACCTGGACGTAATATATGAATTGGGTACTAGTGTTTAGGAAGCAACTCTACTTCTAATCATTTTAAGGTCTGAACTTAACTTCTTACTTTTGCTTTTTGTTTCATCCACTCCATTGTAGGGTTCTTGTGTCACACTTGTACCTACAAACAAACCCTATCTACCTACACAAGGCTCAAGAAAAAATTAAATGGAATAAATAATTCATATGATTGAGTTAGACTGACCTCGACGGTCCACCCCAATGTGATTGTCACCGATTGTTACACTACATTTCAGACTCTATGTAGTTCTTGTGTGTGTGTGATTTGAATTGTGTCCCTTGAATCTAGGTTTCCCTTGTGTCATTTGCACCAAGATAGTAGGATACAACTACTTTTCCCCCAAGATGAATGTGTGAGATGGAATTCAGAAATAGCCCTTCCTATGCAATGAATGATGCAACCCAAATGCAGTCCTTGAATGTTTCTCTTTTCCCAAGTAGTAGATAGTAAGTATTAGCCCCAAATTTTCCAACCCCTAATGATAGTAAGTCGTGTGTGTGTGTGTGTGTGTGTGTGTGTGTGTGTGTGTGTGTGTGTGTGTGTGTGTGTGTGTGTGTGTGTGTGTGTGTGTGTGTGTGTGTGTGTGTGATTACCGTGTTTTAATTTTGTCATTAATAACAAGAAAAGATGACCCAAAGTAATAAGAAATATTTTAGAAAAGGTACCAAATGATGTAGCATTTGAAAATTAGGAAAAGGATAGAAGCGCCCAAAGGGGATAGTAGCGCATGGGAACTTTGTCCCGATGGGAAATATCTAGGATGTTTGGAGGATATAACGGTAAATACAAAGTTGGGTCATATGTTTTCTAATGTCCAAGAATAAAGTGGTCATTCCATAAAATAAAATAATAAGAGTTTGTAATAGGATAAAATAAATGTAAAATCAAAACACATGTTGTTAATGTCTAGTTTTCTCACTTAGGAATCATGCATATAATGACATACTTAGAGGCTTGATGTAAATATAAAGTGTGTGATTTTGTGACTATAGTCATGTGGAGGATGATAAAGAGAAGATATCATGTTACATGGATGGTTTATATATCTTGATTTAAGATAATTTTGAGATTATCCAATCATGATCGGTGGAGGAATCCTATCACTACACACTTATGGAAGAAATTTATCACATAAATAAAATTGAGTATGAGGTGAGGGAAATTTCATGAATGGCAATATAAAAGTTAGTAGTAGATAAACTTATACATAAAAAGGTGAGGATTACACTTTTTGCATAGTGATGGTATATAGAGAGGAAGAGAAAATTATTCTATGGGAATAACATCGTTTGGATGTGGAAGTAGTCACGGATTTGGAAGTGCATGTTAATATTGTGGATAAAATGGGAATATATATTTTGATTTATTGCACACACAAAATTATGGAAGAGGAAATATGGTTTGTGAAAGTGTAAAACTGGTCATGGAAAAGATCCATAGATGTGAGAATCATTGATGATAAAGTGCATTTTGTGGAATCCAACAAGTTTCCCCAACATAGAGGCTCAATCTATTTAGTATTGCAAGAATATGAAGAGGTGGGGTTTTTAAGATAATAATTTATAGCAATAACATAAAAAAACATAGTAGCATAGATGATGGTGGAAATTTTGTAGTTATAGAGGATTACACATCATAATACCTACAAAGCATCACAATTACATAAAGTAGGCCAACTCTTATTGAATGAATAATGTCTGGTTAATTTGTAGATAGGAAAATTAAATATAAAGTCATGTGTGATGTAATGACCAACGATGTTTTTATACAACTCGTTTTCCTTACTAACCATTTTTTTTTGTAGGGGTTGTTGATTTATTCTCCTCTTGAGTGGGTGCCTCAAGGGGCCTGTTAGGATTGGGGTGTGATCAAATCTAGTCACTTGGGATAGACCAAAAATTTAAGAGATGTCATTATGATTCCATAGTTACCATATCCTTTCCTTGTTTCTTCCCTTTGTTCACACATTACACCTATTATGTCCAATTGTCCCATCATGTCCATTTCTTCATGTTTAGTACGTGTCATTATCCCATTTTTTCACCCTATACCTTCATCATTTACAAGATATTTAGTATTTTTCATCCATCTCAAATGTATTTCACCCCTTTGATCTTATAATTCCCCAAAGGGTGACACCATCTCCCATGGGTGATGGTTTCGGGTTTTATTATGCCACACCTGATGTCATTTCCCATGGGTGATGTTGTTGGATATATATACCCCACAAACTATTTATAAAACCACCACCAAAAATCATTTTGATCATACATGAATTTATTCATAGATCACATATTTTTACTATTTTGCACCTACTTTTTGTAATTAGAGTCTTGGAGCTTACCTCTTTTACATTTTGGTCACCATAATAAGTTAGGACTAAATAAATTCTTATTGAGCTTTCCCTTCTCTTCCCCCATGGTTATTATCTCTTGCTTTTTTGTCTTTGGGGAGGATTATGAATCAATGGACACACACACTACAAGTAATTATTTCTTACAATTTTTAGTCTTCTATCTTACACATATATGTTTTTGATTGGTCATTTATTGTTATAGACTATACTAGATGTATTTTTTCACGATCTATTACATTTTATTATTCTATTACACCCCTTGGATTTATACACCCCTTGATTAATATTATCATGAATTATAGCGGGATACATATCTTTATCATAGGTATAAACCTTGGAAACCTATATCTATCCTAGGATTAGGGTCATTATCCTCTATAATTATGACACTAGAGATCCTTAAGATTAATATTTACATTGGTTATTCAAACTTATATTTGTTCTATATATTTTAGAACTTATATGGGAACTTATATTTTACCATCATAAACTCTAGTGAACCTAATGCAACTCTTATTCTACCCTAAATTAGGTTATATTTTCTCTTCTTCTTAATTTTCCTACTTTTTCTATGCCTTGACGATCCTATTTATACTACATCAACCCCTATGAACACTTTATTCATGTCTTTCCCTATTTTAAATGTCTTCAAATTCACATTTAACCTCTCTTGACACCATCGATCCTTATGTAATTTCTTGCATGACTGATCTTATCCAAAGAATATTTCCAAATAATATTTTTAAGAATCATTTCTTCACAATGGAATATTTACTTGGTTATTTTACTACATCTATGTTAATCCATCTCTGTGTGACCATAATATCCCTAAGGATGATGGTTTTTCTAAGCTATTTCCTCATTACACTTACTATTTTTCTAGATTTACTAATGTTAGGAAGCCAAAACCTCTACCCCGAAATGTACAAGCCATATTAAGCATTGTATTAATTTTCTTTGAAACTAAAGAAGAAGGGGAACCTGAATATGTTCCCAAGTCTGATTATACTCTAGTTATGAAAAAATTCTTACATAATTCCCTTATTATGTAGGGGAGTCACCCAAAATGCTACACAAACGCATTGAAGACTATATTTCTAAGAAGTTGGATTTGGATATCAATCATACTAATCCTCATCCAAAAGGAGTGGATCTATATCCAACTAATAGCTGAAATATTCCTCCAAATATTTATCCTAGTCAACTCATCATGCAATTCATTGAACACTTATGTCAACAATAGACTATGAAAACAAATTAGTTCTTACAAATGCAAACCAATTTAGATCAGCTTACTATTTTACTGCAAATGGTCTCTTGGGGTATGCAAACCAAGGTCATCCCTCTTCTCTTCTAGTTGGAGTTAATGTAGAACCCATTTCCCAATTATCCATAACAAGTCCCTTCGAGCCTTTTAAAGAGAGACTCTTTCTCCTTACATCAATTATATGGAAACTTGAGGAATAAATCCTTCCATCACTTATGATGGTTTTATAAACCCTACCCTCCATATCAAGACTTTTAGAAATCTCTACAAATATTTGGTCAAACCCAATTATTACACTACCACCAAACTATTGGCTAAGTAACTTACGAGATATTTCTTGAATTGGTACCATACGCTTCTATCAAAATCTACTATCGAGCTCAAAATCTTGGTGTCTACCTTAGTCAATTAATTTTATCATCAAGATATTATCGAAAATAATATCACCTCTTTCATCAATTGCAAACAAGAAGAAAACAAATCCTCCCAATATTTTCTCAAATGTATGAATATATTATCCACAAAGGTTGAACACAACATGCATGATGGGAGTTTATTTCAGCTATTACTTAGGAACTTGAACCTCACCTCCAATAAAAGGTAAGATCCATCTTTCCTACCTATTTGGAAGAAGCATTTGAGCAATCCAAATCCCGAGATTACCTTATGAAGGAATGAAAAATCCTTCTCCAAAGAAAAAACCACCCAAAAACATTCAAAAGTCACATAAACTCCTCCTTGAGGAACTTATTCTAATAGGAATATCCATAACATTGATCAATCTACCCTTAAATCACAAGATAATTCTTTTTCTTCTTCCCTTGTTGACTATCACCATCCTCTATCCAAGGAATAATTGCAATGACATCTACCCTAAATATTCACCATATCCGTAGACCCTTCTTGACCACTTTCTCAATGACATGATGAAAGTAAATTTTTCTAGTGACATGCTAATTGGGGAAATTCTTATGATAAGTGTCATGCCCTTTGATATTTTTCTATACCTTATTCCTTGGAAACAACTTTGACCATGAGGACATCACTCAAGAAAGGATATATAAATCCATTAAATCATGTGTTAAAGATCAATAAATTTTTGACATGAAGTGGTTCATAAATCCAATGAATATATTAAAATCTATAATGATCCACTACACAATCACTCCAACTATGAACAACCTAGTCTTGGCCCTATTATGACCAAAAATACAACCTATAACATTGTTGACACCTTATATCCTTCTATTAGTTCATGTGTAGAGTTTATGGTTCCTATGGATGATACCAAATGTATTATTGACTATATTGAATTGTCATATCCTTCATCTATTCGTACTAAATCCTAAAGAGTCATCTACATATACTCTTCACACTAAAAACTTCGTGAACAAAATTTTAATCATAATCCCACAATTTAGATAAACTCCATCATCCCCTATGCATAAAATTTGTCATGGTCACCATCACATCTCCCATATTCCATCAACCCCTATCAACTTACATATTCGATCCCATCTATTTTTATCTCTCGACACTTCTTACACCATTAACCCCTATGAAAATATTTCTACTGTGACCAATCCCATTAAAATGCCAAAACAAATCAAAATCTAGAGCTTTCTCTTTCTTCATAATTGATTCATACGGACACTCCCTAGGTTTATACTATTGCACAATCTACCTCTAAATATTGGGACCCTCTTGTTTAACTCTCTCACCTTCCAAGTCAAATCCCATTCTTGTAACTAATTCACACCTTGTATAAACTTTGGGGTGGAAACCTACCTTTCATGGTTTAAAGAGAGAATAATGTGTTAATGTGAAGATCTATACATTTCTACAAATCATTCCTCATGCATTAACTTTCCTATTAATTCCATGATCTCTTATGTGATTATTTTACATACATGTGACTCTCACCTCTTTATCTTAATTCAAAATGGCCACACTACGACAATACATCCCTCATAGAAGAAGGTTTTTATACCTATATCACTTCCCTCAACTTATTTAAGACACTTAGTAACTCTATCAAAAACCTAAAATCCACTAGGAGCACATGTCAGGGTTATGACTATAGATAAATGCCCTATATGGGTTAGTTTTTCCTCCCGATCATGATGGTCACATAATATATTCCAAAGTAATGATTTCAAATTCCCCTTGTGCTATAATATCCTCTTAGGTCAACCATGGACTCATTGTATGCACACAATCATGTCATTTTAGTACCAATTTGTTAAGTTTGCACACCTAGGGGCTAACTATAAAGTACAATGTGACACTACTACTTATAAGTTTGATCTCTTCCAATAATGTGGGACATTCAAAATTCCCACCCTTGAAGAACTCTCCATTATCCCTATTGATCAAATTTTCCCACTCATATTTAAAATTAGTGGAATGGTGGTGAAGAAAATAAGCAACTCTAAATAATGAGAGGGTTTAAGGCTACCTCTTGATATGCAATGGTGATGGATATACGGGCACAAAATATCCTCTCTCTCGGCTAGCTAGATAACTCGTGAAACAAATAGAAACTTGGACAATAAAATGATTAGTAGATATAATGGTGGGTCACCTAAAAACATCAGTCCCAATAAGTGATAACTTCCTAGGGATGGATGTCAACCCACTTTGATAAAATATTAGATAAAATGATAATGGATAAATGATAGGATGCAATAGATAACTAAACTGAAACAAAAATATGAGATGTGCTAGATAAGATAAGATTCATATCCGATAATGGTAAATGACAATAAATTAAACCAAACTGATCAATTTCAATAGTGACCTAAGACTAATAGGTATAGTTGAAGATGACTATAACATAATAGATAAAAACATGTGCTAAAAGCATATCTAAATCAGTGCTAAGATGTTGCGTAAAGATTTAGATCATATGCAGAGGTGCTAAGGAATAGAAAGGATGCAACAAAGGTGCAGATATGATGAGAAAATGATGATTTTGGATAGGTTTGATGGTGACTTGAGTTGGATCAATGATGAATGGGGTTGAAAGGAAATATATGGGCTATTAAATAGGTGGATCTCGAGAGACAAAGGGAGCTTAACATTGAAGCAATTATAGGATAGATGACAAATAAGGAACATGATAGAAAATAGATATGGGATGGATCGGGTCGGATTTGATTAGGTATAGTGGAGATGAGATCTAAAGTGGTAGTGTGCATAACATCAAGGTGGGAATATCTCGAGGTGTTTTATAGTGGGTGGAAAACAAAAATATGAAAGGGTGGAAGATAGAGAACAAGGTAGATGTATATCGGTCGACAATGACTAGATAGAGTCAATGGAGATTAGGGAGAGATCTAGGGTTTGATGGGGATAAATGGATGAGATAAGAGCTTTGAATAAGGATCAAATAAGGTTGATGTAATGACATATCTCTAAGGTAACTGGTAAACCTACAAGACTAATACAAAGGGGTGATGAAACAATGTTGAGGGCTCTACACAAGAAAAAAATTCAAGATCTTCCAATAGGCATGCAAGAAGATCCAATATAGCTCCAATTTGATGGCTACAACTCCTAATATGTGAAAGAAACAAAGCAAACTCGTAAGAAGGCTGAATTATACAAAATTGCATCCTCTTGAAGAGTAGGGGTATGGGGATACGTATAGGGTTGGCGGTGACCCACATGGATCACCAGGTGACTATGGTAAACTATTGATTTAGATGGTGGAGAAAATGATTAACTCAATTCAAAGGGCCCAAAAGGGTGTAAATTAGGGTTTCAAGTGATTAAGGTAGTTTAGGGTTGCTTAGGGAGGATAAAAGGTGGTTGGGGGATAGAAATGCATTGAATTAGGGTAGATGGGATCCTATGGATGATAAAAGGGGTGTTTAGGGAAGAGGAAAGGATTGATGGATGGATTTAGGGGTAATTAAATATGGTTAGTGATGGATTAGGGAAGGTATAATAATGATAAGATTGAGATGGGATTAAGATGGCAAAATGGGAATTATATTAATAAGATATGATTTTAAAGGAAATGGGGTATTCAAATGGGAAGAGAGGTATGTACATGGAAAATGATGATGAAGGGGAAGCAAACATGGGAGGAGGGATAGACCTAAAAAATTTGGTGTTTACATTCTCCCCTTTTTTCAAGTGGTTTGTGCTAAACAAACTACAAGAAAAAAAACAATGAAATGATGAAAAATGATGATTGAGGTATTCCCCCTTAAACTAGGAATCGATTAAATGAAGAAGAATTGAATACTAGATTGGAAGAGATAGAGGGGGAGATAGGAAAATGATGGAAAGAATGAGAAAAGATAAGAAGAGATAAAAGGGGAAATAGAAAAGATTCCCCAAGGAAAATGGTGATAAGATCATTGTGTGAGAGATAGATAAAAACAAAAACAAAAACAAAAATAAAAAATAAAAATATGGCAAGAATCTTGGAATCACATCGGTAGGGAACAAAACACGGCCTCAACGAAGAAGAAGTTAATGTCATGTTGACCATGTGAGTCATCCAAAACCACTACAAGATGGAGGGAATCTAATGGGAATCTACTTAGATGGATGTGCAAGTCATGGGACCAACAAGTCAAATGCAGATATCAAAATATGATCAAATAAATGTGAGGATCGTCAAGAAAATGGTTCGACAATATGCGGGGGAAAATAGTATGTGATATCCTTCATACATGAGGAATCAAAAAAATCATCTGATTAGTATGAGGTTAAAATATGGCCATAACGGTGGGCTTAAGATGAGATATGGCATCCCAATAAGGAACAAGAAGATGGCCAAAGAGTGGGTTGTTGGATGTAATTAAATATGTATGATAAGAGAAAATTAATCCAAAAGATAGAAAAATAAGTCTGTTGGGATAAATAAAGGTGTGTCGGGATGACACACAATTCAAAAGTGGAAGAAAGTATAATTTGATAAGGAAATTGGAAAGAATGGGATAAAAGATGAAAAATAGAGTTTGGGTTGATGATGACTAGGCAAGGTTGACAGCGACTTGGCTGGGGACAAATGATGAGTGGGTCGACGGTGACTTGGTCAAAGATGCCTATATAAGTAACGGGTCAGGGTCAACCAAAAATTCATTTGTACATCAAGAGATAGAGGGAGTGCTCCAGATAGAGACTTATCTTTACATCAATGGGATTGATACAATAGATAGAGAGAGGCATATCACGGATGTACAAACATTTCAATGATATATATGATGATTTTGTCAAGATCTATGTGTTGTGATGAGTATATTGGATAGATGTGTTTAATTTATATGTTGATTAGATATATATGGATTTAGATTTAAATATTTATGTGATGCATGGATGTGATATATATGAGATGGTATGATGTAGATTAGAATAGATTTGATGGATGATGATTCTATGATGTTGGATTATATGAGCGTAAATTATGATTGAGGATGTAGAAATAATGTTTTATTAGATTATAGATTATTTGTAAATTAGATGTGATGGACTAGATACGATTAGATAAAAATGATTATAAGTTGATTTAGATGTGTCATTGATGTGATTAATTTAGATTAGATGTGATCATAATGTATGATGGATATGATCTATATATGGTGGATGAGATGTATATGTTAGATGATGCAATAGATTTAAATTAGATGTGATTGAAATTAGATTGGATGTGTTGGATGTGGATGGTAGATATGAATTAATATAGGAAAAGTGATGGATTTAGATTAGGTGTGTGGTTAATGGTATGTGGATTAGATGTTAGATAAGATGAGGACATGCTAATTGAGTGGGAATATGAGCTAGGATGGCACAAAGCGACTTGTGATAGGGTGATCCAAATGTAGAAGCATACACTTCATCATAGGAAGTGATTCACCGAGGATAGATGCTTGTGGACTAGATTGGAGGTAAATTTTGAAAGGGAACGAGGAAAAAGAAATGCACTTATAACTTATAGTGGTGTTAACACATAACTAACAATATTTAGTCACATTTAAGATCATGAGGGAAAATATGGAGGGTGTGCTTATAGACCTATTATCGACACGACAAAGGGTTTTAGATGTAACTTGTATGGGGGAAGGAGGTTCTCCTTAGGTAGTTATCCTAGGTATATGCCCCAGATCTTATCAATATGCATACTAATCAATATGGGAAGTTTATTATGGATGAGAAATTTTATTGATGCGGTAAGCTTTTTTAGGATGCTTATTTTTAAATTTTTCTTTTTTGGATATTTTAAAAGATGATCAATGTAGGAAGCCTTTACTTCAATGATATAATATTGTATCCATCCTTCTAGTGATTGGTCTAAACTTATATTTTTACTTTGAATTTTTTATGTTTTATTTTCTAGATGGTAGGATGGAATGATAGTTTTCCTTCAGGAGTAGTATATTCTTGGATAAGATAGCTTTTGATAGGCGCATCCAGAATTTTAGAATTTTTAGATAGAGTTGAGGATAGCTAAGTAGAGCATTTGGCGAGGGGTTAATCGTGTGTATAAGATACACCTATGGACCCTTATCATGGTTCTAGTATGTATATAAGAGGGATATGGATGTAATGATTGCATGGTTCCCACTGGAGGAGGAAATTTTTCATTAGGAATATGATATGAGCAAGTTGTGGTGCCCATATTCGAGGGTCACAAATAGGAAAGTGATAGTAGACCACATAATTCCAAATCATTACAATGAGAGATGGAAAGGCTAATGATGGAATTAATACCATCGATATGACTAGGATCACATTGGTAGGTATGTCAATAGTAGAAAGGCCACAAGTGCAAGGTGTTGAGAGGTTTTTTTATTTATTTACTATCAAGGGAGATTAAGTGATAAGCCTCGGACCCATATTTATGCATGATAATATATGGTCCAATCAATTGAGGAGAAAATTTCCATATTAGCTCCTTTCTAGACTAGTGACATTTTGATTTTCTTTCAAAACAAGGTCACCGATGTTAAATTCATGCTCCTTAAGGTTTTTGTTATAGGTGTGTTTGATCCACTCTTGATAAACGTGATGATGTTGGAGAGTAATTAAGTGAAACTCATCTAGAAATTTAAGTTGTGCTAGATGCTTTTGACTATAATATTCATCAAAGATGAAGTTGCAAAGAGAAATGCACGAGGATGGTATTTGTACTTCAAGAGGAAATTTAGATCTATATACAAGAGAGAAAGGAGTAACACCCATAAAGGTGCAGATGTTATTTGGATAATCCCAAAGATCGAAGGGAATATGGAGATGTAAATTATGACCTCGCTTTATCAACATTTTTGGCAAGGATGTTACGAAGAGTTTTGTTGGTGATTTTTGTCTAGCCGTTAGCTTGATGATAATAAGGAGATGAGAAGCTAAGCTTGATGTTGAAATATTCAAAATCTTCTTAAGCTCTTTTTTTTAAAAATACTTTTCATTTTGCGTAATGATTTTATGAGGGACACCAAGTCACGAGATGATATGTTGATAGACAAAATCAACAATTTTATTAGCTTTAAAGTTAATGATATTGGAATGGATTCCACCCATTTGGTGAAGTATTTGGTTATAGTTAGAATAGAGTGATGGCTTTGATAAGAGATTGGGTTGATGAAACTAATGAGGTCAAGGCCCCACTATGGGAATAGTCAAATATCTTGAGCTGGTTGGAAATCTTGGCTAGGTATAAGGATGAGATTTGAGTGTTTCTAGCATTTGATGTATTTTTAACTATTCACAGCAGTCTTGATTGATGGGCCAATAGTAAACCATCTAAGAATGCACTTGGTGAAATCCAAATAGCTAAAATTTCCACCACATATACCATCATGGAATTCTTTGATAAAGACGAATTGATTCATGGGATTTAAGGCAACAGAGTAGAATACCATCAAACCCACATTTGTAAAGGATGTTTCCAAGGATAACATAGTATTTATCACATTGAAGAAATGATCTACTACCATTTTTGGATAGTTTGGAGGGGATTTTAGATTGATAGAAATAGTCAAAGATCTAAGTGTACCAAATGTCATATTGGTTAGAGTCGACAAGATTGATATGGGGAAGCTCATGGGTATGTGATGGTTGATCGATACAATGAACAACAATGAAGAGTTTGGATTCTTTGGTTGTCCAAGGGATGAGATATGTGAGGTATGTCATGGTTTCCGTGAAGAGATTGGATGAACGAGGGACTGTTTGGATGATATATTGGTCAAAGGCCTTGAGGAGAAAGTTGGCAATGTCCTTATACTTTTGAAGGACCTCATTTTTACACCGATATATTCCATTGATTTGATTAATGATGAGTTTAGAATCACCATAAATATCAATGATTTGGACACCAAGCATGATAATGGTTTGGAGACCCAAGATGAGGGCTTCATAATAAAACGCATTAAAATACATTAAAATAATTAATTAATATTTAATTAATTAATTGCTCCTTGTTTGATTAAATTAATTTTTTAAAAATCACTTAAGGAGTATTTAATTAAATAAATATAAATTAAAGTTCATCCGACAAGTTTTAGTGCCGGGGAAGTAAGCTTTTGTTTCAATCACGGTTGGCTTCCCGAACCCGATTTCCACTTTCCTAGCAATTTCCTTCAAATTTCCCGCACGTGGGTTTTCCTCTGCCAATTGCCAAATCATGGATTGGCAAACGGGCATAAAATTCCCCAATTTCCCACATGGGGAAATTGACGGGATCGCTAACCCATTTTGCCATTCCCGCTGGCAATTGCCTGCTATTTTTCCCATTTCCCTCGGCACTTAAGCCACTACCCGGATGAGAGGAAGTTGAATTAATCCTCGTAATCTCCTCCATCAAACCCGTGGAAAAAGTCAAGCTTCTTTTTTTTTCTTCAGAAGACATAATATTTTGTTAACATTATGCAAGAGAAATACATGCGCATTGTCAAGAAAAGAAAAGACAGAAGGAGAAAAAAACATTTGGAGAATACGCAAAACCAAAACGACAAGAAAAAGAAAATAGAAAAGTCAAAAAGATACAAAAAAGAAAAAAAGCCAAGCATTTCCAAGAAGAAAGAAAGAAACAGCCAAAAGAACTTAAAAAAAGAAAAAAAAAAAATCAAAAGCAAAACCGCACAGCAAAAGCTTTCAAAGAAAGAAAAAGGAAATAAAGTCAAATACATGCGCCACGCAGGAAAAAGGAAAGCAAGAGATTTAAAAGAAGAAACTTTCGACACGCCAAAGAAAAGATTAAAGAAAAAATAAAAGACAAAAGAATTCTTTTCCACGTGAATATCACGAGGAAAGAAAGAAAGAACAAGCTTTCCATGCATGAAAGGAGGAACAAGAATGCAAAAGCAATTTTAAATCCTCCCAAAGCCGAGCACTTTCCAAATAATGAGGAGCAACAATCAACAAAGAATGCCTCAAATGTTTCACACCAAATTTTATCTCTACGCATGCATAGAGTTTCAATGCTCCAAACACCCACAAAGGAGTCATGGTCTAAACGGAAAACCCAAGCAATCGACTTTGGAAGATTTCAAGGTCCACCAGTGACAGAAGGACACACACAAACCTGGGAATGTTGAATGTTATTCATCTTGTTCAATATCAGCACTATTATGGTGCACTCGCTTAAGAAACTTGCTCCTAAAGCTACAGAAATCCTACAATAATGCAAACAAGATTGGCACAGATCAATCGATGATGTTCTTCGAGTATGGATCGCACACTGCTCCGCATGCTTCCTAAACTTTTCCCTAAACCACGAATGCTTGTTTGCAAACTCCATCAAATGCCGCAAATGATGAATTGCTACAGCAATGTTCTCGATCGTGGATTCATTGATGGTGAAATGAAGGTCTGTCACCCGATGTTGCGAGGGTGGGTGTGGATTCTCAAAATCATGCCGCATGTGTGCAAGAAGATCAAGAAGTGTAGAACTGAAATTCTCCTAGAAAGTGCCGTGAGAAAGTAATTGACTATATGCAAAGTAGCTACGGGTGAGAAGTAAACTTATCTCAAAAAAATCAAAGGGCCTCCAGAGAGAGCTAAGTGCGACGGCATACGCAGGGCGATCCCAAGGAACCGCTGGTGCTTGATCCCGATGTTCTGCAGCAGTTGCGACGCACACATTGCATGATCGGGCTTGTTGCAAAATCTTGCATGTAGTAGAAGAACGAGATAAAGTTCTTAGCAAGCACCTAAGACCTTTTCATTTTGGAAAGTATGTTTCCATGGAAGAATTTTTGATCAAATCTTGAGGCAAGTTTTCATCAGGCCTTGAAAGAATGCATAATATTACACATGGATTCAAATGATCAAGTTATTCTTAAAGAGCTAAAGGCCCAAAAATGGGTCATTATATTGCATCAAGGGCTTATCCTTACTCCAACTCTTCCATCATCCAAAGAAATTTATCATTTTAAATTTGCATCCAAGCATGCTTATTCACCGCTGAATACGATGGATCGGAGTCACGCTATTCAAGGCTTCATAAAATTTCCCTTTGAATCAATGAAGGTTGACCAACTATGAAACATTCATATTCGCTCAAAGATTTTATTTATTTATTTTTCCCTTTAATGAATCCTCAAATGTGAAGGCCAACCTTCAAAATACCGTTTATCAAATCCTTGAATTATGATGAGGTCTTTACTTTGAGAAACTCTAAGGGCAATAGGAATATTTATTACTTCCATTATGTACATCCAATCGATAATAAAAGTATTCTTTACTGTTCATCGAGAAACTTGTTTTATTGTAACCATGGATCGCAGAATCCATAGCCAAAATACCGAGGAGCTCTTTTCATGCAAGAATCAATGCTTAAGGGTGTCTATCGACATCTTCAACCTGGGTCATAATCATGGCAGCATTAGGTCTTTATTGTAATGGCATTTTCTCATCGCTTGAAGGTACAATTGTGCTTATTATGGCAAAGCCAAAACATTCTTACTACAAGTGTTATATAATAAGGAAGAACCGTGAGCATTGTGGTAAAACCATTCTTTTCAAAAATGTCAAGGTTAAGCTCGTATTCAAGTGAGTTTGAGCTGCAGAAGAACTCAGGGAGTTCGGTTCTGTAAAGAAGGTAAGACGACACGAAGGGCATGGATCGCCATGGGAGTCCGAATTCAAGTTGAAAATGCATGAGCTCATAATCAAGCTAGGAGCGATACGATTGAGGGCTCATTCGTGAGTTGAGTCGTCTAAACACCTAAGTGAAGAAGGAGCACATCTCGAGAATTTCTCATTCCAAGTCATCATTCATCTTTGCATGATTGCCCTAATTCTTCAGGCCTAATCAACAACACAACACTATAATTCAAAGCATTGGTTCATGCGCAAGCACCTGTAATCTATATCACACAATTTCTAGAGGTGGAACTCGCTGATGAAGTACCTCAAAATATACCAGCCCAACTTGTGGAAGTAGTCACAACTTCTCAACCAAAAGTTGATGATCCGGTTCTTTCCCCGCCTACATTTGAAGAATCACCACAAATGGAGAAAATGGCGACAACATCTTTCTCACAACAAGAAGATCCAATTTCAGCAACACCCGAAGGTGATCCCCTTCAGCGTGATGAAGATCAATTCCCAACGAACACGAGAACCATGTACAATGAGGTACTTGGAGAGGTTCCCACCGCTACATGATATCCCTCAAAGAATCAAAGAGGGTCATCAAGCCAATAGTGATAAACTTGGAAGCGATTGCGTAAATGTTAGAATCCATCACTCCAAAAAAGACCAAATACTACGCTAAGGTGTGTGTCAACGAATTCATAAATCACTTCGATGATTTTTCAACACCACTCGTTCACAATGGGGCAAAGGAGATGGATTTCCAAGACTCTGAAGTCTCACGAATTCTGCTCGAGAGATCAACACTTTGGGATGGTGACAAAGACAAAGGACATAACTCCAGTGAGTGAATTGCAATTTTGGCTCTTGGAGATCTTCTCAATGGCGAAAGACCAGAAGTTGGATTCTGATAAACCAAGGTGGCGTAATGACTACGGTCTCATGACAAATGAATAATTCACCATGGAAAGGTACTCGAGCATGTGGAGAATTGTGAATATGAATACGAATGAAGACAAATCTTCTCACACCAGATATTGCTCGATAGATGGAGGGGTGGATGAATTGCTCAAGTTTCAAACTCAACACTCTTGTCATTCGAGGATCACAGAGCACACCAATGAGTTCATTCCCGTACGATCGGGATAGGCGGACTCTGGCCCAATGGATAAGGCACCGATCCTAGGTGTCTTGATCTAGGTGGCACATTGCTGACTAGATGTCTACGTGTGCATACAAGTCATTTAAGTGGGGTCCACATGTACCCATTTCTTTATTTATGTATTTTTCCTTAAATGACCTTTTAACTTAAGTGGTTTCTATTTTTAGTCACTTTTTAAAAGTTGGTTGAAAAAAAAGTCAAAGTCACTTAAGTGCCCTATTTAATGTGCATTTAAAACCCTAACTACTTCAGTAACCAACTTTTGGGTTATAAAAGGAAGTGAGGGGCTCATTTGTAGAAGGGTGACTTTGAGAGAGGAGAAGAAGATACTTTTGTGCAAGCTTTGTTTCAAGAAGAAACTTTGTGTTCTTTGTGAAAAAAATTTTGGAGTTAATAGAATAAGAACTTTGTGTCTCATTCATCATCTCTTGTAACATTTGGTGTTCTTATGTTCATTAGATGTTAGGTGTTTGAATCTTGCATGCAAATATTATCTTTGATCTTATTGTCAACATTAGTAATCAGTTGTTCTAGTTCACAAAGTGATCAAGCTCACTATCTACTTGCTCATGTGTGTTCCTTTTGCATGTTCTTGTTTGGCTAACTCAAACTCCGCTTTTATTTGTGTTGGTTATTCATCTTTTCTCTTCATGCAATATTAGGCTCTGCTTTTTTACCTAACTCGTGCATGTTCTTTCAGTCCATTCCATTCCACTCCTTTCTTTCATTTCATTCTATCTCCTTCATTCACTTTTCTTCCATTGATGTTCCAAAACACCCCCCACATACAATTTTGAATGTACAGATGTAAATACAGTTTTGGTTTTCAATAAAGGCAAATTTCACCTTCATCGAGGAGGGACTTCTGCCCACACACTGCTGCATGTCATTTGCATGCGTGCAAATCCATATGCTAACAGCTTTTGGTGACTCTACTGGGATTCAAAATCGTTAACCAAAGGCTTGGTTAAATCTTTATGACTATCCTCCTCAGCACAAGCTCCAGCTTCTTCAACCGAACCTCAGTGCCCGACGAAGATTTCCAAGGAGACATCACTGCCAACCTTCGAATAGTAGCTTGGGAAAACCGTGAAAGCTTGCAGCAGCATTTGGGCTGCTGATAGAGCCATTGACAGAGAAATCTACATCGAAGACCTTAAAGAAGAGCACCCGCACTCGTGGCCGTAAGACCTCTTGGGCACGTGTTGATAGTTGTTCACCGACGCGTCCTCTTCCACCTGTAATAAGTCAGATGACTATTACAGTAACCCACCTATCTTGCAACCAAATCTTGTTTTTGCAGATACTCAAGAAGACATATCATCAGATTTGAGGCAAGCTATTTGGGAAAAGCGCACAAGTAACCATCATTTTCATCTCACCGCATCAGTACTAGATAACGAAGAAGAGAAAGCCGCGAGAGTTGTTAGAGTTATTCAGGCGCAAATAGCTCAAGAAAGAGAGCAAAGAGAAAAGGCTAGAGCTGGTCGAACACGCCAGTGATCTCTTCACCATAAATATTCCAAACTGGAAGGAAAGAGGTTTACGCGAGGAGAAAAAGCTAAAGGTAGATCTGACCCCACTTTTGACTTTCAAGGAAAATTTGGTTTCAAGTTATCTCCTCCCAAGAAGAACACACCTCGTAGATCTGCAAGCCTCGTGATCAAGTCCCGAAAGAGCAAGCAAGGAAGGAATCACTACCAGTCAAGCACTTGTCCTTGCTCACATTGTTTTACCTTCGCATACCACCTTTTCTCCAATGGCAGCCAATGTACCATGGGGAAATGCCATAGGCCCATTGGCCTTACCTGCTCGACATGAACTCCCACGAGGATCAAGAAAGATTCTTCCCAAGTTCAACGGAGATGGGAAGACGTCACCAGATGATCATATTTCTGCCTTCTTCGCTGCATGTGCTGTTTTGTCAGTAGAATACGAAGATGTTGCTATTCGTCTCTTCATCGAGACATTGCATGATATTGCTGCAGATTGGTTTCATCATCTACCCAATGGATGTATTACAAGTTGGGATGATATGAAAACTAAGTTTGAAAATCGATTCAAAACAGCGGAAGATGAACATGCTCTTCTTGCCCAACTATCTCAGGCAAAGAAAGAGCCTACAGAACCCATGAGGAATTTCGTGGCCAAATTCAACAAGATGGTAAACAAAGTTCCCACCGGGATTCGTCCCAACCTTGATGGACAAAAATGTTTCTTTATTAACGCACAACAACCAGAAGTGTGCTATCAGCTAAGAAGGGCCAGGGTGGCTACTTTGGAACTTGCTCAATCTTTGGCCATAGAAATTGAAGATGATTTAATCATGGCAGGAAAATTCAAGAAAAATTCCCTCAAAGGAAAGAGTCAAGAAACTCCCAATGTTTCAGAAACTATACTCACTAAGTTGGCTAATGATGTGCTAGCTTTGAAGAAGCAAGTTGCTCAAAGTAGTAAACCTGCTCCTTACAAAGACATCCCGCGAAAAGGATACGTTCCCAACAAAGCCAGGATTGCAGGTGCTCCAACGAGGCTTGCTATCAAGCAGCTCCCCCGCAACTAATTCCAAATGTGATGTCATCGAAGAAAGTGATGATGAGATTGAGGTCGTCGAGGTTGATGAGGAAGAGCCTGATTCTGAGACATCTGAACCTACAGTTGAAGATCCTGAGGAAGAAAGTAATAATCATTTCTTTGAGTACCGTTCCGATGAAGAAGATGAATATGAAGAAATTATAGAAGATATGAATAGTCAATCCTTCGCCGTTTTCACACGCTCTCAGAAAAAGGACCAAGATACCACCAAGGCGGGAGATAAAGAGGTTTCCAAGGAAAATATCAAAGAATCCAAGATAAAGGAGGCTCCTAAAGAGTCCAGAGATACTGAGGTTTCAAAGGTCAAGACTATCTTAAAGAAAGGAGAGCCTTTGTTAGATCAATCAGTTAGTAAACCAATTACGAAGAAAACTTCTTCTTCCACATCCGTATCAACCAAGCCCGAGACCAAGGTCAAAAGTGTGCCATCATCAAGTTCGAAAGAACTCATATCTGAGACTTCAAGTGCAATTACTTTGCCTAAATTTGATATCATTGATCATATCAATAAAACAAAAATTTCCATGTCACAGGCAGAGTACTTGAAGTCCAACAAGGATCAGCTCGAGAAGTTGGTCCAGTTTATCAAAGGCGACTCTACTGTTCATTCCTCTAAAGGAATTCTAAAAACTCCCAAAGATGGGAAAACTCAAAATATCAGTGGCGGCCACTACACCTTCAAATGAAAAGATCGAACCTTTCTTTTCGTGTCTTTTCTTATCAACGGATGCAAGTTAAGTAATCGCATTATAGACTCTGAGCCTCGATAATGTGATGCCGGAAAAAGTAAAGACATGCTCTTGGTTTGACTTCAGACGAGAACATTCGGATCGTGTTACTCTATGGAAACCAAGCAAGTTCCTCTGATCGGGCAGATTAAGGACGCCCAAATGGTTTTAGCCCAATTCCCTCAAAAGCGAGTTAAGGTAACTATTTTAGTTGCTGATATCCCCGCCTCGTATGGAATGTTGTTGAGCAGGAAATTTTGTAGGGATTTGGGTGGTGAGATTCAAATGGACTGGTCTCATGCCATGATTCCTATCAATGGAGAAATGAAGAAACTTATGCCTAAGCTCAGCAAAGTTCACAAGAATTAAAACTCAAGATCTCGCGCATGCATCCTTTCCAAGGCTCAAGTATGGGTAATTATATGATGACTACAGGTTCATACCCCGAGATCACTTGCCAAGATTCCAATGAGATCTGACTCTTGAGTTCGATGGAAGTTGTTGCTCAACGGCTCGTGTGCAGAGTGGTGCTCATATCTCCAAATGGTAAAATCTTTCCTTTTTCCTATAAACTCGAATTTTCAAATACTAATAACACTGCAGAGTACGAGGCATTAGTCCTTGGCCTCCAAGTTGCAGAAGAGAAAGGGATCAAAAATCTGAAGTCTTTGGAGATGCGGAATTGATCGTGAAACAAGTAAGAAATCAGTTCCAGGTAAAGAACGATCGTCTGAGACACTACAGAAATAAAGTTTGGGATGCCATAGAAGTTTTCGACGCTTTTTCCATTAAATCTGTCCCTCGTGAAAAGAATGACAAAGCGGATTCTCTAGCAGTCTCAACGATCATTAATGATTCCTCATTCAGAATTTGATCAAGACAAATACACCATTGAAATGGTTTTTAGGCCAAGTGTTCCTGACAATGCAGAAAATTGGCAAGTATTTAATGATGATCAACAAATTATTGCCTTCTTGGAAAAGAGAGAAAATTTTGAACAGTTGTACTTTGAAGGAAGTGATTCGGCATTTCGCGAATCAACTACCTCACCCATTCAGGAAGGAGTTGAGAACGAAGATCCTGGTGATGGCATCATTCAACTCAAAGGAAATAAAATTCCCAAAGGATTGGTTTCACTCGAAGAACTTTTTGACAAACATGACAGGTTTATTAAAGAGAAAGAGCAGCAGACCTGCAAATTCTACTGACTATGAGCAAATTAATATCGGCACCAAGGATAAACCTCGCCTGATCAATATTGGTAAATGTTGCTCACCTGAGGAGCGCAGGAAATTCATAAATCTCCTTACCAAATACTCTGACGTCTTGGCATATTCATACGAAGACTTGAAGTCTTTCCAACCTGTGAAATGGAGCATGCCATACCCTCAAGCCCGGCGCAGCCCATTCAGTGCAAAAGCAAAGACAATATAATCCCAAGATCATAGGACAATATTTCATGAAGTTCAAAAGATGCTAGATGCACGAATAGTTTTTCCTATTCGACATTCGACTTGGATAGCTAATATTGTACCGGTTCGCAAGAAAAATGGAGAAATTAGGATTTGCGTGGATTTCCGCAATCTTAATCAAAGCCCCTCAAGGATAACTACCACCGCTACCATGGACCATATTCTCAGCAAGAATCGGATCGGAAATGCTATCTATGCTAGATGGTTTCTCTGGCTATAATCAGATTGAGGTGGCTAGAGAAGATCAACATAAAACTGCATTCACTACCCCCTGGGGTACGTTCGCATATAGAAGAATGCCCTTCGGTTTGATCAATGCTGGTGCAACGTTTCAAAGGGCCATGGATATGGCGTTTGCAGATTATAAGGACAAGATCATTGTGATATACCTAGATGACTTGACAGTGTTTTCAAAGAAGCGAGAAGATCACTTAAGAGATTTAGAGAAAATTTTGCAAAGGTGTAAACTTCATAAGATTTCTCTGTAATCCAAAAAAATCAGTGTTGGAGTTACTAAGGTAAACTCCTAGGTCATATTGTTTCTAAGGAAGGAACTAAGATCGATCCTAACGCTGCTTCAAGCTATAAAGAATCTTTCCTTGCCTACAAGTAAACCTGGAGTCCACTCCTTCTTTGGAAAGGTGAACTTTTTGAGAAGGTTCGTGCCAGATTTCGCCGAGCTTACTAAAGAAATCGCTGATATGATGAAAGGAAAAGAATCTTTCAAATGGTCAAAGGAAGGTAGAGAGGCATTTGAGCAAATCAAGGGTGCTATTGCAAAAGCTCCTACATTGGTGTGTCCCGATTTTAAGAAGGATTTTATAATTTATTGTTATGCTTCACCACACACAATCTCTTCCATTTTGACTCAAAGACAATCAAGAGGGGATCAATCTCCTATCGCATTCATGAGTTCGGGATTCAAGAAACATGAACTTAATTACACTCCTCTCGAGAGACATGCGTACGCTGGTGGTAAGAGCCCCAAACACTTCGTATTACGTGTTGAATTCTCACACCAAAGTCTTAGTTCCGATACCGCAGTGAAATCAATGTCGACACAACAGAACCAGATCTAAAAGAGGTAATTGGGTCTCAAGATCCAAGAATATGATCTCGACATCAAGCCTACCAAGTTGGTTCGAGGGAGAGGACTCTGCCAACTCATCACAGAGAATGAACCACGAGATAACTCTGAAGAAGAACTAGTTGAAGGAAATTTACCATTGGTAGTTTTTGTCAGTACCACGGATGAATGGTATTCTGATATTGCCTACTTCCTCACATACGGCGAGTGTCCAGAAAATCTGACAGCTAAAGAGAAACGAGCAATCAAACTAAGAGCTGCCAGATACGTCATTTGGGATAACACGTTGTTCAAGAAAGGAATTGACGGCATGTTCCTCAGATGTGTTGATAAAGAACAACAACCTAGGTTGTTGGAAGCCTTCCACAATCATGCTTGCGGCGGTCATTTTTCTGGCCCAGTAATAGCCCATAAAATTCTGAGAGCACATTATTACTGGCCCACTATGTTTTCTGATGCTCAGAAATGGGTGACCAAATGTGAGGCCTGTCAACAATTTGTTGAAGACCAAAGTCAGCAAAGACCGCTTTAAGCCAGCTTGTCATCATCAAGAACCCTTTCAACAATGGGGTTTAGATTTCATCGGGGTCTTGAACCCTAATTCCAGCGCTGGTCATACCCACGTGCTCACTGCCACTGATTACTTTACAAAATGGGTAGAAGCTATACCGGTGAAACAAACATCTACTGCAGTAATCTGTGATTTCATCAAAGAAAACATATTGGTTCATTATGGAATTCCTCACAAGATCGTGACTGACAATGCCTCAAATTTTTCTTCTGCAGAGATGATAGGTTTTTGTTATGGATATGGGATATCTTTGTCTCATTCATCAGATTACTACCCGCAGGGAAACGGTCAGTCAATCCAAAGAACAAAACCTCATTACTATCAGGCGCAAGTTAGTCAAGAAAATCAAAGAACTCGCACAAAAAGTTATACGATGCATCAGGGGCTGACCGCATAACTCCCAAAAGGGCAATCGGGATGTCTCCATTTCAACTTCTCAGTATGGAACTGATGCTCAAATTCCCGTCACATCGAGCTACCAAATAAAAAAATTAGCTCAGTGCAATGATGATGAATGCTTCACCAATGCATTAGATAAAAGAGTCATGTTTCTAACCAAGCTTGAGGAACAAAGAAGTCAAGTGGCCAACAGGATCAAGGAACATCAATCCAAGGTAAAGAAGTTGTTTGACAGGAAAACTAAAGAGAGACAGTTTCAAATCAATGACTTAGTTCTTCTCTGGGATAAAAGACGTGAGCCGAAGGGAAAGCATGGGAAGTTTGACTCACTGTGGTTGGGACCGTTCAAAATAAGACACTTTTGTGGAGATAGTACCTACTACTTGGCATATCCTGATGGAACTCATTTGCCTTTGCCCTACAGTGGGCAGTATCTCAAATATTACCAGAATTGAAAACAGGTTGTTCCCTGTATGTACATAGGTATTTAGGATTTTGGTTTGTTTGTTCCTGTTTTTCGGTCTCCTCTCTCGTGTCGCCCCATTTTTGTGCCCCATCTTTCTGTGATCATGTTCATGACTATTTTGGTCTGGGTCCGTTGCTGCGTCCATAAAGTCCTTGTCCCCAATCGTGAGCTAATCATTATCACCAATTTTGACTCAAAAAAATTGTTAAAAACAATTAAATAATTAAAAATTAGAAAATTTTGAAAAGTATTACTTTGCATGGTTCATTGACTCTCATGATCGCCTTATTTTTGTGATCGCTTCGGCCTTCGCTTCGTGATTTTCGGGCAAGAACTCTTCCCGCCAGGCTATAAAACGCATTAAAATACATTAAAATAATTAATTAATATTTAATTAATTAATTGCTCCTTGTTTGATTAAATTAATTTTTAAAAAATCACTTAAGGAGTATTTAATTAAATAAATATAAATTAAAGTTCATCCGACAAGTTTTAGTGCCGGGGAAGTAAGCTTTTGTTTCCAACTGCCGGGTTGGCATCCCGAACCCGGATTTCCACTTTCCTGGCAATTTCCTTCAAATTTCCCGCACGTGGGTTTTCCTCTGCCAATTGCCAAATCATGGATTGGCAAACGGGCATAAAATTCCCCAATTTCCCACATGGGGAAATTGACGGGGATTGCCAACCCATTTTGCCATTCCCGTTGGCAATTGCCCGTTACTTTTCCCATTTCCCCGGCACTTAAGCCACTACCCGGATGAGAGGAAGTTGAATTAATCCTCGTAATCTTCTCCATCAAACCCGTGGAAAAAGTCAAGCTTTTTTTTTCTTCAGAAGACATAATATTTTGTTAACATTATGCAAGAGAAACACGCATTGTCAAGGAAAAGACAAGAAAAGGAGAAATTAAGCAAAATCGATAGAAAATCACACTAAACAATAAATACACGCAAGGTCAAAGAAAAGACAGAAGAAAAGAACAACAAAAAAAAAAAGCCACGCATAAAAGAAAGAAAAATTTCAAAGGAATAAGGAAAAAAGAAAAAAAAAAGAAAAAAAAAAGCACGCCAAGCACACGCCTTTTAAAGAAGATTTCCATAAAAAGAGAAAAATTCAAATTTTTAAATAAGGAAAGAAAGAAGTCAAAGCAAGAACAAATAAGAAGAAAGAGAAAACTTTCCAAAGGGAAAAGACAAAAATGCATGAAAGCAAAGAAAAAAAATTCCACGAATCCAAAGCACTGAGGAAAGAAAGAAAGAACAAGCTTTTCCATGCAAAAAGGAGGAGAATATTAAAAAAAATTTTAAATCCCAGCAAAGCAATTTCCAAATAATGAGGAGCAAATCCAAAGAATGCACGAATGTTTCACACCAAATTTTATCACCACCTTCATAGCCACGAGTTTCAATGGGAAACTACAACAAAGATAGAAATCTCTCACGCATGCATAAGAGGTTTACTAAGCTCCAAGCTTCCCACGGAGTGTAAAACAAAGAAACCCCTGGCCCTTCACTTTGGTGCAAGGTCCACCAGTGGATGGAAGGACACACACAAATGGGGAATGTTGAATGTTATTCATCTTGTCAATATCAAAGCACTATTATGGTGCACCGCTTAAGAAACTTGCTCTCGAAAGCTACAGCTGCAATCCTACAATAATGCAAACAAGATTGCATGTGACAGATCAATCGATGATGTTCTTCAGAGTATGGATCGCACACTGCTCCGTATGCTTCCTAAACTTTTCCCTAAACCACGAATGCTTGCATTCATACTCCATCAAATGTCAGCAATGATGAATTGCTACAAACAGTGTTCTCGATCGTGGATTCATTGATGGTGAAATGAAGGTCCGCACCCCCGATGTTGCGAGGGTGGGTGTGTGGATTCTCAAAATCATGTTTGCACAGCAAGATTGAAGTGTAGAACCAAAATTCTCCTAGAAAGTGCCGTGAGAAAGTAATTGAAAATATGCAGCAGCTACTACGGGGTAGAGAAGTAAACTTATCTCAAAAAATCAATGGCCTCCAGAGAGAGCTATGTGACAGGGGCCTACCTGCAGGGCGATCCTTAAGGAACCGTTGGTGTTGATCCCGATGTTCTCGCAACAAATGAAGGCAGGCTCGTTATCGATTGTTGCAAAATAATGCAGCAAAGGCTTGAAATATTCTGATTCCAAAGAACCCCAGATGGGCAAAGTTTGTGAATTGTTTTTGCGATTTTTTCATTTTGGAAATTTCACTCCATGGAAGAATGCGAAATTAAATCTATCTCACTGATGGATCTGGAAAGTTTTGATAAATTACAATTAGTCACGCTCAAAAAAGCTTTATAAAATCCGGAAGTTATTCCAATGCAGCCCAATGCAAGAGATGAAGCAGGTGTTACCTATTAACTCCATACTATCGTGAGAAAGGTTATTACGCTGCATGGATCATGAAATAAAATTTCCCCAATTCATATTGCATAATGGTGTAATGAAACGATATTTTATTTTTCAACTTTTGTTATCCCTAAAAATGAATTCAATGTGAAGGCCAACTTTTTATCAAAATACCTAAGTGACAAGTGAGAGTGTTACTACATCCTCGACTTGTAAATGGTCTCTTTGAGAAACTTCTAAGGGCAATAGGCAATATTTATACCTTCCATTATGTTTCGCATAATAAAAAGTATTCTTTGGACCAGAGAGAAACTTGTCATTGAGCCGGATGGATCTATCCACCGCCAAAATACCGAGGAGCTATTTTGCCAAGAATCAATTTGCTGTTGCGAATTATATGCCGAGGGCTTCAACGGGTCATCATCATGGCAGCATTAGGTCTTTATTGGTAATGGCATTTTCTCATCGCTTGGGAAGGTACAATTGTGCTTATTATGGCAAAGCCAAAACATTCTTACTACAAGTGTTATATAATAAGGAAGAACCGTGAGCATTGTGGTAAAACCATTCTTTTCAAAAATGTCAAGGGTTAAGCTCTGTATTCAAGTGAGTTTGAGCTGCAGAAGAAGAACTCAGGAGTTCGGTTCTGAAAGAAGGTAAGATGACACGAAGGGCATGGATCGCCATGGGAGTCCGAATTCAAGTTGAAAATGCATGAGCTCATAATCAAGCTAGGAGCGATACGATACGATGAGGGCTCATTCGTGAGTCGAGTCGCCTAAACACCTAAGTGAAGAAGGAGCACATCTCGAGAATTTCTCATTCCAAATCATCATTCGTCTTTCGCATGATTGCCTAATTCTTCGTGCCTAATCAACAACACAACACTATAATTCAAAGCATTGGTTCATGCGCAAGCACCTGTAATCTATATCACACAATTTCTAGAGGTGGAACTCGCTGATGAAGTACCTCAAAATATACCAACCCAACTTGTGGAAGTAGTCACAACTTCTCAACCAAAAGTTGATGATCCGGTTCTTTCCCCACCTACATTTGAAGAATCACCACAAATGGAGAAAATGGCGACAACATCTTTCTCACAACAAGAAGATCCAATTTCAGCAACACCCGAAGGTGATCCCCTTCAGCGTGATGAAGATCAATTCCCAACGAACACGAGAACCATGTACAATGAGGTACTTGGAGAGGTTCCCACCTGGCTACATGATATCCTGAAGAATTGAAAGAGGGTCATCAAGCCAATAGTGATAAACTTGGAAGCGATTAAGTAAATGTTAGAATCCATCACTCCAAAAAAGACCAAATACTACGCTAAGGTGTGTGTCAACGAATTCATAAATCACTTCGATGATTTTTCAACACCACTCGTTCACAATGGGGCAAAGGAGATGGATTTCCAAGACTCTGAAGTCTCACGAATTCTGCTCGAGAGATCAACACTTTGGGATGGTGACAAAGACAAAGGACATAACTCCAGGCAGTGAATTGCAATTTTGGCTCTTGGAGATCTTCTCAATGGCGAAAGACCGTGGTCGGATTCTCGATAAACCAAGGTGGCGAACGACTACTCCTCATGACAAATGAATAATTCACCATGGAAAGGTACTTTGAGCATGTGGAGAATTGTGAATATGAATACGAATGAAGACAAATCTTCTCACACCAGATATTGCTCAGATAGAGGGGTGGATGAATTGCTCAAGTTTCAAACTCAACACTCTTGTCATTCGAGGATCAGCAGAGCACAAATAAATGAGTTCATTCCCGCACGATCGGGATAGGCGGACTCTTGGCCCAATGGATAAGGCACGATCCTAGGTGTCTTGATCTAGGTGGCACATCACTGACTAGATGTCTACGTGTGCATACAAGTCATTTAAGTGGGGTCCACATGTACCCATTTCTTTTATTTATGTATTTTTCCTTAAATGACCTTTTAACTTAAGTGGTTTCTATTTTTAGTCACTTTTTAAAGTTGGTTGAAAAAAAGTCAAAGTCACTTAAGTGCCCTATTTAATGTGCATTTAAAACCCTAACTACTTCGTAACCAACTTTTGGGTTATAAAAGGAAGTGAGGGGCTCATTTGTAAGGGTGACTTTGAGAGAGGAGAAGAAGATACTTTTGTGCAAGCTTTGCTTTCAAGAAGAAACTTTGTGTTCTTTTGTGAAAACATTTTGGAGTTAATAGAATAAGAACTTTGTGTCTCATTCATCATTCTCTCAGAAACATTTGGTGTTCTTATGTTCATTAGATGTTAGGTGTTTGAATCTTGCATGCAAATATTATCTTTGATCTTATTGTCAACATTAGTAATCAGTTGTTCTAGTTCACAAAGTGATCAAGCTCACTATCTACTTGCTCATGTGTGTTCCTTTGCATGTTCTTGTTTGGCTAACTCAAACTCCGTTTTATTTGTGTTGGTTATTCATCTTTTCTCTTCATGCAATATTAGGCTCTGCTTTTACCTAACTCTTGCATGTTCTTTCAGTCCATTCCATTCCACTCCTTTCTTTCATTCTATTCCTTCATTCACTTTTCTTCCATCATGTTCCAAAACACCCCCACATACAATTTTGAATGTACAGATGTAAATACAGCTTTGGTTTTCAATGGAATCTTCTACCCCCATATAGAAATAATGGAAGTGTCATCAAGGCATGGATAAGATGTCAAGGATTTTATTATAACACCCAATACGGTTTTTGAAGAAGGGGTTTCATGCATTGTGGATGAATTGGACTTAGGAGTGGTGGATGAAGGAAAGAGATGTGTCTTACTATTATGAGGCTTTATAGGAGCCTTGGATTCGATTTTGATTTAGAATAAGGAATAGATAGTTGTGATTCATATTTATTGATGATAGAGGACTTAGATGAAGGGCCTTGTCCCAAAATGGATGGAGGAGGCCCTATGATAGGTGATGATACATTGGATTACATGGAATCATGGGGTTTATGAGGAGGGAGATCTAAACTTTTCTCGTGGATGTGTGAGATATTTTGGGTAGGGACATCAAGGTTCTTAATTTTTGTCATAAGGATTTACCTTGACGGAAATAACGATGATTTCCATCCGGGGATTCTTAGGGGTAGAATTAGATGATTTTGATGTAGATTTGGTTTTATATGTGGGGGTTGAAGATGAAGGTGGTTTTGGGTAACACAAGTGGTGAGATGAGAAGAAATTTTAGATTGTGTGGATTTTAGAGATGTTGGTATAGGGGTTAGGGTACTTATTGGAGATAAGGATGAAATGGGGACATCACTTGAAATCACATCAAGGGGGATGTATGTTTGGTGGGTTCGGATGTGGATGTGGGTAAGGATATGGTTGTATATGGATGAAGAAGTAGATGTAGACATAGAGACAGATGTTAAGAAATATGTGGGAATGGATACATTCATGGGTGACGTGGTAGATAAGGGTATGGAAGTGGATATAGACATAAGGATGGTTGACGAGGATGTTGAGATAGGTGTGGATGAATTAGATGTAATAGATTTGGGTGTAGTAGATGTAGATAAGGGTACATATGTAGGTATGATTATAGAGGTAAGAGTAGTGTTGATGTGGGCATAATAGATGTAGGTATAGTAGATGGAAGGGTGATGGGCATAGGTGGTGATGTTGAATCTTGACTTAGAGTATTAATTGTATGGGTGTTGGGTGCTTGAGATGTAGGGGTAGTTTGATTTTTTTAGATGATTTGTGAAGGTTGCTTAAATACATATAGGGTTTGGTTGGGAGGAGAGTTAGGATTATCTAATTGAAGGTCCCCATGATCTATGAGATGTTGCATGGGATATTTTAAGGTGTGACACTTTTCGATATAAGGATCATATACTTGGTGATGTTTACAATAGTGGTCTTCGTGATACCATTTGGGTTGGGACGTGGATCATAAATGTGTTGGATAGGGGGAATTTGGATGACAAGTGTAGCCATAATTTTGTCAAAGATAGAACTATATGATTCTCTAAGGGGAGTATAGTTAAGGGTTAGTCTAGGATCCCTTTTCTGAGGCTCAAGTGTGGGATGTAGATGAGGAAGAAGACTTGAATATAGTGGCATTGGCTGTGTTTTTATATTTTCATTATGGGTCAATGACTTCGTGAATTTCGTTTTTGTCTTGTTGGAGTGAAGTTTGACATGGCCTTGTTTAAGGGCACGAAGCTTGATTTTGCGATCCATGATAAACTCCTCTTCAAGGTTTGGAAAAATTAGATTTGAAGAGTGGATGATATATGCTTTGCATATGACCAAGATAATATTTTGAGTATCTCAATCTGAGGAAGAGAGAAGGACAATTGATTGATGATGTCACACTATCTAGTGAGGAATTTGTGATAGATTCATTGTCAAATTGCTTAATGGCGTAGAGGTCGGTAATGGTGATTTTACGTGTGATGTTGAAAGAAAATTTTTCTAAGAAGAGTTGCACAAGTTGGGTGAAGGATAATAAAGAATGTTGGGGGTTTTTTATACTAGTCCAAAGCAGGTTTGGCCAATGACATGGGGAAAGTATGAAGCATGAGGTCTTGGTCATGAGTGATGAGATAACATGCATGCCTAAAGGCACAAAGGTGTTTTTAAGGGTCCTCCTTACTATTGAATTTAGAAAATTTGGGGATTTCCTAGTGTGAAGGATAAGGTTTGACGGTATTTATGGGTTTAAAGGCTCATTATATATTTTTTCATAACTAATAGTGATCTTAGGCCCCAAAGTATTCTTCAAGATTATCCATTCTACTTAGAAAATATTGCATGGGGTCATTAGATGTGTGAGGATGAGGGATTGATTGGTGAGGTTACATATTATAAGAAGTGGATGGATTGGGTTATGAATGAGTTTGATAGGTTTGAGGATAAGTGGGTGTTTGTATGGGGTGGTTGATAAGGAGGAAGATAGTTGAAAGCTTGTGATTGGATAGGTTGGGAGATATGATGTTATGGAGGGATATAATTGGATGGATAGGATTGTGATTTTTGTTGAGAGATGGGGATATAAGATTGGTTTTGCATGGGATGAGTTGGGAATTAGGTATGGGCTGGTTTATACATTTGGATAGATTGGTTAGGGAACATGTGGAGAAAGATACTTCAGAGTGGAGGTTGATAAGTTTTGGTGGATTCTTAAGGTGCGGTTGTGAAGTGATGACATTTTTATGAACTTGGGATGTAGAGATAGGAATCGAGGTTTTTACATGTTACTCTGTGGTAGAAGAAGTAGATGGGACTCTTGTAAAGTTTGGGTAGGGGTGTTAATAACCAAATTAGATGAATAAGTAATGGGGATAGAAGAAGTGGGGATGGTGTTGATGTGGGGTAGGTTGGGTGGAATGGGAACCACCAATTTATTGAATTGATGGGATTAATGGATCATGATGGAGGACTCGTGGGGGCCATGTTTATGTTGATCCATCGTTAGCTCATTCATGGATCTTAGGAATAAAACAACAAGTTACAATGTGAGGACTTCAATGGAATCAGATTAAGAGGGATAGGCATAGAATTTTTAAGGGGAGGTCCATCAATGGGGATGTGAGTGGAATTACAAGAGAGGTAAACATGGAGAGAAACGATATTTGCGTCAAGGAGCTCTTGAACTCCACTCATCCATGAGGGATGATGGGGATCCAAAGGCTCCTAAGGATATAGAAAATGGGGGTGTAGTTGGACTAGAGGGAAGCAACCGTGATAGAGAAAAGGGTTGGTTTCAATATGAGGATTAGTTCGATAGTTTGAGACTAAAGGAGAGGAGCAATAGAAATAGTAGGTTGGGAAACCAAAGAGGAAGTGATCAATGGGGTGGAAGAGATGATGGAAAGGAAGAATTTTATTTGAAAATGTTTTTGGAATTAGGGATATCATTCGATTAGGTTGTTCTGCTGTTCATTTTATTGGCCTAAGAATGGGTGATAATGGGCATGAAACAACAAAAATAACTTATTTTGATTTTTAATATTACGTATAATTCACGTATCAAAGTGTTAATTATATTTTTTATTAAAAGAGTGTGAAAAAGAAAAGAAAGGGGCTCAAAGGGAACCTAAGAAGTGGCCAATCTAAGGATGGTTTCAAGTTATCTTGGCTAGCATCCTTGATATACCCAAAGCTACATGATGCTCAAATTGATGATTATTACCAGATGTGGCTTGATATTGGGGCCTACCCTCACTTCACACACCACAATGATAAGGGTGTCGGGTGCTTAACCGATATACCGATAATAAAAAAAAACTTACACATGCTAAACACTATGGTGGATTCCTTATTATGTGATGAAATCCCAATAATTCCACCTAGTAGGAAATGTTTTAGATGTGTTAATTCATTTTTGAGTTTGGTTTTGTGTGGAAGAAGTGTGAACGTAATAGATTACCTCTTAATCATACTATGTGAGCAAGTAAGCATGAAGGTGTTCTTTTCAAATCCCAAAATCAAATTTTATATTCGATGAGATCATGAAGAAAAAGGAGGGAGAGAGATGGTGAAAAAGAGAAAATAAGGACAAAATGAGGAGTACTTGGGTAAACAAAAAAAAACTTTTTCAAATTCAAGCACACGCATTGTTGATCCAAATAAGAAATACCCCCAAATAATGCATGCAAGGAATATCTACCTGTAGAATTAGTAGAAATAAATAAATAGAAAATAAATGAAATAATGAAAATAAATGACTCACAAAAGAGGAAGATTGGGTCTCACTTTGGGCATGCCAGAATGTTGATCAAATTTTCCCACTCCTATTTCAACTAAGTGGAATGGTGGAAAAAAAAATAAGAAACTCTAAATGATGAGATGGTTTAAGGCTACCTCTTGATATGCAATGGTGATGGATATAGATGCAGGAGCATCAAGTACAAAGTGTAATAAGGTCATATGAGACCATTAGATCATGATTAGTATAGGTATGTTAGAGTTAAATATGTTGTAAAAGTGAATAGGTGCTTGTAAGAAGATTGCCAGGGTAAGTTTGACTTGGCAAAAGAGTTGTTAAAGCTAAATTAGTTATTATTACAAGCCACATAAGGCTATGAAAGCCATGTCAGCATGTATGAGTTGTGTTTGAACGAGATCTAGGGGAATTAGGAAGTTGTTTAGGTCTATCCCAAGCTTAGAGCATGGTTGAGATAGTCTAGGAGTTTGTTTAGGGATTGTTGAACTAGTTTAGGAGTCCATATTTAGAAAATTCACGCCTATTCATAATGGATTCGAATGTATGAAGGAGAGAGGGAGGGGGAGGTTTCAGAAGATGAATAATGAAAAATAAAAGTGTGGATGATGTTTGGAAGAAGGATTTGGCTCTCTTTCAATGAATTTTCATGTTTCTTAATAGACTATGCATGAGGACTATAACAGGACAACATGATGGAAACCCTCAATGCCTCTAAAATGGTGCAAAGATCTTGAATGATAAGATGGAAAGGATATATAGGTAAATAGGACCACATTCATGATTGGTGCAATATTTTATTAAATGAAGTAGATTTTATATGTTCTTGTGAACTGTGTGAAACTTGCATACTGGCTGTGAAAACTGATCTGTGCAAACCAGTCTCGGGACAGCATTCGTAACTTTTTCATATGAGCTCAAAATAAGCTGAAATTTTAACCATATGAGAATAAGATAATATTGCAATTGGATATAAAAGGGTTTTCTTAGATAGTGATTATTTTTAGAGATATGTCTTATTTTACCCATTGGGTTGAGATTGCATGATACTTGTTTGACAAAATGTCTGCCATGTTAAAAAGAGTATATCTCATGGAGTTTTAGGAATTAAGACCTGAAATTTGGAATCTATCATGGTAGGGTAGTATATTTGGCTATGAAAAATAAATTTTTATTTTCCATGTATAAATTTTTCGTTATTTATGACAAATCCGGGAGTAGGTCCTAAATGCGCTTAAGGCTAGGAAAGTGTGAGATAGCAAAAACAAGTCAAATACCATAAGTTGGAGATTGATTCAAGTTTTGACAAGGGAATGTTTTCCTTATTGTGTCTGATGCTATTATGAGTATGTGCATGGAGATCCTTAGGTAGGGGTGGTATAAATAAGTTCTAGATATTTTTAGCTCTCAAGTGTTGAATGGTAAACCTTTAAGTAAAAAGAACAAATAAAGTACAAGTTCAAGCTTATAACTCCTGTGCAGATATATGGGAACAAAAGATCCTATCCACGTTCTATTTTGATTATAACCTCCACAACAAAAATAATAAACTTCCTAATGAATGTCATAAAATGATTAGTAAGGAGATGTATGATGGTTTCAGGATGAATAATGAAAAATAAAAGTGTGGATGATGTTTGGAAGAAGTATTTGGCTCTCTTTCAATGAATTTTCACCAATAGATCTGCACGAGGATCACATAATAGTGATGGAAACTGCCTCTAAAATGGTGCAAATATCTTGAATGATAAGATGAAAGGATATATAGGTAAATAGGACCACACATGATTGGTGTAATACTTTATTAAATGAAGTAGATTTTAAATGTACTTTGATAAAAAATTAGATAAAACAAAAATGGATAAATGATAGGATGTAACATATCACTGAAATGAAATAAGAATAAGATAAGAAATGTATAAAAGGGTTTTCTAGATAAGATATGATGTGTTTTATTTTACCCATTGGGTATGATGGTAAATGATAATAAATTAAACCAAACATGATTAGGTTGATGATGGTAAATGAAATAAATTAAACCAAACATGATTAGGTTGATAAACTCGAGAATGATAGGTATAGTGACTAAAGCAGAATAGATCAAAACAAGTGCATAAATGAAGATTCTAATCTGATGCTAAGATGTTACAGAGGGATATAGATCTGATGTAGAGGTGCTAAGGAACAGAAAATATGAAAGAAAGGTGCAGATCTAATGAGAAAATGATGATTTTGATCAGTCGATGGAAACTAAGTTGGATCGATGATGAATGGGGCTAAAAGGCAAGATATGGGCTCTTGAATAGTTGGATCCCAAAGATAGAGGGACCTAAACACTAAAATAACTATAATACAAATGATAGATTAGGCATAAGAAAAATAGATATGGTATAGATCGTGTTTGATAATGATTGGGGATAGTGGAGATGATATTTAAAGTAGCAAGTTTGCAAAACAACAAGGTGGGAAGATATGAGGTACTATAGTTGGTGGAAACAAATAGTTTAAAGGGTGGAAGGAAGAGAACAAGATAGTTGTATATCAGATCAATGGCAATTAGATGGATATGATGGAGACCGGGGATAGATCTAGGGTTTGAAGGGGATAAATGGATGGGAGAAGATCTGTGAATAAGGATAAAACAATGTTGATGCAATGATAGAGCTCCAAGGCAATTGGTAAACTTGAAAGACTAATAAAAAGGGGTGATGAAACAATTGTGAGGGCTCCACAAAATTAAAGGATTCAAGATCTCCCAAGATGCATGTAAGAAGCTCCAAGATAGCTCCAAGTTGATGGTTATATCTCCTAAGAAGAGAAAGAAACAAAGAAAACTTGTAGGAAGGTCGAATTCTCCAAAATTGCATCCTCTTGAAGAGGAGGGGTATGGGGATACTTATAGGGTCAATAGTGACCTGCATGGGTTGTCGATGACTACGAAGACCTTCAATTTGGGTGGTGGATATGATGATAAACTCGATCGAAAGGGCCCAAAAGGGGAAAAATTAGGATTTCGAGAAATTAAGGTGGGTTAAGGTTTCTTAGGGATGATAAAAGGTGGTTGGGGGATAGAAATTCACTGAATGAGGGTAGAAGGGAACCTAGGGATGATAAAAGGGGTGTTTAGGGAAGAGAAAGGGATTAATGGATTGGTTTAGGGGTAATTAAATATGATTAGGGATGGATTAGGGAAGGTAGAATAATGATAAGATTAAGATGGGATTAAGATGGAAAAGTGGGAATTAGATTAATAAGATAGGATTTTTTAGGGAAAGGGGGTATTCAATGAGAAGAGAGGTATGTACATGGAAAATGACGAAAAGGGGGAGAAAATGTAGGAGGGACAAACATACAAAAATTTGGTGTCTACAATCCCATTTTATGAATATAAATACTTCAAGTATCTTGTGGATTACCTTTGTGGCTATAGTGGTCATCTTGAGGTTGAGGGATGTATTCCACCCAAAATTATTAATTTGTATGATGATGAGCCTAACAAAATCAATGTTAGGATAAAAATTCTAATCTCCTTGATGTCATTATATTACAATTACTTCTCAATTGGGGATCTCACTCACACAATAAGGATGTTGAGTTCATCCCTATTACCTTTAATCTCACTAAGTGTTCTCCCATAAAGAATCTCATTCAACCCAAGATTATTATTGATTCATTTTATATCAATGTCACTAGATGTGAGTATGATGATGGTTATTCTCTAAACAATACCTTATTAATATTTATTCATGATATAAGAGTGAAAAAATAATTCATTATCAAGAATCACTACACTCTACCTTTAGTCATAAAGATAAAAACTATCACTTTCTCCCCATGAGAAATACACATATTATTTCTAATAGTGCACTAACACTTATTCCCTTTGCTGATTGACGGCACACCACCAGCTTAGACCTATGTAACTCCCCTCTCACGACACCTTTTTGGTCATTTTTTCTCTTATAAACCATTCAAACAGGTTTTATAGCCTCGTTCTAACTACATTATCTTCTTATTTCCTTCTAGCATGCTTCTATTAGCTCCCTAGAATATCAATCCACTTCGTTGGATTGATTAAGCCCTTCAGAAACCCTTCCAGAACCCTAATTACTCTCTAAGAGAGATTAATTAGTCTAACCTAGGTTAAATACCCTAAACATAGTCAAATCACACTTTGACTTGCTAAAAGTGCTTTTGGACTTTAGCCTTTTTCCCACATGCACCCAAATCTCCCATTTCTTCCAAACCAAAAACTATAAATAGGGCTATACCCCCTCCCTCATTTCCTAAGAATTCTCTCTTCTTCCTAGCATAGATTATAGCAATTTGTTTAGGCTTTAGATTGTATTTCATCTTCTTCCATTTGAGCTAAAAGCATTTGATTTTGTATTTCATAGCACTAACATGGAGTAAAAGGGAAGATCCATTGGCCTTGAAGCCATTAATGGGGAGATCTCTTTCTCTTAAACACATAATTGAATGCTTAAATCCTCTTAGGTTCATTATTTCAAGCTTTCAAATAATAGAGGTTAACTTCATTTGCTTAGTTTGCATGTTTATTTCAAATTAATGTATGCAAAGAAGAAAACCTTGCTCATTTCTTATCACATGGTCCATTGATCAGATTTACTAAAAGCCTTTGGGGTTTCTTTAGAGATTCTTACCCCAAATCCATGGCTTTTAAAATTTTCATTGAACACATTTGGCACACTTGGTGGGACACTTATGTCCATCCTCCATTAATGGAGGTCTTTTAGGTTTTTCAAAGTTCATTTTCAAGTTTTTGGGTCAAATCACTTGTTATTTCCTCATTTTTATTTCTAACACTAGATAAATGACCTTCATTTACATGCATTTTGTGGGTTTGATATAGAAATAGGACACTTTGACTAACAACTAACCTGTTTGCTCTTGAAAATTTGAAAATCCATGTTTTTGTAGGTTTTTCACAGGGTGTGTGTAGGTGTAAAACAAGGGCATACACACATTGAAACCCCAGCGTACCCATCGGATCAGGCATGTACCTGTCAGAGGACTTCATCATTTGCACATTTTCTCTCTACAGAGATGCGCACATCTCTCGTCATCTGGGGCACGTATCCGCCTCTCTGGCCGCATATGCGTAAATGATTTGACTATGTAAAAATTTTACAATTTCCTATTTTTTTTTTTAAAGCTTGGGTGTGTACACGTCAACAATCTCGAAAAAACACTGAGTCCATGTCAATATGGGTACATCTCTGTCATGTTGTGAGTGAGCATCTGTGTTTTACTGCATTAGGTTTCATTAATTTTTGACTACATGTGTACTCGTTAAGTAGGGTGTGTATCCATCGGTTGGGAAGTGCAGGTGTCGGTATAGGCACGCAGTGTCTGTATTAAAATTGAAAATTTTTACAATCTGCAAAAATATTTTTCTCGATCCATTACTACGCAGGTTTCTAGGACTAACAATTTAAAAAATAGTGTTTTTCCTTAAACATTTCAGTTTGCATAGTTAAAAGTGTTTTGTTCTTGGCTTAGAATTAGCTTTGTAGAAGTGTGTATGCTCTCTCCTCACATCTTCCAAGGTGATCTTGGAGATCAAAAACACTTATACAAAACTCATATAAATTGTTCAAAGAAACACTTGTTTTATAAAGGTTGAAGTAAAACTTTCATGTGATTTCAGTAGAATTTTTCACGTTGCGTATGCTCTTCCTTCACACCTTTTGGCGATCTTAGGAATCAAAAGCAAAGTGAAAAACTCTCTTTCTTGACATCAACCTATGAACTAGAAAATTACTAAAAACTTGTTGTCTACAGACCTATCACTTGTCAAAGAAAGGCATCAAAACAAAACACAAAAATTCTAATACACGTGTTCTTACAGGTTTCCAAATGGTGTGCTACTTAAAACCACATTAAGCTAAGCAAGATAAAAAACACCATATTCAAAACATTGTATTGCAGGTTTTGAAAAGGGTACGTCCCTATCCGCTCAACTAGAACATAACCCCTTTGGCATAATGCCTTAAGCTACAACAATGGGGGTGGTTCCAGAACCCTAAAGTAGTCCACCATTGTGTAACCTCGTGGATGAAACAAGAAGCGCTCCGCTTACCCACTTGACTAGTACGCCTTGTGAGTTAGAGTTACAAGTTTTCCCTATCACGACCCTATTAAAAGTACACGATGGATGCATTTACTACCCACTGTGCTTGAAGGGGGAAAAGCTGAGATACTCCCAAGATAGGCAAGGGACTATTTGGGTAAATCACCCCACTCATGGACAAATTTGTAACACCTAGTTGAGAGAACTTATTAGGAAAGCCATTTTTTCTTGGAGCCCACTTTACTAGTCCTTGTTGCGTCAAGCCATCACGAAGTGACAACTCATTTGGAATCTAAACCTTGTTTGTCAAACAAGGAAAAGAACCCTTGTGAGTTTGATCTGAGTGTCTTTCATCATGAAACTAAACTACATCTCACTTTTGCTTAGTTTTATTCTTGTCTTTGATGAAGGCGAAGCTCTGCCTAAGTGGCACTTGGTTTGTTTCCATCTTTTGATCAATACCCTTGCATTCTCATTGCCCATTGTTTGGGGTGAGAAAGGTGCATACATTACACGTTTTTTATCAGAGATAGTGCTCGTCACTTTTTTGTCCATTTATACCCATCCATGTTTGCGGATGGGTTGTTAAACATCTAAAGTGTGTGGGTATGCTTTTCATATCTTTGATAAAAGTCCATCCATCTTGATTTCAAGATCATCTTCACCACTGTGAGTCTCGGTTCATCTTTTGTCTCTTCTTGGGTTGATAATTTTGTTCACATCCTAGACACACAATCTCGGTACTTACATCATATTCTCATTTTGTGAGAAGATGGTATAAGTCCCCTTATTACATGGTTACACTACTCACATGATTAAAAACTCCTTGTTATACTTATCACTTAGTTTCAGTTTCGACGTCATCTGAGTCTTCTTGAAAAGTGTTGATAATGCCTTACATATATCATAATAAAGTTGTCATGGTACTAACACCTTGCTTGCTTGGTTAATGTATCACGGTGATGTTATTACGCTATATCTATTCGTGACTTCCATTTTTCAGAAGGTTTGGCTTTCATCGGCATTCAAACTAGTTTTAGGTATACCTTGTCGAGGGACTGCGACAACATCACGTCAGTGCTTAGACCTTGTTGGGGTTCTAACTTGACTTACATATTGATACATCATTGTCGCTATCTATTTTTAAGGCATAGACTTGGTAACAACAAATTGAGTGATCATAACATTTAGGTGTGCATATGAGTGTTTCTTGATAAAGATGATTGCATAACACTACATCTAGGATACACTAGTATAATTCCAACATCACCTTGAACGGCTTATAAAAAACCATACACTTAGGGGTTACGCTAGCTACATACAAATACGTCCACTAGTAATGCCTAAAATCATAAAAATGGCAGCCAAATCAAATGAGCATGATATAGGAGAAAACCCTTTCGACACCTTCCCATTCAGTGGTCACAATTTAGGACCACTCTTCTCTCAAGTCAAAGATACGAGACATTAATTGATCATAGTGGAGAAGAGTCAGACTCTTCCAAAGAACAACAAAGGTTAGACCTAAGTAGATTTGATGAACTCCTATATTATAATAAAGATCAAGTACTCACAAGAGTCTTAGCATTAGGAGCTAAACTTCCACATGAGTGCGAAGAAGAAACAAAGGTCATTAACCCTAACTTAGGAGAGTGAAGATTCATCTTAGACACAGATAATCCTTTTGATGTGGGGTACGCTTCCACTTCTGGGCAACATAAGGCCATTTGTCAAAGGTGAACCATCACGAAACCTCACTATAAGGCTTCACGTAAAGTGAAAACTGAGCGGAAAGCTTCCCTCCTCTAAAATTTGATGAAGAAGAGGACCCCTTGGTTGAGGAGGAGATCCTCCAAAAATAGATCTTGAAGTTGAGTCAAAAACTAGCAAACCTAGGCTCTTCAAGAAAAAACATATGCAAAGACAAAGACAAAAACAAACTTAACGAGTTTCAATTTGATCCACATACAGACTATACCTTTAAGGAAACTTAGGCTCAAAGGTCAATATCACCTACTAAAGAGCAAACTCATTCAGGAGGAATTGAAATCTATGAAAGATACGCTTACTACATTACAATAGGGAAATGTAGGCCAAAATAGAAAATATTCGTATGAAGAACTATGTCCTTACCCCTTTGATAAGGACATGTTACAACAACCTTTCCCAAAACACTTTACCGTTCCCAAGTTTGATAAATATAAGTGCAAAAGTGATCCTCGTGATCATATAAAAGACTTTTACATGGCTTGCCAAGAGGTCATGTATAGTGATAATTTCTTAATACGAATTTTTCCTCGCAGCCTAGGAGCCGTAGGATTGGAATGGTTCTATAGCATACCCAAGGGCTCCATTACAACATGGCCCACATTAGAGAAAATTTGTAAGGCATTACTCCTATAATATGGAGAGTGACATCACAATGAATGATCTATGTAATACAAAACAAAAACCCAATGAGACATTTGCAGGATTTTTACAACGATGGCATGGGTTAGCTAGTCACTTTCCTTGTGCCTTACTAGAAAAATAGTTAGTGAGCATATTTGTTCCTAACTTAAACCTAGAAATAGCCTTTCACTTGCAAATGCATTATGGCTCAAACTTCAAAGAAGTCATAGAGAAAGGCAGTCAAATTGAGAAAGCTCATTGCCAAGGGAACACTTAAACCTATTACTAAAAACAAACATGAAGCCAAATCCACAGACAAACCTAAATTCTTCAATAAGAATAAACATGTTGTTGGTGATGGCATTACAAACTCCAAGAGAGTCCAAGCTGTATAAATAGCCCACTCTTAAAGCTTTCGCAAGGACCTCATCCCAAAGCACCTACAAAACATACGTTCACATCCTTGACAGAATCCTTATCTACCATCCTAAAACAATTAGATGGTGTAAAAATGGTAGAATATCCAACGGCAACAATACCATATCCGAAGATGCTCCAAAACTGGTTTGGTTCAAAGACCATGAATATTGTGACTTCCACCATGTCAAAGGACACAAAATGGATAGATGTTTGAGATTGCACCATTATATCCAAGACCTCATAGAGGAAGGGAAGATTGCTGTGGAGTCTCCCCCTGAGACCGGTAAAAGTTCAAATGAAAAAATGGGTATTTACAAAGAACCTTTTCCTGACCATACGAGATAAGAAGAAAAGAAAACCAGATCAAGGGAAAACTTCCAATGACTATAGGACTATTTCCTATGTGTACCCTACAAATGATAGTCCTTATGATTCCCTCATTGATGTATTAACTCATCTAATGAATAGATCAACACCATTCGGATTTTAGAAAAGAGTTACGTAGTCGGACAAGACGTGCCCGCTTAATCATACCAGATCCTGTGTCCTATTCCTCAGGAAGGTCAGTATAATTTAATAGAGTAGTTAGAGAAAATGCACTTCTAGGATATCTATTCTTGATCTCCTCAAGATCTCTAATGCCCATAAGAACATACTATACAAAACTTTGCAAAATTCAGGGGTTTCCATAGAGGTAGACCCCACGAACCTTCAAGCCATGATTGCACGCTTAGACACCAATGATCATATTACTTTTGATCATACTACAATCCCACATAACAACCCAGAGCATAACTTACCATTGTATCTCAAAGTGGTGGTTACCCATCACAAAATCAAAAGAGTACTTGTAGATGGGGGATCTGGTCTGAATATTTACACCTTGAAGCTGGTAAAGTAGCTAGGCCATTCAGAAATAGAGCTGGGTGCTAAGACTATCACAATCACAACATATGACAATGAAGAAAGAGAGTCAGTAGGGACTATAGTGGTTCCCATGGAGGTAGGACCAACATGTCATGACACAACGTTTCATGTCCTTGACTTGGACCTTCCATACAACATGCTCTTGGGACACCCATGGATCCATGCCATGCAAGCTATTCCATCAAATTTTCATCAGTGCATCAAGTTATGTCATGAAGGGTAGGTGGTTACCATTTTGGGTGACCTAGAACCATTCACACATTGTAGGGCATTGCACAGTTTTTCTCATGTAGCTTATGAATGTCCTTTTCATGGATGTTGTTGTCCCTCTACAAATGGAGGCTATAAAAAATGAATAGATTCAGAGTCCCTCACGCCTTTCAATCAAGATTTTCCCTCATTGGTCAATCCATTTGCTTCATGGGAGGCCACATCAAAAAATATGGCCCAAGTAAGCCATTCACTCTTGAGCGGCTCTATTGATATCAGACTTATCAATATCCCCCAAGACAAGGGGTAAGCCTTATTTTCAGTTCAAGAGCACCCGTGAGCAATGTCCTAAACCGTTGGAAAAATTTGTCCATAGTGGTCTCCTATCTAAGGAGAAAATGTTAGAAGACCCTACCAATAGAGTGCCAGAAGGCACCATGGCTTCATGCAATCAAGCACCTCAATACATCAAAGGTCCCCGCATGATGTTTTTCATGGGCTATAGTGGGTTTGGATGTGGCGTTAATGCACAAGGCCAATTGAGCCTATCCCTATCCCTCATTTTAAAATGATAAACATGGCCTTGGAATAAGGCCCCATGATGCTCTACCTTCTGAGAATGATGCCACCTCTTCTTAAACGTGAGGACGTTTCATCTCATTCTGATAGTGACATGCAGATTCCCAATGTAGCCTTTACGAGGATCTTGCCTCCACGAACCTATTCCTAGATTCATCGGTCCTTACCTTATCCAAATCCATCCCCTAGATAAATATCCAGTAGCCCTTGTATATCCTAAACTTATAGATTGGGATCAACAACTTCACGTGCCCCTGGATTTCTTTGAAAATGATGAGGCATTTACAGAGTTCATGGGACTCAGAGACTTTATTCTAGGCTGGAGACCACAAGAAAGGATTTAAGATTCAACTAGACACCTGTGCCTACTTAGGGAAGAAGCAGAGATGTGTGGATGGTTGAATAAAAAGGTTGTAAATAAAAGTACACCTACTTCTTGAGAAACCAAGCAAGAAGGCTCAACGGAGATCCCATAGTGACAAACTCTTTGATAAACTCATAGACAAACAGAATGAAGAGTCTAAAGATGAAGTGATTTATCCATTCAAAGATGATCATGAACTACCACAGGAGGTCGATCTTACTCTTCCCCCTGATCCTACATGGATGGAAGATGCTTCTAAAATGCTTATTGAGGAAACAATCAATGTCAACATTGGCTCAGAGGAGCAACCTAGAATAGTCAAGTTGGGAGCTTCACTCTCAGCTCTCAGAACAAAAGACCTTTGTAGAGCTCTTAAAATAATATGTGGACATATTCACATGGACATATGTAGATATGCCTAGTTTGGACCCGAGAGCTAGTTGTGCACAACCTCGTTGTGCACCCAGATGCCAAACCAATCAAACAAAAGTTGAGAAAGATGCATCCTAAGGTGGCACTCTTAGTCAAAGAAGAATTAGAAAAGTTGTTAGTTGTTGATTTCATTAAACCTATTGACTATTCAGAATGGATCTCTAACATAGTCCCAGTATAGAAAAAACCTGTTGGCATAAGGATCTACATGGATTTCTATGACATCAACAAAGCATGTCCAAAAGATGATTTTCCCCTACCTAACATCGACATGATAGTCAATTCAACAACTGGTTATGAAATGTTGTCCTTGATGGATGGTTTTTCAGGTTATAACCAGATACGAATTGTGGAAGAAGATCAACATAAGACAACATTCATCACCCCTTGGGAACATTTTTCTACAAAAAGTCATGCCCTTCGGCTTAAGAATGTTGGGGCTACTTATCAACGGGCCATGATAGTTATTTTCCATGATATGATAAGTGACATCATGGAGGACTATGTTGATGATATCCTAGCAAAATCCAAAAGTAGAAAAGAACACCCTGAAGTGTTGAGGCGTATCTTTCAATGTCTAAGAGACTATAAGGTTTGTTTGAACCCTAAGAAATGTGTCTTCGGTGTTTTATCAGGAAAACTCCTAGGGTTCATTGTCTCACAAAGAGGGATTGAAGTGGATCCTACAAAGGTTACAACTATCACAAAATGCCACCACCTACCACTCTCAAGCAGCTAAGGAGTCTACAAGGAAAGATTCAGGAAATCCATCACTTTATTTCACAACTTATGGATAAGTGCCACCCCTTTACTCATTTTCTCAAGAAAGATGTCACATTCAATTGGGGACTGACTGTCAGAAAGCCTTTGCTGCTACTCAAACAATACTTGTCCAACCCACCTATACTAATGCCACCTACCCCCAGTGAACCTCTCCTCTTATACATTTCTGCTACCTAGTTTTCCATTGGTGCATTACTTGCCCAATATGACTTAGCCCATAAAGAGAGAGCAGTTTACTATCTTAGCCACACCTTGATCGCATACGAGTTGAATTATCCCCAAATAGAAAAGGCCTGCTTAGCGGTTGTCTTCACATTTCAAAAGCTTCACCATTATCTCTTGAATAATAAAACCAAGCTCATATCCAAAGTTGACCCTCTCAAGTACCTTTTATCCAAACCCACCCTCACAAGCCGAATGGCTAATTGGATCATTCTCCTGAGTGAATTTGACATTGAGTTTGTGAATTAGAAGTCTTTAAAAGGACAGGTATTGGCTGATCAGTTGGCAGAAGCTCCTCTCCTAGGAATGGAACCTTTATGCTTGATTTACCAGATGCATCTATGATGTATATTGAAGAATCCATAGAATGGCAGGTCCATTTTGATGGATCTTTTACCTTTCATGGATCCGAGCAGGAGTGGTGCTCATCACTCCAACATGCGATGTCATACCATGAGCATTCCGTTGGGATTCCCATGTACAAATAACATTACAGAGTATGAAGCACTCATCACTGGCCTCAAGCTAGCTATTACATGGAACATCAGACAACTGTGAGTCATTGGGGACTCTCAACTTATCATAAAATAGGTTAATGATGAGTACAAGGTTAAAGATGAGAAGCTTATTCCATATAAGAAAATGGTTGAAACTTTGAAGGAATATTTCACACAAGTCATATTTGAACAAAAACCAAGGTCACATAATAGATCCACATGCTATGGCTACTATTGGGTCTCTCTTACGCATAGCACCTGAAGAAAGCAAGATGCCTTTCTTCATGGAACATTTATAGGTACCTGCATATGATATGCCGAGTCATGTTTGGCATGTGAAGTTGTTGGTCCTTTATCCCCTTGGTATGACCCTATCTTCCAATACCTACAAGATGGCACTCTTCCCCCTGACATCACCCATTCTGAAAAGAAATCCCTTATTCACCACATAGCCCGTTATACCCTCCTAGGAGGCACCCTTTATCATCATGGCTATGATGGGAATCTACTTCATTGTTTGGATGTTGCTGATTCTATCCACGCAATTAAAGAAGTACATAGTGGTATTTGTGGAGCACATACTAGTGGCATGGTCTTAGCTAAAAATCTATTGAGAGTAGGCTATTATTGGCCTACCATGGAATCTGATTGTTGCAACTTCATAAAGAAGTGTGAACTATGCCAAAAATATGGAAATTTAATACATGCACCAGCACAAGCCTTACAACCTATTACAATGCCTTGGCCATTCTCTAAATGGGGCCTGGATCTCATAGGGAAGCTCCATCCTTCTTCATCAGATGGTCATACTCACATCATCACTACCACCAAATACTTTACCAAATGGGTAGAGGTTGTCCCTCTTACCTATGTCACCGGTGCACATTTCAAAATTCATCATGAACCATCTCATATGCCATTATGGGATCCCCTCGCCATTGTCACTGATAATGGTAAATCCTTCAAAAATAAAATGGTTAAAACATTGTGTCAACACTTCCATATCCAACTTAAGTGGTCTACCCCTTATTACCCTCAAGGTAATGGATAGGCAAAAGCCACCAATAAGACCCTTGTATGGATTATGGAGAAAATGGTCAGTAAAACCGGCCGTAATTGGCATCTACAGATACATCCCGCCCTCTGGGCCTATCGTACCTCCATCCGCACTCCTACTAGTGTGACCCCATATTCACTTGTCTATGGCACTGAAGCCATCATACCTTTAGAAGTGGAGCTTCCCTCCCTGAGAATATCTCTCAGAGACTATCTTGATAAAGATGAAGACTACAGAGTTGCTCACCTAGCAGAGTTAGAACTATTAGATGAAAGGCGTATCAGAGCGCTCAATCACCTAAAATCTATCAGAAAAGAGTTTTCAAAGGATATAAAAATGCATCATTCATCGGAATTTGATGTAGGAGATCTAGTTCTCAAAGAAAATCAAAAGAACACCGTCAAAGACAGAGAAAAGAAAGGAAAGTTCGAGGCTAACTGGTTAGGTCCTTATGTTGTAATTGTAAAATATGGATCAGAGCCTACAAACTTGCATATTCAGATGGTGAAGAGCTTCTAGAACCTATGAACACCATGCACTTGAAGTGGTTCTATGCTTAGGCATGACGAGAATATCAAATAAGAACTAAAAATTGGAAAACAAAGAAAAAACAAGCAAAAAATGGAAAAATGAGAAAATAGTAAAGAAAAAGTAGGTCGTCCTCATGTGAAAACCACGCAATTGTGGCGTAGTGGGTAGGTCTTTGAGTGAAAACCAATTTTTGGTGCACTCAAGGAAGATTCACCGACACAAGTTACTCTTACGGAAGGATGGGTAATCGTTACCACTTTTTAGATACAACTTTTTCTGCTAGGTCTAGGAACCCTACTAGGACCACCTTTGCCTTGCCATGATCTAGTTTGTTTTCTCTTATATCTACATGAAGGACATTACCTTTGTATACTCCCATCCAATGCTGAGCATACATGCACCGTATTGTTTCATCTTCTCACATACACACATGGCATTCTACCTTTTGTATATTCCCACATCACGTTGGGGGCATCCACGCTTCTTTGTTCTTGTACATTGCTTTCAAAACATGACCTTGAAAAATACAAAAACATTTAGAAAATGATACACAAAAATCTAAACATCTGAAAATTTCCTTTTAGGGATAAAGCTACATTCATCTCACAATGTTATCTTAGGGAAACCTAGACAACAAAAAAAAACGTAGCTACGAAAACTTATCTTTTTAGATAAACCCAAAAACATTAGAAAATATGTCAATGTTGTCCCGTAAAAACAAAGTAGTGCTTTAATTACTTTTAGTTGTTGGTTTGTATAGTTTTGATGTACTTAGTCTCATTGATTTGTTTGTTCTTTAAATGGATCATTTGCTTATCTGATTTTGAATCTTGTTTGATTTAAATTATGTATTGCATTACATACATTTGGGAACTCTCATGCTTGTAAAAAATTGTTGTAGGCTTCTTTATTTGTTATGTGCATCTATTTAAGGTTCATTTTTACTTTCTTAGATTAGATCTCATTTTAATCTCTTGTTAAGCTTTTGCATGTGTTTGTTTAGTTGTAGTTTGTTGTGTTGTTTGTATGTGTATATTTGTTTAGTTTTGTTAACTTTTGCTTGTGTGTTTTGCATACAGTTGTTTGTTATCACATCTATCATCTATCATTTCATCACATTTCTAACATCATTCACTACATCATATATATACAAAAATGCTAAGTATTACATCATGCATGTATGCTAAGCTAATCATCACATATCGTATCATCAATGGGGCAAGAGGGGTTGCGCATAATCACAAATCTATCCCCCCCACACCAATATCATCTAGTATCATCCCAAGTGCTAGAATACAAACTCAGAAACAAATCATGAATCCAAAACATGTGGTGCTATATACAGATACATCATCAAAAATGAAAGCAGAAATATACACATTTCTGAATCTAAGGTATGCCACATACATAAAGGAAAGAACAAATCATACATCATAAATCCATCATAGAATGATACATCAAAATGTCCATATATATACATGTATAATTGTCTAGGTCAGTACTCAAAATAATACATCATCGATACAATATGCCATCAAAAAGGGGCATGCATAAAAAAAATCGAGCCTTCATCACGAGGCATCATCAAAATAATGGTATACATAGCTATACATCAAAATCAGCCTTCATAAGAGGCATGTATACAAGATATCTATACAAAAAGAATATAGAGCTCAACCACAGCTCTCACCCTCATCGGGGCTCCTGGGTCTCATCACCTGGTTGATGGAATAATGGTGGCTATGATGGACCTGCACTAGGGGTACCACCAAACTATCTAGATGGCCCCTGTCTAGTCGGCTACTCTGGTATAGGCTACCTAACTAATCTCACTGAATGACCTGATCTCTGTGACCTAGAGCCTATGTCACACTCACATCTGACTACTGGAATGATACTACTCACTGATCTACGAACTTACCTAAAGTAGGTAGTCCTATAATGACATGGCCTCACCACCGGATCTCATCGCATCTCGTATCAAGTCCACATCTCTAGAAGTAAGAGCTTCCTGTAGGGGGCATCTCACTGGCCTGTCAACCTACCAATATCAGCCTGAGCTGTCTCAAGGTAGCAGCCTCTCGATCTCTGTCTGTGGTAATAACCTGCACTTGGGCTCATGCCTAATCCCTCTATGTGAAATAGCCCTGTGACTGTGCCTGTGCATGGTCCCTCTGGGACAACAACCATCCACACCTGAGTCTGGGACTGGTGTAGGAGGCTCAATATCTGAGCACCCTATGTGGCCATCTCTCACATCTGACTCTGCCATGAAGCACTATCGCTACCCTGGTAGCCTATGCCCTAGCCTGATCCCTCTCTCGTTGTCAAAATCTACACCTGGGTGAGTGCCTGATCTCGCTCTGTGTGAGGGCATGTACCTGTGCCCTAGTTGTGTCTCTCTCACCAACCACATGTAACTATACAGTAATAATAGCCACTGTAATTACTACTCCAAAGAGCAGCTCGCTACCCACCAATGTTGCTTACTCTCTAGAATATCAAGTGGTGGCCCCTACTCTGAAGTACCTGTTTGAAGAGGGGTATATATCCCCACTAGAATGCCCACTGGGGAAACTCTATATCCACTTCCCTGTATACCTGTCTCAGCCTGGGCCTAGGGCCCTGTCCCTATGGCTGCTATGGTACGGGACCCTGTCCCCTACCTCTAACATGGTGGTGCACATCGGGCCCCCTCATCATCATCATCATCACTATCACTCCACCCTCCACCACTAGGAGGCCCCACTAGAGGAGGTCTCACACCGACATCATACGCCACTCTGGGAATACTCAAATGGTGTGGGAGCACACCATGGTACCATGGCCCATACTCCAACGTAGTGCTTGATCTCTAATCTATCCATGAGTGGTACCCATATAACAGGTACCACCTGTCAAAAACTAGCCAGTGCTCTGTCACGGGAAATCTGTGGACCCATATCAAAATGCTCTCTAGCTCTGCGAGCATACCATCTGTCTGGCCCAGGAACATCTTGGGTAAGGCCAAACTACCTCTGGCACCGATCTACTCTATATAGCTCCCACATATAGTTGCGGCTACCCAAGATAAAATGCTCAACATGGTAGCAGTGTTGAGCTCTAAACCATCCTCTGGCCACTGGAAATGTCTATAAGGCCTCCATACAATGGAAGCCTACCGCAACTCATCCAACTCACACCTGGTAGTGGTATGTAACTCCCATAAACGGTCACATCATCCCCTGCTGGGACCCAACCCATCATAGAAGGCTCATCAGGAGCCCGAAACTCTCAGAACACCTAAGGGGTGACCAATAACAATGTGGTCCCATGCCCAAATCTATGTAGTAAATGGGCTGGTCCTACCATCTTCTGATGGTAGTAAGTAATCAAATGAAGGTCCCAGTATAGATGTGCTAATATGCACTGACCCCAACAGTAGGTCTCTCCCTCCACCAAACCAAGAATCACTCCAAGGAGTCCAAGTGGAAATGAAGCACCAGTCTTGTCAGGGAGTAAAACTCCACTAACAAAGGCCATCATATAGACCACTACTTGTCTAACTCTAGATCATCAATACATCGTGATAATCTGATGGACATCCCACGCCGTGGTATCGTGGGGACACTGAACAAATGTATAATATGTCATTGAATATCGGTCCAACGGCTCGTAGTCTCGATAAGTTGTCCTTGAATCGGGACCCACATGATGCACCATACATCCTCCAAGGTAATGGTAATCTCCCGGTCGGGAGGTGAAAGCACTTGACTCTTCACTATGCCATCGCTCTACTATGGCTATCAAAAGGCCATGATCTAATGTAATCTGTGGCATCTCGGCCACATGAGTCAATCCGTCACATATAAAAGGCTCTCCAGGTCACTCTATCATCATCATCAAACTGTGCCTCTATCACAACTAACCACCCATAGTGCTCGTGAGTCTGAAGAATGGGTAACATATGCTATAAAATCAATGCAAGTGTTAGGCACTTACCTATTTCTATATATTTTTCTAAGGAAAAATAATTTCTTAAAAACACATCTAACTTACTAATTATTCTTTTCTTCTAATCTACTCTAGTCCTAATTTTTCTATACTTGGCTATTTTTTAGCCAATTGTCTTTTCTCACTTCATTCTAGCACCTACGCACCTCCTTTGGCACCTGCACGCCCTAAACGATGCATACGCACCCTTACGGAAACATACACACACAACCTCTTTTCTTCTTCTCCTTTTGGCACGTAAGCCACACAGGATGCATACGCCCAATGATGATGCCTACGTGCACCTTTCACACACGCATGCATGTGGCTATTCTAAACCTCACCGATGCATGCGCTCCATCTAATTTTTCTACGAGTAAACATGTGCATACCTACCTTTCTCAAATGATACACGTGTGCACACACTCTCTTCTTCCAAAGGTATGTACGCATCCATCCTCCCTCCCATGAATGGGATGCACGTGCACGTCCATGTCCGTTTTGATGCATGCATGCGCATGCACGTACCCAAACCGACGCATACGCCCACACGCATGCATCAAATTCCATCCTACCTACCCTAGAAAACCCTAAAAAGGTAATAAATGCATAATTAATAGGGGAGGGATAGGCCACTCACGAAAGGTCCATCTACTGGGTCCCACATGTACTCTCGGATGTGATCCACGTGCCTCGTCCTCCTCGGTATTCTCACCATCTCACTCTAGGGCTATCACTTTCACTCACGGTAAAAATTTGCAAGGCTCTAGTAGAAATGAATTGGTCGTGATTGTTTTACCGACCCTGGTGGGTATATTAACCCGTCGCGATGCCCCTGGGGCATGTTTTCTCCACCGTGATCATTCTAACCTTCTTCTATCCACTATGATAATTATTTTTGTATTAAAATAATTATTTTTACTAATTTTCACATGTTGGGGCACTTCGTGCCATCCAACGGTCACTTCTCCATCGACATTGAAATAATTTACGAACCTTTCAGGTGCCTTTTCCACCTTTTCCTCTACTTTTCATCTATTTTCCCCATCATGATAATTATTTACTAATTTATTTTAAATAAATTATTCTCGACCCATTTTTCTTCTTGTGGGAATATATTCTGGCTTTCTGACAGCTTTGCCTTCCCACTATCACCCTTGCATGCGTATTTTTAGAAGATCTTAGATCTTTTGAAATTCTTCTACCGATCAAAAATCAAAAAAAAAAAAAATTCAAAAAGTCAAAAACATTGAAATTCCTCAAAATGGCTCAAAATTGGTTAAACCGATCATCTACGGCTGAAATTTGTGTCTATTGCATGGCACTCATCCCAGATCTTGCTAATATTTTCAAATCATTTCAAAAAATGACTCACGCATCACCAAAATCTTCAATCACCTACACAAGCTATGTTTCTTACTTCGTTTGTACTCTAGGGGCACTATCAATTTCCTGGTACTATTTTCGTCATGCACATTACTTTTTCACTGGGACCCAAGTGTCCTCCATCTTTCCCCTTGCATAATACACCTTGCTTGGGGCATCATTCTTCACCCTTGTCATTTATCAAAACATTTGGGACTTCATCTCGATAACAAAATATTTGTGCAACTATCTTAAACATTGTTGGTTTAAGTGTGTGTGATTGTACTTATTTCCCTGTTAGGTGATTTTGTTTATTTCTCGTATTGCATTGCATTCATGTATGTTGCATGGAGTTGGTCATTTTTAGCAAGACAGATGGTTGTTTGTATCTTGGCTTTTCATGTCATTTTACGCTTCTGTCACATGCTCACATTTTAATAAGGACCCATGAGGAGGATTCTAAGCATTATGATGATTAAGTATTGATAGCAATTGATTTACGCATAGCTCAATATCCCTTTTTTCTAAGTTTCTCATCTTCTCTATCCACTTCTCTTTCGTTGTTTTCTTTTCGATCATCGATCGAGTTTCTTCATCACCCCATCGACACTCGAGGGGGCATTCGTCATCCTTCATCCTATTAATTTTTCTTCTACCCCTTCAAAAAATTTCTACTTGTTTATGTTTGTCTACTTTCTTTGAAGTGACGTAGCTTACATCACCTCAAAGAGGGGAAATGTAGACACCTATAGTTTGATCAATACACTATTATTTCTAATAGTGCACTAACGCTTCTTCCCTTTGCAAATTGATGGCACACCACCAATTAGACCTATCTAACTCCCCTCTCACGACACCTTTTTGGTCATTTTTCCTCTTATAAACCATTTAAACAGGCTGTTATAGCCTCGTTCTAACTACATTAGCTTCTTATTCCCTTCTATCTTGCTTCTATTAGCTCCCTGGAATATCAATCCACTTCATTGGATTGATTAAGCCCTTCAGAAACCCTTCCAGAACCCTAATTACTCTCTAAGAGAGATTAATTAGTCTAACCTAGGTTAAATACCCTAAACATAGTCAAATCACACTTTGACTTGCTAAAAGTGCTTTTTGGACTTTAGCCTTTGTCCCACATGCACCCAAATCTCCCATTTCTTCCAAACCAAAAACTATAAATAGGGCTATACCCCCTCCCTCATTTCCTAAGAATTCTCTCTTCTTCCTAGCATAGATTATAGCATTTGTTTAGGCTTTAGATTGCATTTCATCTTCTTCCATTTGAGCTAAAAGCATTTGCTTTTTGTATTTCATAGCACTAACATGGAGTAAAAGGGAAGATCCATTGGCCTTGAAGCCATTAATGGGGAGATCTCTTTCTCTTAAACACATAACTGAATGCTTAGATCCTCTTAGGTTCATTATTTCAAGCTTTCAAAGAATAGAGGTTAACTTCATTTGCTTAGTTTGCATGTTTATTTCAAATTAATGTATGCAAAGAAGAAAACCTTGCTCATTTCTTATCACATGGTCCATTGATCAGATTGTTAAAAGCCTTTGGGGTTTCTTTAGAGATTCTTACCCCAAATCCATGGCTTTCTCACATAAAAACAATAATTGTTTGGTTATCTCCCACAAGAATCGAGTTTATGAACCTTTTCCTAATGAACCTATGATTCAATCTGATCCCCTCCATCACATCCTTAGATTCCATCATCTAGTTATTAATATACTCATCATTCCCACCCTCATCCCTCCCTTGATGGTATTCTTTGTGATGCCCTCACATGGATTCTGATCGAATTGATGATTTCTCTTTTCACACAATCAAAAGTCTATTGGGGTATAAAAATCATACAAGACAACCTCAAGAACCTTGTGATCCATAATTGACATTAGATTCTACATGATGTAGCTAACATCATTAATGGTGCATGTAAATCATTCACACGTATCCATTAATTCACTTTATTCTACTTGGTATATCACTATTTATCTCCCTCTTAGGTTTATCTCTCCTACTTAGGTTTCTAAGACCATTATTTCCTATCTTGGATACTTTATTTAATTCTATATACTATCTCCCTCTTGGTTTTATGTCTCCCACATGGGTTTCCTTGAAATGAATTTCTACTTTGGATACTTTATCCATTCCTTTCCTATTATCTCTCGGTTGGGTTTCTATGGCCATAGTTTCCTACTATGGATAATTTGATCATTACCTTCCTACCATATCTCACTTGGTTTTATCTCTCCTATTTTGGATTCTACAACCATGGATTACTACTATGGATGATTTGGTCATTACTTTCCTATCATCTCCCACTTGGTTTTATCTATTATCACTTGGTCTAGTCCTCAAATCGACTCCCATCCCATTACATTTTACACATTTTACCTACTCTATAATTTTAAATATTTTATCATTTCCTTTCTCTTAGTCATGAATATTCCTACATATTTGCATATATAAAAATGGAATCATAAATAAAAACATGAATCAAACATAAATATCAACTAAACATGATATCACCAAAACAATGCTAACTTATATATATATATATATATATATATATAGTCTTTTATTTTACCAATAACATCCCAAGGCACGTTGGCACATCACTCGAGAAAATCTAAGTGCTTTCAAAAGCACGCAAGGGTACCAGGTCCCTCTTTTATGGAAGATTTTTCAAGGAGTTAGCATGAAAAGACATATAATCCATATCCATAATAATCATTTAGGATAAAATATAAACAGATCTAGATCTTAACCATAGTGCATAAAGAATCAAACAAGAACTAATAACATATTTACCACACAAGATCCATCAACAGCAACATCAATAACAAGAATCCATCCACAATGATCCATTATATTAATCCATAGAAAAACCAATAGTTGAATACATCATAATAATCATTACTAAGTCAAGCGCGTAGGTTTACCATAGAATATAACTCTAACATAACATGATCATGATCCTATAAGCCATATAAATCAATACATATATAGGGGTGGGGAATTTCCCTTCACCACCTAAGCATACTCAAAATAGGTGCAATGTTAAGAATAGCCATGTGTCGCTTAAAAATATAACAAGGGAGCATGCTAGCTCTTCTAACAATATATATCCTATAGATAACTCTAGTTTTAATCCTATTATTAGCTTAACTCAACATGGCACTTCATCTTCCACCTATTCCAAAATAGCTTGGCGTGACTTCCAAGTCTTCTTATCAAAATGTACATAATGGTGCTTAGCACTCAATCCCATTTTAGCCTCGTGTATGAAAAACGGCTAAGTATCAATATTTGACTTCTCTAGGTGCAAAATTATAGGGTGCAAATATGTTCATCTTATGTGCCTAAAATACTTGGAAATATTTTACCAACCCAACATTACCCCACACTAATTTCATTACCACCCTGCAATGGGTAATCATGCCTTGTCCCTTCATGAATAAAGAATCAAAACAAAAGAATGTTTGTACATAATGAATGAACAAATATGTCAAGAATATGGGTGTCTTACTCTTATGTAGGTAGAATTAACTTAGGATATTCACTTTTGATCTCTACCTCTAACTCATTCCAATCACTGAGCGCCTTATTCATCTTGTCAGGATGTCTACAAGTACTCCTTCCATCTCATCCATAGTCATGTTCTCACCCTCGTTCTACAACACTCTAAGGATGTTTGCTAGACTCGAGATCATCCCATCCATCACATCCATACGTCATGCTTATAAGCTTCCCAATCTCCTTTATTTTATCTTTATGAGGGTTTTCTCAGGTCCTTGTGGTTGAAATCACTAATCTTGCACTCGGGTTAATTTCAACGTCATGGCCTCCCTTTAATCACCTCTTTTGGGCGTTGCATTTCTACTAGCCACTCTTGTGATACTTCCTCCTCTCTCTCTCTCTCAACAACTAGAGCTTGCCTTGGTGCCATTTCTCTTCCCAACTAATAGGTATGATCTTCAAATTACAACCTTTCCACTGCCTTACCCTTTCACTCAAATCAAACCCTTTGATTTCTTGTGCCCAAGCCATAACTTTTCCTCCATGAAACCCTACCATGTGAACCTTTCTCCCTCACCCATATGAAAAACTCAAATGCACATGCATGTGGAGTCTTGTCAAATCCGTAACATGAGTTCACTGGTTCACTATTTAATCGCTCATTCTTTACACTAGCACTTCATCACACTTCCCAATTGTGAAAACTCAAAATATGTAAGGTAGCAAAAATGTTGCACTCACTAAATTTATATCTTATTTAAAAATTCCACATATTAATTATTCCTCAACCACCATTATATGGTGGAATTAATTCCACCTCTATGATTTTTCACACGTTGCACCATCTCCTTCGTGCCTAACTCTTCCACACCTCATTTATAAACTTCGCGTGCTCACTACTTTCCCGGCCATATATTACCTTACGTGCACCCTCTTGTGTTGAAGTACCTATAAAATGTGCCTCATACTAAGTATTTTCCAATACAGCAACCTACCTCATGTTATACTGAGTGTTCATCCCTCTACGTGTGGCCTTCAATCTAAGAAAAAATTCTTAAAATTATATTTATAACAATCTTTACCTCGAAGCACCTACAATTTTGCAATGCACATCAATCTGTAACAAGGTGTCAATCACTTCCCAAGCCACCCCACACTAAAAGTATGCATAGTCCTCTAGGCATGAAATCACGTAGATAATAATCAGCCATCGGCACATAAGCATACGTATTACAACAAAACACATCAAAATGAATTGACAAATCATAGTGATGTGAAAGGAAACACATATAAAGGGAATTCATTAAAGGAAATCTAATCTAAATGGTAATATTGCCTTATTACAAACACCCATAAGACTTATTTATAGTAGGGATTTATCCTACTCCCATTGAAGTAATCGGGCAACCATGTGCCATCTAATTCTGTAACTAGCAAGCGCCTGAATCAAGTATATATGTTACAACATATGGTCCCAAAATCTAATCTAAATGGTAATATTTCCTTATTACAAACACCCATAAGACTTATTTATAGTAGGGATTTAGCCTACTCCCATTGAAGTAACCGAGAAACCATGTGCCATCTAATTCTGTAATTAAGCACCATAATCAAGTATATATGTTATAACATATGGTCCCAACCAATACACTTGGAACTTTCAAGGTGATGCAAAAATTTAATCATATAGAATAACCATTTTCCAACCTCAAACTATTTATTCTTAATGTGTCTATCATTCCATGTCTTCTACCTAGCCTTTTCTTTCTTCTCGGCTCCATTGAGCTATAGTGTGATTTTCATCTAATCGCATTATTTATCAATGTGCTCTTCAAGTGTTTTCTCATCATTCAGTCCACTCCGCACACATAATACGCAGAAAGGGTAACATTAATTCCACTGGTAAAACATCCTCTACACCAAACACCAACTCAAAGGGTGTGGCCTTATTCAACCTCTTGTAGGTTTTCCTATACGCCCAAAGTACAACAGAGAATTTATCATCCCAATCCTTCCTTCCAACATCACAAATCTTAGTCAATATGAGTCCCAATATTTTATTGAAAGCCTCTGTGAGTCCCATTGACTTATAGATGATAAGGCATTGTCTTATGATGTGCTACCATAAACTCTTCCAATAATATCTAAATAGTCTCATTCAAAACATGTGTTCCCCTATCACTTGTCAAGCTCAATGGACATCCATACCGTTGATTGTGGTATCCCACAACAACCTTGTTGTTATAGTTGTTGTGTAATCCTTTATAGGTGTCGTTTCTACCCACCTTGTAGTATAGTATATACAAGTTATAATACAACATGATCCAATCCTATGTGCGGGTGGGGAAATAGGATTGACAAAGTCAATGTCCCACTTCTCAAAAGGTTCTGCACTTGCAATAGGCCTCAAGGGAATTTCATCCCTATGCCCAAGCTTTCCAAGGCATTGATAATGGTCACAAGCCTTACAATATTCTATACAATCCTTATAAATTGTTTCCCACTAAAGGCTTGCCAACAAAATCTTGCACACGGTAGCATTTCCTACATAATGCCCACATACAATCCCACCATGAGCTTCTTCCATAATGGATTCGTGCTCATGCTCAAGTACGCACTGGCGTAAAACTTCATCACAACCTAACTTGTATAAATATCCACCGATTAACATGTAATGTGTGGTGCGTATGGCTAGTTGTTTCTTTTTTAGAATCTTTATCTCTTTAGATGCCACACTAATACGTAAAAATACCACAATATATTCTAAGTCGAAGATCACGTGGTTTAATTTGAACAGTTGTGCATCCAAATTGTGTCCACAATTCTCTACATGTCCTTTCCTAAATTGATCCTCGATGATGATCGGTCCCGAATTTCTTTTCCCTTGTTTCACCAAGATCAGAAATTTAAATTATTAGAATAAGAGAATCCACCTACATATGTTCCCTTACAAAATGGGCTTATTGACCAAATACTTAAGTGACATGTGATCTATATAAAATATGAATGGAGTTGCCAATAAGTATTTTCTAAACTTATGCAACGCATAAATCATGGACAATGCTTCACGCTCTGTAGTTGTGTAATTTTTCTCATCTAGTGTCAATTTCCTGCTCACAAAGCAAATAGAATGATCAACAATCCCATCTCCAAGTTGTGTTAATACGGTGCCAATGGCATGCCAGAGGCATCAACATGTACATGAAACAACTTATCTCAAGATGAAAAGTGTAGGATGGATGCGAAATAAGTCTTTCCTTCAATGTCTCAAATGTTATCTATTGCACCTCATTCCAATGGAACTTTCCTTTACTTTTCAACAATTCTTCCAAGGGCATGACAATCTTAGCATATCCCTTAATGAATTTCTTATAATAACCTATATTTCCTAAGAACTCGTGCACCTTGCTCTAATTGGTAAGCTCCTCTAAGCCCAAAATAACAACAACCTTAGCAAGATCTACCAACAAGCCTTCTTTACAAATAATATGTCCCAACAAGGTTCCAAAGGGTGTATAAATGATACACTTCTTAATCCTCAAAGAGATGTTAAGTTACCTACATCTCTCAAACATGAGTCTCAAGTTGTCACAGTGATCTTTTACCAATCGATAAATAGTCCAATCATCCAAATAAACCTATAAAAACTTATGTATAAAGTCCTCAAATGCTTGTAAAACAATGCGCGAAAAATAAGCAGGCACATTCTTTAATCCAAAAGGCATAACTATTTATGCAAAACTTCCCCATTCAGTGGTGAAAGATGTCTTCTCTTAATCTTCTTGAGCAATCCGCATCTGATGATAACCATAGAATCCATCGGTGAAGGAGTAGATATCACACCCTAAAACACCTTCTAAAATCTCCTTTATAAATGGTGTGGGAAAGGGATCTATGACACAAGCAGCATTATACTCCCTGTAGTCCACACAGATCCTTATCCTACCATATTTCTTTATGTTTATAACCATATGGCTACCCCACTCTATTTCCTCAATGGGCTCAATGATCCCATATTCTAACATCTTATCAATATTTTCCTTAACTTCAACACATAGATTAGGGTTTGTCTGTAAGGCCTCTCAGTATGCACCCAAAAATTACATGTGTTACATTGTCGGAAAAATGGTTACAAAATTCCCCAATGATGATTCATGTCTTTTCAGAAGGTGTTCAAGTTCCTAAACCCATTCATAGTGTATAGTTATAGCCTAGACATCCTTATATTTTCCATGCTTTCTTCTAGCTTCCCACTTCATTATGTGCATGTTTTGGCCTTTAGTGTCGGACCACCTCCCGTGCAGTGGCGGTGGTCACGGGACTACCTCCCGAGCTCAGCTTGGGTGGCGGTCCTGGGACCACCTCCCAAGATTGGGTGGAAGTCTAGGACCACCTCCTAGGATCGATGGTCCTAGGACCACCTCCCTGCGTAAGGTGGTAGTCCTAAAAGCTTTTTCTAGAACTCTTCATGCGTGTTTTTGACACACGATGCTTCACTTAACTTGACTTTTAGGGTGCGTTTGTGAACCAAATTGCCTACAAATAGTCTTATTTTCATGGTATTCCTTCCCTCTTCTATTTTTAAATAGATTTAATTAGTTGAACTATCTCTTTTTGCCTTTTACATGAAGGCACCTCTCATCCTCCATTCCTATATATTCCATGCTTATATTCAAGCAATAGGGCTCGAGAATTTTGTGTTTCATGCATTGTATTGACTGCACAATCTTGCTAGGAATTGCATATCCAAGATCTGATCTCTTGTGTTATCTCTCTTCTACCTGCATTACATCTGGACTACCATCAAGTTTCCATTTCTCAAGCACCATTTTCCTGCTATTATTTTTGCATTCCCAATCCCTTGGATTCACATGAACATTTAGAGAAAGAAAGGAACATACTAAGGGTCAAATTACTACACGGTTGGATTTACCTCTATTCTGTGAATTATAGGTTGGATTTGTTGTTTGATTTCCTTCATTATTGCAATTTATCATTGTTACATCATATCAAATAGAGTAGAAATCAATTCCCTTTCATTTGTAAGAAATTAGTTAATTTCCAAGAGGGTTTAAATCATTAATAGTAACCCCTAGTGACGGATCCTCTTCTTCCCATCCCTGTGGATCTAAAGGAGATAATATCTATAGGAGGTTGTCTACATATCATAGATCATTTGGAAAAGCTATTGTTTTAAGTTAGTTTAGTTTCAATACACTCAGCACAGGTGAATAACCACACCGGGTTATCTTACTTGTTTAGTTTTAGTGTAGAAATGTTTTAACTATTTAGAATAGAGGAAAATTGTTGTTTGTGATTGTAATGTTTCAGTTTTTTTTTTTTTAGATTAGTTTCTCTTTGAGTAGCTTAGATTGTTTTTTCAGCTTAGTTAATTTGGACACTTCAAACTAGATCAACACCAAGATCCAAGTTAGGTGAAAAAACCATAGGGAATTTATGCTACCCATTCATAACCTTTAAATCTCCCCTTTGCCAACTCATCTACCAAGAGATCACACTACCATATCTTAGTCATTGATCCTCCTATAGTTATCCACACACATTTAGCATCACCGCTCTGGCATGACCTCGGGGTTCGAGTGTAGTTGAAGTTTGCATGTCAATTTTCATCCATACAAACCTCTTCCTAATTGGATGCACACCTTCCTTAATTTGATCCTCATCTCACCAAAAGAGTGATATGCCCATTTCAACTCATGATAGCCTCTAGGAAATAAGTCCTGAAGTTACGCAGTGAGCTAAATTATCTTTTACACCTTTTTTCGCACTAATAGTCACCAATAATGACCTCTTTAGGTTCTACATCTATCCTAATATTGACCTTATTCATTTTCATAGGCTCATGGTAAGCACGTGCCTTTTCATCTGCACTATCTAAGACCTCGCACGTACCTACAATGTGGTCAACATCTAAATTCTCCACTTCTTCATCATCAATCATGTAAACCAACTTTCCTTTTTCTTTTTCTAGGCAGCACACACAAGTTCTTCCTCATCTGTCTCTTCTTATTCAAAGCGTGCCTCCAAATTTAACTCCCGAACACATCTAATATAAGTTCCTCATCCTTCACACTATCCCCCATCGTAAGGTGTTTGATAATATGTAATGCTTCATTCACGAGAGGTTTAGTGAAAAAAATAATCAAAGGTATGAATCATACATGAGGTCATCTCCTGTCAATTCACTATTTCTCATGTTAACTCTGCATAAACATACCATGAGCACGCAGCCACTCAAAGTGGCGTAGAAATTATGTACCTAGAGTGATGGTGGCAAGGCCTCCTGCCCCTCCATCCAAAGTCTCTCACACTTCGAACTTGATGCAAAGAAAATCCTTCCCATGAAATTCATAGATCTCGTGAAGGTACATTATTCTAAAGAAACCTAGTAAAGAACATGATTATAACTTCTTAGCCACTCCAAAATGTTATCTTTGTGTGTAGTCTACCAAAGGTGCACATCTATCTTACGCAGGTATAAACAAGCATATTTATTCTTTCTATGTGATCTTTCCAGTGAGCTTCCATGGCATGCGAAATACATCGAGGTTTCCCTCACCAATATACGGGGTACCTGGTTATGGCCCAAATGGCGAATAGTGTGTGGCCTGATCACACACATAACTATGTTCTTAATCTCCCTCCCGACCATTTCATATGTCACATGCACCCAGTTATCACAAGAAACACTAGTTGTATCACTCATAGACTGAGCATCATCCCACTGAATAATACCTTCCTTAGATGGATCGAGTGCTTCAGGATCTCTAATTGTATGCATGTATATCATGTTTAAATCCTCTTCACTCAAAGGTTCTACATAAGGTGCAGCTTTCCCATCTATCAAGGAAATGATCATGCACTCTTCTTTGTTCTTAAAACTGATATAACCTTTATTAAAGCACATATCAACATTATTCGCGTACCAACAAGGGCTCCTAAGTAAGGCTAGAAAACTATCTACTTCGAAAGCACCAAGACCTCAAAGTCCCCAATAAACTTGGCCCTTGTATAGTAATAGTGGCATCCTTCAATACTCTAATGAGCGTGGTTGTAGTCTTGTTCGCCATATAAAGCACATTTGAAGATGGTTGTAATAGTGGCCTCCCATCTGATTCCACACATCCAAAGTGAGTATATTTACTTCTTCACCTATATCAATCAGTATATTACTCAATAGCCATCCATCAATAACTACATTCAAGGTGATCTCTTTATCATATTCAATACTATGAGGAGGTAAGTTCACATGCAATATTTATCTCTCACGCTCAACTCCAATGTGCGGTACCTTCTCCCTTAACCATTCCCCTAACAAATGAATGATTTTTCCTAACACATCATCTTACAAACCTACTTTAACTCATCAACTTCCTTTTAAGGAAGCTTGACTATATTTTCCTACTCCAACTTTCGTGACTGCTCCTTCAAGTATTGTATCTCACCCTGCAAGTTTCTAATAACCTCCATAGTTTCCTAATAAACTTCCTTCTGATGGGAAGGATCTGGATACTTCACATGTAATACCTCCTATTTTTTAATAACAAGTATCTACTTCATATTCTCACATGTGCGCAGCCTCAACGTGTGTAATCACCAACACGGTATCATCTCGGTCAGTGCTAACTTCGCATCCACTGTGCATTATACTCTAACCATTTTGGCGCCATTATCCTACTTGTTTTGCTTACTCGTATGCTCATATAAATCTAGGAATTACTCAAACTTGTGATTCTTTCTACACCATGAGAAAATAATGTTATGAGGGAATTCACACCTATAATGATCGGGGACCCGCATGTGAAATAGATTCCTCATGGGAATTGAACTTTGCCACCACCACAACCTTATCCTTGGAATCCTCCATGGTAGCCTCTGCCTCTACCACCTCCATTAGAGCACCTTCATTATGATTATGATTATGATTATGATATTCACCTTTTTCTTTAGAATTTTGTACAACACTGGTCTAATGTACACTAGTTTCAATGGCATCATGAATCTGATCAATCAATTTACAATTATTTGTATCATGAGTGGTAGACTTACAAATCTTACAAAGATGTAAGACACGTTCTTCCCGATTGTGCATTGTAATAGGGCACTACTTGAATCATGATCCAAATGATAGATATCGTAATCCAAAAACATGGTGCACACTAATTTATGAGGGAAACTATCCTTAGTATGTCCTTCCACCTCACAATTTGTGCACCAAATACCATTGCGCGTGTCTCAAGGGCTGCTTTAGCTAACAATTTCTCCAACTATTTTTCCATAGATGTAATTTGTGCCTCTAAGAATGGGCTAACTCGGTGTTTACACTCCCAACTGCCTCAATGTGCATATCTACCTCCAAATCCTCACATAGATCTATAAACATCTTATGAGAAAGTGCCCTTCTGAAAGGTGTAATCAAACGCCAACAAACCAATGCGCATGTTAACTAGGGTGAATATCATAAGAAAAATTTAATGGTAAAGTTTTAAAGTGTACATCATAGTCCCTTACGCTCTCAATCATGCCCAACTTAATGTCCTTTAATGCACATTGATGCTTTTCTGTTCAAACTCAGGTATATGGAACTCAACTAAGAAAGCATCACGCAACGCATTATAGTCTACACAAGTCTAGTTCGGATCATACTTTTGTACCAACTATGCGCGTGCACTTGTAAAGTACTAGTAAACTACATTTCCTTATGTCAAGATTCTTGATTCCCTTAGTGTGCCATAGTATCTCACACATAGGCATGTGTTCAAGATCATCATCTTGATACCATGTACTATGGTAGGTGAAGAGACATCTCGTAATATACTTGTTAGGGTTGGCGTGAGCCATTCCCACTTGATCCAGAACCTATATTTCCTCCAGGATTCCCTCCACCTCCAGATCCACTAGATCTTAAATCACCTGATCCTCCTGATCCTCCCCATGTAGTGGGCACCGAACCAAAGGATGTGTTACCTTGTGTTCCAATAGTTTTACTAAATTGAACCCCATGGTTTGACAAGTGGTAGTACTTCCAGACATGGGGCCAAGGTTCTACGCACCCAAACTCTATCCAAATGAAGCACCGATAAATATACCTCTAACCGGACCCCCAAATAACAAAGATTACATCTACACCACCATATATGAATGTGTTATCTGATTAAATCTTGAATTTAATGGAAAACAAAATATACATGTCACTACTGCAGCACCTACGCTATCTTAATTCTCAATAATTGTCTCATGAACTAGAATACCAAGTGCAAGGGATAGGTTTTAGGTGGGATCGATGCACACCACGGCTCTTATTCATTCTTCCTCGAGACGCGCTCACATCTCGAATCCGAAGAGGGTTCTCTCATGCTTACCCAAATGGGGGAGTACTAGATTCTCCAGCTCCACATCTTCCACATGAGCTCTAAATCCTTCGTGAGCCATATCTCTCTGCAACACCATTCATTCCTCAACAATACGTTGCTTCTCCAATTCCTTCTCACGCTCTTCATTAAAATTATACCTCATTTCTTCTCTCTTCATTTTTATCGCCATGTCTACCATATTTTACCATGCCTTCTCCTTCCCCTACATGATGGGAATTAGCTAGCCATAGGGTGTTCTTCCAAATCTAGAGTTACAATCAATATCTTAATCATTAAAGGGATAGCATGCAAGTAGGATCCTCTAGGTTCACATAAGAACTAGAACTCAACAACCTCTGGACATGAATAAGTAGAAACAACATACTCCAATGTATAACTATTCAAGACACCACCCCACCAATGATCTATAATGTGTGTCCAAGCCAAATCAGCATCATGCAGAGTCTGTAATCTTCCTAAGTCCATACAATTGTTCTATACCTCCAATTTCTCTTTGATGCATATGTTACTAGCCACTCGTACAACTCTATAGGAAACAAAAAAAGAACATCTCATAGATTTCATGATACAGATGTTCTTCAACCCATGTGCACGCATCAAAATCAAGTCCAATGTTAAATCTATGAGAAAAATCTTCCTCTAAATTTTCTACCCAACTCTCAATACTAGCCAAAGTCAACCGATACATCTTCATCATGCAACATCCTTGTAATAACTTAAAAAGAGGTCTCGAAATGAAACCAAAATGTAGTCTTTTATTTTACCAAGAACATCCCAAGGCATGCTTTGGTACATCACTCGGGAAAATATGAGCACTCACCCAAAGTGCGAGAGGTTACCAGTCCCTCTTTTATGGCATCTTTGTCAAGGAGTTATCATGAAAAGACATATAATCCATATCCATAATAACCATTCAAGATAAAGCATAAACAGATCTAGATCTCAACCATAGTGCATAAAGAATCAAACAAGAACTAGTAATAGATTTACCACACAAGATCCATCAACAACAACATCAATAACAAGAATCCATCCACAATGATCCATTGTATTAATCCATAGCAAAACCAATAGTTGAATACATTATACCGATCATTACTAAGTCAAGAATGTAGGTTTACCAACAAAGATAACTCTAACATAACATGATCATGATCCTCTAAACCATGCAAATCAATATATCTATATAGGGTGGGGACTTTCCCTTCACCACCTAAGCACGATGCTTCATCTTCCACCTATTTGAAAAATAGCTTGGCATGACTTCCAAGTCTTCTTATCAAAATGTGCTCACCACTCAATCCCATTTTAGCCCATGTATGCAAAATAGCTAAGTATTGATCTTTGACTTCTCCAGTGTGAAATTATAGGGCATTGTTATCTATTTTTACACCCCTACAAAATGGATTAACCTGTAGGTCTGGGCATTGATAGTTAATGGGATCAATTTACAGGGTATCTCACAGTGAGCTTACGAGCCACGGTGAAGGTTTTGAGCCAGGTTTGTTTTAATGGTCAAGCTAGAAAAATGTATGGATTGTCACCTCTTTGGCGACGTGTCAATGCCCCTCTTTATGTCTCACATCAACCACACTTCACTTACGTGCGACAATCATTCTCTTGATGTGCGTCACCCATTTCTTCCTATTACGCGACAATCATTCCTTCGTCAAAGTGATAACCTTTCTTCTTGATGTGCATCAACCACGTTTCATCCACCTTCCTCTTTTCATGTGTCACTACCACTTCTTGTCGTGTGACAACGTCCTCTTTGACGCATGTCAACCATGTCATCCTTTATGCACATTAGTCATTTCTTCTTTATACATGTCACCACTTTCCTCTTATCGTGTGACAACTCCCCTCATTTTCACACGTCATTCTACCTTCCCGTTATCATTTCCTTCTCGCACACGTCAACATCACTTATCGTCACGCATCAACCACCTTTTACTGACGCACGTCAACCTCCCCTCACTATCATGCAACAACATTTCTTCTTATTGTGTGATAAGTCTTTCCCTCATCATCGATGAATCTTCCCATTCTCGGGCATCGGCTAGTGGTTTTGTCGAGTGTGAAAACAAGGATTTTCAGGTATGGCCAAACATTAATGGTATCATACAAGGTAGCTCAACAACCAGCTTTAATGAGGTATGGCACCCATGTTCACCGTGCAAGAAAAGTACCATTAGAAAGTGAACTAGCATGGTCACCCATACCTCTATGTAGGTAATTAATAAAGGATGTTGGTTGGTAGCTCCTTTCTCTATATATATGTAATTTCCCCTCCATTAGAGGGATGAGAGATTTCAAATTGTAAAGGAACTCTACCAAAATTGTTCCAACACTTTTGTGAGTTACAAGCCTCAAATTTATGCATTTTGTGAAGGATTCTTTCCTTGTGCCTATATTGTAATGGATTGTGCATCTTTTTAAGAAATAAAATTAGTTTTTGTGGCTCTTCTTTCCCTAATTTGATTTATATTGCACTTCTTACCTTCTACTATATTTTATAGGTATATTGTGCATATTATGTTCCTTTACATGGTTTAAATTTGTTGTGTTCCTCAAAATTGGAGGTTTAAATGTGTTTTAGGACTATGGAACTTTGTCTACCCTCTTCTTCCCCATTTTCCCCCCACTTTCACTCACTAGGAATCTCTCGTCTTATTTTGGTGTTATCACCTCCCTTAGTTTAGGATTTAAATTTTATGTATTTCTTTCTCTCTGCTCCCTGGCCATTGATAGTTTAGGAGTAGGTTAGCATTAGAATAGGTCATGAACTAGCCTTCTCTAGAGTTTTGTCTCAATCGTAAGGGTCCCACACCTTGAGACAATCCCATGTTAGTCAAAAGAAAAGTTTTGTAATGTGCAAATCCTAGGGTGCTACTTTTTTTCACATAACAATTTTGGCACGCCCGGTGGGACAGAAGTCAATATTTTCACTTTTTATCAAGATTGGGTGTGTGTCTTGGTGAATTTCCATCCTTTAGAGTCTTTGTAGTGACACATCTAGTGACTCCTTCATTCAAATTCAATTGGTTTCAATAGCCCAAGTTTATCAAGTTCATGAGAAGAATGCAAACCCGGTCTAGAGCAAGAGAAGAAGGTATCTTTGAATACTTGCAGTTATCTCCAAGAAAAGGAAGGAGAGGGAGAAGAGTACAAAGGTCTCCATCTCCACCAAACAACATTATCCACACCTCCACCTGGTAGACCTTTTCTTTAATTGACTAGAGTTCTCGGGCCACTCAAAATAGCTCATCAACAACCTCCAAATCCCTATGCAAATTTCACAGGTAGTAGTCCACTTTCCCTTAATGTAAAAAATCCGGTCCCGATAGTAGCATTAAAGAATATCCCATACTTCACTGGAGAAAATCACACAACTCCCATTGACCACATTCAAGATATTGCAAATGTTTGTGTCATACATGAGATTGTTGAGATGGATGTTGCGAGTCAAGTTTTGGCTTCTTCTTTCAAAGGAAAATCATTGTAGTGGTTCAGAGGCTTGGGAGCAGGATCAATTGTGCACAGCTCTCTGTGGCTAGTTTTGGGAGAGGGCTAACAACTTATCCCTTTTGGAGAATATGACTACAATCAAAAGGGCACCAGCTAAGAAAATGATAGACTTCAATTCTAGATTCCAAAGAACATGGGAAAGGATCCCAATTGTGTTTAGACCAACAATTGAAGGTGCATTTATTTATTTTCTTAAAGCTCTAAATTTTGATATATCTATTATGATACAATCTATGGGGGAATAACCCTACCAGACGCCTATGCCATAGTCATTAGAGCTGAGAATTGCCTAATTCAAGCCAATAAACTTACACCTAGGCCACATATGCCTCTCTATCTAGACATGGGGAATCCTAATCCTAACCAAATACCTATAATAGCCCCCATCCCTGCCCCAAGAAATCATAGTTCAAATGAAGCTTCCACTTCTTATTCTAGTCCTTCAAATGAACTCCAAGAGTTTATGAAACAATGAAAAAACTTAGGAAACAAGTTGGTAACTCTTAAGAGGCAACAAGCTAAAAATTCTAGACCTTATCAACCTCATTTCCAACCCAATAAACCTCCATATCAGCCAAACAGCCACCTATTCAAGCTGCTAACTAGAACCAAAGACAACCCCAAGTTGCTAAGTCATTCCAAGCATATAACCCTAATTCACTTTCAACATCTAGAGCCTTGGTTCCAACTCAAAAAAAGTAGCACAAGAATATGAATGGTGTTTCCCATGCAACCAACTACACAATTAGGCAACATGCTTCAATGGTGCTTTAAATCAAGAATTGATTATGACTATGGCGGGTGTTCCTCAAGAACCAAACCAAGAAGAAAGTAAGAAGTAGGTAGCTAATCAATAAGCACCTCCAAACGAGACAACACTTGTGAATTGGCAAACTGAGGATTTCTACGGAATAAATCAATCCCCTTCTCAAAGTGTGGCAGACAGCATGAGGTCTAAGAAGAGGAATATAGAGGAAGGGCAGTCATTTAATCTAATTACTTCTCAACCTTCTATCACACCTCAAGGTATTATCAATCCAAGTGCAGCCCCAAATGTTCAAAATCAGCCCAAAGTACCTTCTAAGCCAACTCGTGCACATGCTGCATTAGCCCATGTGTAGGAGAAATCCATGTTGAATAAGGGGAGGAAGAAGGAGAATCCATCTCCTTTTAACATTATTGATCAAATGAAGAAGACTAATGTAAGCATTTTTATGTGGAAATCATTGAAAATTCTAAGCCAATGGGATTTTTTATAGGTAGCCATGGTAAATTGGTCAGCATTAAATGATTTGTCCAAGAATCAAGAGAATGTTCTCACTAATACAACTCCAAAAGAAGGATTCCATGGAGGTCAGAAGGTAAAAACATGAAGCCTCCTCCATTCTATATATCTTTGATTATTAGGAACAACCTTGTACACAATTGCATGATTGACTCGGGGCTAGCAATTTGGTAATGCCAAAAAAATTACAGATCAGTTGGGCCTAAAATATGACCTAGTTTTGAAAGGAGTGGTATAGTTATATGGGACAATAGTGAGAACTATTGGGATCATAAAAGGTTTAAACCTCACATTGCATGCATGTCCTAATGTCACAGTTCAATAGGATATATCAGTGATTGACTTGCCACCACTCTTTGTATTGTGCTTGTCAAGAGACTTCACCACCAAAATTAGAGGCTACTTATCAACTGATTGGTCACATATGCTCTTCAGAACAAGGTATGGAGCTAAGGCTACAATCCATTTTGAACCTATTGCAAATTTCCATATTGATCTTCATGTACCAAAACCAATCAACACAAATTTCTCAACCTTTGATCAAGAGGATTTCCCAAACATTTAGGAAGCAGATACCAAAGTTGGGGCATCCCGTATTTGACTCTTGATGAATGGTCAAACAAAATTCATGGATATGATCTATACAAGGAAATAGAGGAGGTTGAGTTGGGATTTTATTGTTTGCACAAGGAAAACATACCTCTTCCTAGCCTCACCAAACCAGATGATAAGGGTGATAATGAATTATGGCAGCTATTTTTTGATGGCTCAAGGAGTAGGCAAGGCACTGGAGGAGGAGCAATGCTTTTTTCACCATAAGGTATGAAGTACTACTCAACTTTTTGTTTTCATTTTACTTGTTCAAACAATACAACTGAGTATGAAGCTTTGATACATGGATTGAATTGGCAAGAAAGAGGGGTATACAAAACTTGCAAGTGTTTGGGGATAGTGAGTTAATTTTCAACCAAGTTAGGGAAAACATGTTGCTAAGAATGATCTTCTCAAAGCCTACAAGCATCGAGTATGGGATCAAATTGATGATTTTGGAGCATTCAATATTCAAGCCATACCAAGGAAGAAGAATGAGGCTACGGACAATTTTTCAGCAATTGGAGAAACATTTGATGTGGTGGATAGTATTAAAAGAGATAAAGTACAGCCACATATTCATGTAATTGTGAGGCCAACTATACCGGACAATAACATGAGCTAGCAGGTATTTGAGAATGATCAACAGATCATTAATTTCTTATAGGAGGAGGTTGAGTTCTTAGTTAAAAATCAAGATAAATTGGAGCAATAGTATGGTGATCAAGTGGTTCAACTGAGGACAAATAAGCTACCAAAGGGTTTAGTGACTCTAGAGTCAATATTCAATCCTAATGATTAGTTCTAGAGGGAAAGAGAAAACATTCATATCAAAGGCAGGATTCATGGCCAATTTTGGTTGAAGAGGGTAAAGTGTTCCAAGTTGGCAAGGTGAGCACAAATCAAGAAAAATATGAATTCATATAGCTTTGACAAGAGTTCTCAGATGTCTTTTCTTGGAGCTCTGAGGATCTAATAGGGTTTAATTCAAAATTTGCACAACACACCATTGAGCTAGATTCAGGAGCTAAATCAATCAGACAGAAGCAAAGGCTAGTCAATCCTCATATTGAGCCTCTCATGAAAAGGGAACTGAATAAACTCATTAAAGCAAACATCATCTTTCCAATCAAACACTCTTCATGGGTATAAAATCTGGTGTTAGTTAGGAAAAAGAACGGGAAATCAGGTTATGTGTGGATTTCTGAGACTTGAACAAGGCCTCTCTCAAGGACCACTATCCACTTCCTTCCATGGAGAAAATACTACAAGTTGTAGCTGGTTTTGAAAGGTTCTTATTGTTGGATGGCTACTTGTGCTATAATCAAATCATAGTGAAAGAGGATGACCAGTTCAAGACATCCTTCACTACAAAGTGGGGCACATATGCCTATAGGAAGATGCCATTTGGATTGTCAAACGTCGAAGCTACTTTATAAAGGGAAATGGATATGGCATTCAAAGGGCTTATCAATAAGATAGTTCTTGTGTATCTAGATGACATTACTATATTCTCTAAGAATGTAACAAGTAACCTCTTTCACCTCATACAAATATTCCAAATATGCAGGAGGTTCGGAGTGTCTTTGAATCCAAAGAAGTGCATATTCCTAGCCCATGAAGGCAAGATCTTAGGCCACATCATGTCTAAGGAAGGGTTGGAAATTGATCCAGAAAGGGTAGAATCCATTCGATCATTTTCATTGCTAAGTCACAAGAAGGCTCTCCAAAGATTTTTGGGGAAAATTAATTTTTTTAGGAGGTTTATTCCTAACTTTTCCCATCTTGTCAAGCCACGACGATGATGCTAAAGAATACCATGGTTTTCAAATGGACTATTGAAGGAAAATAAAGCTTTGAAGCCATAAAGCAAGCCATTACATAGGTTCCAACTGCATAAATCTATATTTCTCAAAGGACTTCATTTTATATGCTTTTGGAGGCATGGATGCAATATCGTCCATACTTGTACAACCAAATCAAGAAGGAATGGAGTAACCTATCACATTCTTCAGCCAAAGCCTTCAGATTATGAGGTGATATATTCATTCATTGAGAAGCATGTCCTTGTTGTGATTAGAAGTTTAAAGAAATTTAGACATCTAGTGTCAAACAACATAATTCATCTATTAATTTCACATGTTGGTGTAAAATATTTTATTTTGAACAATGACCTTAATGAAAAGAGAGTTGGTTGGATAACCAAGGTATGGAATATGATATTGAAATAAATGTGACCAAATTAGTTAGAGGGAAAGGGTTTTGTGAGCGAGATAGCTTCTAACCAAAGATGTTGAATCAAGAGAGGAGGTTGAAGTTGTTATGGTGTTGCAATATAAAAGAACAAACTACATGTGACATACCCATTCCTTGTTAGACTCGGGATATTATACATTTCCTTCAAACAAGTCAAAGTCCTCAAGGATTGAGTAAGTCCAAAAGGAGGTATTTCAAACTTCATTGCATCCCATATGTGTTTGTAGATAATATTTTGTTCAAAAGGGATGTGAATGGTGTCCTCCTAAGGTGTATCAAGACAGATCATATAGAGAGGTATTGCACGAGTTTCATGATGGAGAGGGTAGGTGGTCATTTTTCCCCAAAAGCAACGGTTATTAGAATTACGAGGGTTGTTAGTATTGGCCTAATATTTTCAATGATTGTTACTCATGGATAAAAAATGTAAAAGTGTGCCTTCTTCACGGTTAAAGTGAAGCTAGCAGCCCTCCCCTCCATCCTATCTCAGTTAAGCAAGTTTTTCATACAATGGGGGATAGATTTTATTGGGATGATCAATCCAAGTTCTAGCCTAGGTCACAAATGGATTCTTATAGCCACAAACTACTTCACTAAGTGGATAGAAGCAATTGCACTTAAGGAAGAAAATGAAGCTAGCATTTTGGATTTCTACAAAGGTATTACAACAAGGTTTGGTGTTCCTTCCACTATAATATCAAATAATGCCTTAGCTTTTCTTGGAGCAAAGATATCTAATTGGGTTGTTAGAAATGGAATCTACTTGAGCACTTCTTCTAACTACTACCCCCAGGGTAACGAGCAAGCAGAGTCCATGAACAAGAACTTGCTTGAGAATCATAAGAAGAACCATAGATGAGAATCAGAGGACTTGGCATACCAAATTGAAATTAGCCTTGTGGGCTAATAGAATCACTCCCAAGAAGTCAAATGGTTATTCCCTTTCAAGTTGGTTTATGGAAGGGAAGCAAGGCTACCAATATCCCTTGAATTACTAGCCTTGGAGCTTATCAAGAAGCTATATTTTTTTGAGTTTCCAGCTATGGAAGTCAGGTATGTAGAGCTCATGGAGCTGAAGAGCTAAGGAACCAGGCCATGAAAATAATGGAGAAGGACCAAGCTCAAATCAAGATGAGTTTTGACAGAAAAGGCCAAAGACAGAGCTTTTCAAGAAGGAGACTTGGTTCTAAAATGGGATGTAGATAGAGACAAACCAAAAAGGAACTCCAAGTTTGATGCAATATGGAGTGGCCCTTACTTGATTTCAAGGTGCAAAGAAAACAATTCTTTCCAATTGAAAAAGTTGGACGGAGAAGAATTGCATATCCCAGTCAATGGCATCTATCTCAAGCATTATTACTAATGGGAGTATATTTCTTGTACATATTATTTTAGAGTTTGTAATTCCTCTAAGTGCTTGCAGCACATTGTTCATTATAGCTAGGTTTTCTTTCAAATAAGTGCTTGTGCACTCTCTACATGTTCCATTTGGGATATGTATGATTTTGTTATTGTACATGGTTGTGCTTTGTTGTTGTTGCACTTTCTAGTTTTAGGAAAGATCTAATGATGAAGTAATGTCTCAGCAGTGTTCTAGAGAAACAAGAGGTTTTGGACATCATACCAATTTCAGCAATCATAATGACTCCATGCCCAATGGATGTAAAATCACTGGTCTTTCAGATCTAGTAACTAACTCACCCCGCAAGTCACCAAATTGTTATCCATTTTTACACCCTGTAAAATGGATTAACTTACAAGTCTAAGAATTGATAGTTAATAGGATTAGTTTACAAGGTATCTTGCGGTGAGCTTGTGAGCCATAATGAAGGTTTTGAGCCGGTTTGTTTTAATGGTCAAGCTGGAAAAATGTATGGATTGTCACCTCTTTAACATGCGTCAACACCACTCTTCTTGTCACATGTCAACCACTCTTCACCGACGTGTGACAATCATTCTCTTGATGCACGTCTCCCATTTCTTCCTATCACATGATAATCATTCCTCCCGTCACACAACAACCTTCTTCTAGATGTGTGTCAACCACCTTCCTCTTGTCACACGTCACCACTACTTCTTTTCATGCGATGGTGTCCTCCTTAACGAAGTGTCAACCACGTCCTCCTTGATGCACGTCATTCATTTCTTCTTGACACACGTCACCACTTTCCTCTTGTCAAATGAAAACTTCCCTCTTTTTTGCACATTGTTTTACCATCCACATGCCTCTGCCCTCTCATCGTGCACCAAAGACCGATTCTATCGTCGTCCAACCACCTTTTTCGCGATGTGTCAACCTCCCCTTTTTTTCGTGCGACAACATTTCTTCTTGTCATGTGACAATTCTTTTCCTCATCGTGGCGACTCTTCCTATCTCACGCTGGATGTTAGCTAGTGGTTTCCATCGGTGATAAACAGTATTTTTAGGTATGGTTAGGTATTAATGGCATCGTACAAGGTATCTCAACAACCGATTTAATGAGGTATGACACCCATGTTCACCATGTAAGAAAAGTACCATTGGAAAGTGAATCATCATGGTCACCCATACCTCTATGTAGGTAATTAATGAAGGATTTTGGTTGGTAGCTCCTTTTCTCTATATATATGTAATTTCCCCTCCATTTGAGGGGGGAGAGATTTTGAAATTGTAAAGGAACTCTATCAAAATTGTTCCAACACTTTTGTGAGTTGCAGCCTCAAATTTATGCATTTTGTGAAGGATTCTTGCCTTGTGCCTATATTGTAATGGATTGTGCATCTTTTTAAGCAATAAAATTAATTTTTTGTGGCTCTTCTTGCCCTACTTTGATTTATATTGCATTTCTTTCCTTCTATTATATTTTGTAGGTATATTGTGCATATTGTGTTCCTTTACATGGTTTAAATTTGTTGTGCTCCACGAAATTGGAGGTTTAAATGTGTTTTGGGACTGTGGCACTTTTTCTACCCTCTTCTTCCCCATTTTCCCCCACTTTCACTCACTAGGAATCTCTCTAGTCTTGTTTTGGTGTTATCACCTCCCTTAGTTTAGGATTTACATTTTATGTATTTCTCTCTCTCTCATCCATAGGCATTGATAGTTTAGGATTAGGTTATAATTAGAATAGGTCGAGAACCAGCCTTCTCCGAGATTTGTCTCTATCACAAGGGTCCCACACCTTGAGCCAATCCCATGTTATTCAAAAGTAGGGTTTTGTAATGTGCAAATCTTAGGTCTTTACTTTTCTAACATAACAAGTGCAAATCTATTCATCTTTCGTGCCTACAATACTTGGAAATATTTTACCAACCCAAAAATATATATCAAAATGAATCATTATATACATCATATACAAGTTACCTCTCAAATGGGAAAATAATACCTCAAACAATCCATCCCTCGTAGGAATGTCATTATATGATTTGATCCAATGATTCTTGACTTGTAGCACACATGGATGGTGATCATGATTCTTGAATTTTAGCCTTTCACTCCACTCTAACTACAAAAATATCCAATTCCGCAATGTGGGTTTCATCATTCTCCTAGTGCATAGCTTCCTCCTATGTATATAACAATCACATTGCTTTCTCTCATGTCGTGTCATTTTTTCTGGAAAATTCCAAGTACCAAAGACCTCATATATCCCATATTGGTTGTTGCCTAAACATATTTAAACCTTTGAATTTCACAATATGCCTATCTCACAATCCCGCATAAACTCGCTTAGTCTTTGACCATTGATGATAGTGAATCTACCATCCCAAATGTTTATTTCATATCTAGGATTCCATCCAATATCTAGTGGTGTGCACCCTAAATCAACCAATGTCTCATATATGAAATAAAAAACTTATTTTATCATTAACACTTCCTATAAAAATTATATTCTATGCTTACACTTTATAAATCAGCTCACTCACCGGCTCACCGAGATGCTCAACTATGATGGCTCCATCTCGCTTCGCCTCCCAAAACTACCCCCACATCATAATATATTTATTTATAGACCCGTACTCAACTATTTCCACCTATCTCAAGTTATCAATATCATATTTGGTCTCCTTTGAGCCTCCTCTCTCTACCCTATTTGACCCATCATATACATTACTATCTAGGTACTCATATATAAAAATTAACCTCCTCTAACCTCCATAAATGTCACTCACATTGATATCCTCGCGGTCTCTTTAGTCTATCCTCCTCGTCAAGAGCATGTCTCTTAGGGATGTCCCCACTTATATCACTTGAGGTTCATCTTCTTTATCATTTCTAGCTAACACTTGGCTTTGAGGAATTTATAACTTGATTTAGTCACATTGGTGGAACTAATACCACTATTCTCACCCTCTCGCCTCTCTCTAGTATGTTGTGGTCAATAATATAGAAGAGGTAAGGCTACCACATGAGCTAGAATCCCAAACTACAACAAAACTCTATCTACTAGGTATGTCTCCACATACCACAAATAATGCCATGTAATCTCAAAGGTCCCCTTAATAGTTACTTTAGCCGACCAACTAAACCAATGATCCATTATCCTCTATAGGTATCCCATATTATATGCTCTTGTACAACCTATCTCAATTTAATATATCCCATAACTTCCCTAAATGTTGGGCCTCTCTCCCACTATAGAATCCTTGGGAGCATCCTTTCTACATGTAGTGGGGACCCTATATGTATAGAAATAGGTAAACACTCATAAATCCACTCTACCAATAATATGATGGGCCCCACTTCCCTCTACTACCACACATGAATATTATATAAATAACTCACTAGAGTTACCCATGTGGAAATCCTCAAGCTAAAATATATCCTAGACTCTAAGGCATCCCTACATGCCACAATTACAAATAATAGTATTTCTCCATCTTCCTTGTGACACAAGATACCTGCCATAACTATACCAATGATAAACTTCCAGAGATTTAGAATTTTAGTAGAAAACATGAAACTCGAATCGACCATCGGTGATCTCAAATGATACTAGTTTTTCCTAGTTTTCTTGAATTAGAAGAGTCCCTTTCTCGGGTAATCCAGGGGCAAGCGCGATCTTCAAGAATCACCCCTCAACTCTAGGTTTATTATGATACTCCTCACTTCTTATGACCCACCATGTTAGAGCACTCCTCTTTGCGGTACATGGTGGTACATCATTGCTAGAATTATTTTTCAATACTCACATGTAATTGTATCATGATTAACATATAGCCCCATAATTTCACTAACATCTTGCAATATCATTTTGGCCTCTTTCATATATCCTCCAGATCTCCACTTGAGAGTATTTGATATAAACTCCCAATGGTCCAAAAATAATTTATCAAATATGGATCTAATGAGATAAGTACCATCTACATAATGAATCTAAAACCAAATCCTTGTAGCTATACAATATCCTATACAAATAACCTACCTAATTCCTCTAGTAACCATGCCACATTCATTATAAGATCCTTTGTGGAACTTGAAAAATATAAACCAACATGTATCCATCAAATTTCTACATAAACTAATATTTAAAAATAAATCTCAAATTATCAAAAATCAAACACATAAATCGTTAAAACTACATCATCCCTATTATCTTAACACCATTATTCATTGAGAAAAATAATATTTTTTAATACTACATCGACCACCCTAAAAAACTCCACCGATATCCTAACAATATTCCCAAGCATAATTACAATTAGACATGTTGTAATCATTCATTCTAGCATAGATGATCTTGTCTATCTCGAGGGTCTCAGACCCTTTTACAAATAAATTAAAAACCTACCCTAATGTCTCCAATGATAAAAAATCTCTCAAACCTACCTATAAATTGAATCAATATACATTTTGAATATCTTTGGGGGAAATTTTCTAGCTACATTTTCCTTAACATACATTTTTCCATTTTTCTCCTAGCTACCCTTTCCTAATTCAACAACAAAACCTACCATGGGATTCACACCCCTAGGTGCCTTTTCTTGACCACCTCATCTTCTCGCCTCATACTCTCACCATATTCAATAAAACCACTCAATTTGGGTAACTTCAAAGCTTTATCTCTTAATATCAATTAGCAAAGAAAAAAATGAATTTCTTCCTTTCATATTTATAAAAATTAGTATAACTAGTTTTGAGGTGTTTTCCTTCTAGTCTTCAAACCTTAATAACTTTCAAATGACATACCCTAAAAACATTTCATAAATTTTTCCACACTCATGGTGGTGAGCTACTTATTTTTACATATTTTACATAAATCTACTATATATGTATCTGAAAAGCCCCACTTTTCTATATTCTTGGTTCTTATATACATCCCCATGTATGTCTTATGTTACTAATTATCTTCTAGTGACATATCTTAGCAATGTCATATTTTCAATACTACTTCTTTAGGGCTCCAAATAACTTTTTTGGCTATCAATGTAAATCTAAGAGACACCAACATACAAGTATTAGGTTTGGTGGAGTTCATTTATTCCTTTCCAATACTTTCATTATTGCTTTAATTTCATCGTTTACTATCGATTTTACATGTTACATAGATCTTTTCTAAAATATCACCACATGTCTCACTATTGTGACATGTAATGATCTTTGGTTGGGATATATGTATACATATTTTTCATGCTTGCTAACCATTTATTTTTGTAGGTGTTGCGGTTTCATTATCCTCCTATGTGGCTTTCTAAAGGGTATTTCTGGTATAGGGGTGTGATTATATATGTTTTGGGGTTACCGATAACACAACATTTGAGATATGTCACTCTAATTTCATAATTATCATATCCTTTCCTTATTTCTTTCCTTTTGTTCACACATTAAACATATTATTTCCACTTGTATCATGATATCTACTTGTTTATGCTTATTGCGCACTATTATGCGTACTTTCAACCACTCTAGAATTTTTTTCATTTATATATAAATACTTTTTGGATTCCATCTCATATGTTTTTCACCCCTTTGACCTTAGGTTTTTCCAAGACTAATGCCATCACCCACAGCCATGGTGTCGGGTTTGTTTTTTCTATAACTAATGCCACCACCTAGGTATATATCCCCCACCACCTTTTTATCAAACCACCACGAAAAATAATTTTGATCATACACGAAGGCACTTATAACTCACATATTTTCACACTATTTTACACGTACTTTTTGGAATTGGAGTCTTAGAGATTACCTCTTTTGCATTTGGTTCACCTTAATGAGTTAGGAATTGAGATCTTCTTGTTGATATTTCCCTTTATCAACCCATAATGATTCTCTCTTAGTGTTGTTGTCTATGGGGAGGATTATTCATCAGCTCTCTCTCTCTCACTCTCTCTCTCTCACTCACTCTCTCTCTCTCACACACACACACTAGGTAATTATTTATAACACTTATTAGTATTTTATCTTGCACGTGTGTGTTTTTATTAGTCATTCATTTCTATAGAATAAAGTAGATGAATATTTTTGATCTATTATATTGTATTATTATATTATGCACCTTGGATTTATCCACCCATTTATTATTATTAGTATTATTATTATTATAAATCCTAATAGGATATCTATCTTCATTTTAGGTATAGGTCTAAAAACTTATAGCTATCGTAGGGTTAGGGTCGTTGTCCTATAGAATTACAACACTAGCACTCCAAGAGCACCTTTGATATCTACATCATGTGTTTATACTTAGATTTGGTCCCTATATTTGAGAAACCAACCGGGAACTTATCTTTTCCTATCATGTAATGGTTTCCATGTGTTTATTAGGAGGAAAATGTTATTTTATGAGAAGGCATAACATGATGGCCATGCAAAAATATCTATAAAGTATTAATGATGGACATGAGTACACTCTAAAACATATGTGAGAGCTAAGTGAATAGATAGAGAAAAATATGAATAATTATATGCTTACAAGAAAATAATTCTTGAGTTAAGTGAAGAAAAATAATTCATGTTTATCAAAATTAATGAAATCCAAAAACAAATATCATAGGCATGGTGACAAATAAAAAGACATGTTTATCAAAATTAATGAAACCCAAAAAAAGAGATCATAGGTACATTGATAGAGAATATTTATTTACTTATGTGTAAGGTAAAATATATATTGGAATCATTTGTGAATATAGTATAAAGTAATCTACTAGACACATTACTACCTATGAGTGATATAAGTCACCACATGGATATAATTACAAGGTATCATTTTCTAAACAAGGTGGCATATCGGATGACACCATGAGAGAATGCATAGGTACATAAAAATTTCAAGATCTTTTGTATATGGGGTTTATCAAAAATATTTTGAGCCCATGCATAGTTCCATTATTTGTAGTGCTTACGAAGGATGAAGGGTGGAGCATTTGTATAGATTCAAGATAAATCAATAAGATCACAATTAAGTATATGTTTTTATTTCCACTAATTTATGAAATCATGGATTTATTAAAGTGTAACAAGGTACTTCACTAAGATTTACTTAGAGATGGATCTCAATGTATTCATGTAATAGAAGGGGGAAATGGAAATTTGCATTCAAGATGAAAAATGGACTATATGAATCACTTATGACTATATGAATCACTTATGTTGACAAAAATTCATTAAGTGCCTTTATGAGATTGATGTATGGAGTATTAAATCCATTTGTAGTGAATTTTATGATTGTGTATTTAGATGAAATTATGATATTTAACAAGATGTGGGAAGATCATTTGAGAAAATGAAATTATGATATTTAACAATTGTGAGGAGATAAATTGTTGATCAATTTGATAAATATAGTTTCATGCAAGAAGAGGTTAGTATTTGGATTTCTCACAATGATATAAAGATAGATTTAATTTTTTTGAATGATACTAGAATGTTTATTATTGAGGAATACTTTTGAAGGACATAAATTTCATACGTTAGTAATTTTATATAATAAGTTTATCAATTTTTTATCAAAACATGTGTGAATATCATAAAGGCTATGGGAGGAGATAATAAATATTTTTTCTAGATCACTTTGTAGAACGAAGTAATCAATATTTTAAGAAGAAGGTGACTTGAACATCCATTATTGAAATTTCCATAATTTTCAAAGGTATTTCAAATGGATTGTGATTCTAGTGACACAATGGTTGGTGCAATGTTGAATCGGGAAGGAAGACCTATGTCATACTATAGTGAGAAACTAAAGACATAAATAGTAAGTATAATTTGTATGAATATGAGTTCTATACAATTATGTAAGCACTCAAGAAGTCGAGGTAGTACTTGTTGAAATAATTTATTTTATATATTTATTACCATGTGCTACAATTCATAAACAAACAAGAAAGATTAAATTATAGTCATATAAAGTGGGTATAATATCTACAAAGCTATAAGTTGGGTATTGTGACATAGGAGTAAAAATATAATAAAGTTGTTGATGTGTTGAGTAGGTACATTATTATGTCGATGAAATGGGAGTAGAATTTTTGGTTTTGATTCTATAAAGGAGTAGAATGCAAGAGACAATATTTTAGTGAACCATTGTAGGAATGGGAAGAACCAATGAGATTCGATAGGACACCTTGGTTAGTATATTTTTTTAGGAAGGCATATTGTTCAAATTCAGATGATTATGCATTCCTAATGGATAAATGTGGGAAAATTAAACACAATGGAGGATTGGAAGTATTACTTGGAGTGCATAAAAATCTTTTGAATCTTATTTATAGTTGATAATTTGGATGTGTAAAACATTATGTAGGAGTATAGAATATGTCATTTGGCTTAGGGAAGATCACAAAATACATGATTGTACTAACCTTTTCCAATCCTAGAGAGACTTTGGAAAGATATATGTATTTTGTCTCATGTTTACCTAGGAAACAAAGAGGAGTTGATTCAATCTACATTGTTGTGGATAAAATTTAAAATATGAGACATTTTGTTTCTTGTATAAATGCAAGTGATGCATATCACATCATAAATATTTTATAAATAATTGGTGAGGCTACAAAGGTTTTTATGTAGTATTGTGTTTGATAGGGATACCAAATTTGTACTTCATTTTTGTGGATGCTATGGAATAAATTGAATACAAAGTAACTATTTATATTAACATATCATCCAAAAATAGACAACAAAATAAGGTAGTGAATATTAGTTCTTAGGAATTTACTCACATGTTTAGTAGGAGAAAATACAAGAATGTGGGACATAGTATTGACATGAGCATAATTCACATATAACAAATGCATGAACATAATAAAATGGAAGATATAATTCTATATAGTATGTGTTAATATCCTAATTTGAGTATAAGAGTTGTGAAATATCAATGATAACAAAGGAAATAGTTTAGAAACTAAATATTTGACCCAAAAAATAAAGTACGTGCATCAACAAATATGCGGAAGTTGGAAGAAACAAACACACAATGCAATCAATGTAAAAATATGAAAAAGAGAGAATATACATATATTTTAGATTTCATTCTAGCTCATTTTTGAAAGAAATTTTTTCTTAGAGGCACATATAATAAGTTGTAGTGGAAAAAATAGGACCATGTAGAGTGTTGAGAAAGTTTATAAAAATGCACGAGATATAATTTCGAAAGGAATATATATCTCAAACATATTCAACATATAATATTTACATTCATGTCATGAAGGTAAAATCAATAAAAGGATTCTAACACATATTCTAAGTATGTTTACTAGAGACAATATATGTCAAAGAAGGTTCGCAAAGAAGAAAAAAGACTAATTGACACAACGGTATAAAAACAAACAAAAAGGGATGCAAGGAGTTCACGGTAAAGTGGAAGGGAAAATATATTGAATATGTGACCTTCATAAGCTATGTATAAGTTTCAAAGAGCACAATTCTATAAGAAGAGAACCCATGAGTTGGAGCTCATGTTCTCAAAATTACCCAAGGTGTATGATGTAGGAGTATCTCGATTCACATACGATATTATATCAACCATAAATAATTGGAGTATAATTTTTGGTTTACATTATATTATTTTTAAATAATAACTAATTTTGTGAAGGTATAACTAGTGTTGACAAGGTATAAGTGATGCTTTGCTAAGGTATAATTAATGCTACAAAGGTATAATCAATTTCATGAAGGTATGAGTAATTTTGTGAAGGTCTAATTGATTTCGTAAAGGTATTTCAATGTTTCCAATGTATAACCAATGTTATGAAGGTATAAACAATACTAAAAAGGTATACCAATGCTAAGTAATACCAAAGATGAATATTTGAGATCCCACGTAAAGTTTGGATCAAACGGACTTGTTTTATATGGGTACTTTGTATATGTAAATAAAAAATGGCATAGTAAAATATCCTATGTGTCTCTCTATAATGGGTGATCTAGACTAGGATAATGAGAGGGGCTATACTAAATATACAAACCTTGAGCTTGTAAGTTTAATAATACCTCAAACTTAGAAGATAATAATACCCCTCTATAAGAGATGTAGGGTTCCAAATCCTAGATCTAGGATAGGGAAACAACGTCTAACTAGGACCCAATGGTGACTTAATGATAATAAAATTCTAATCAGGTTGTATGGTGTAGATGGTAATATGGTGTTCCAATAAGGAGCCACCAATCTGAACCTAATTTCAGAATTATGCACAAAAATGACACTAACAAAAATAATTTAGTAACAATTCATAAATTGTATTTAACAAAATAGATTCCAAAATGATGAAAATTGATCAAAAATTATACAACCTTACTAATCAAACCGATTCCCATATAATAAAAACTATCTAACACAATAATTATATTTGTAATGAACCTACATTTGGGCACAAGGCTTTACTTGGAAGAAAATTCCAAGTCTAATGTACTCTACTTTGAGCATTAGCTTATATTGACACTCTACTCTATGAGCTAACCCCTTCAAAACTAAATTCCTATGTCAATTAGAATTTTTAAAATATAGCCATCCAATGCCATAAACATGAATCATAAAACTAATATGAAATTATGGTCCAAAGGAGCCAATATAGACTAAAGGACCTAATTCATACTTAGTTGACATTATTGAAATTTGCACCTTAAATTAGTCTCTTCTAACCATTTGTGGATTTCAAATAACTTTCTAGTATTATGAAATCTCTAATAGTAATTCACGGATTTAAATTAAAACTACTAGTATTACATGGATTCCTTTAGGATTTCATAACTCCTTTAGTGTTCAATGACATCCTCCCTCTTGTTGAAGCTTTTAATAATGAATCTCATAGCTTGTGTGGATTGCATAAATATTCCATAGAATTATGTGGATTACACAACAAACCTTAAATTGTGTAGTATATTGAAAATTGTGTTGACATTATATAATAATCGTGTGTACTCCAAATAGTGTAATAGATTACTCCATGACCTACCAAAAACATAATCCTTCACATCACAATCCTCCAATAATACAAATGCAAACAATAACTCAAATTTTTAGTTCTTTTGGTTGATAAATTATTTCATATGAATACAAATGATTTTGTATTATACACTCTAGGTAGGAATAAATGTGAGCATGGTTTTCACATTCACAATAAAAATGGTAAAACCACCATTTTTTCCTAATAGTAAAGACTCGGTGTGCATGTGCACCAACGATGACTACACATCTTCCAATTTTGAGAATAAATTGGGAAAATGAACATTATCCTCCACCAAACAATCTGATTTATATTTTAATTAGGTGAAATCCTCTTACCCATGAGGGTTATATATTTCTTATGTTGTAGTTGCACACCAATTCTATTCTCAACCTCCCCTCTTTACTTTTGAGTCATGACTCTACACACCAATTATAGACATTAAAATATTCCTTAGTACTCCTTTTCCTATTCTAAACCTTCCTATACTATCGGGTTCTACTCTTCAGTTTGTGTACCATCACCCACCCATTTTATATATATCCTTTCACATGCTCTATTATCATATTGTAGTATTGTGTGTTCCATATTTTCTAGCCTTGTGTAACATGTGAATTTGTTGTGTTTCTTTACTTTCCTACTTTAGAGGTTTCAAAATATAATTCCACCCTTCCTAACACACTCTCATAGTATTTTATCTAATATCCTACATATCTATTTAAATTTTCCAAGGTATTCCTAAAAATACATGACATGCATCCATTAGTAAAATATTACACAAAGCTTTGTATGTGAACCTTCTAATTTTCATCTCCAATTTGTATTGATCCTTCACAATTCCTTCTTGTAATTTCATCATCTATGTCACTTTGTAAGTAAATATATGTGGCTTCCATTCTAATCCTAATTTTTTTACTCTTCTTATATACCATATTATATGTGCTTCACTATCAATCACCATTGTAAACATTTACCTAGTCTTACATCTTGTACAAAAATATGTCACCTCCCATACTATAACTCATCTTTGTCTCCCACAATGTTCAATACCTTACTTTATACCATTAATACCCCTTACCTTTAATTATTATCCTTTTTCACCACTATATTTTTCTACATGGTTTCTACACTCACACTCTTCCTCTTTCCATCATCGTTGTACATAAACTCAATATCTTGGTGCCCCACTTCATCGCATTGAAACATGTGACAATATATCTTACACCTTGGCCTCTACCTCTTTTGGATAGAATCCTTCTTATATTTTTCATTATTACACACTTCCCTATGCACTATTTATACACTCCCCACCTTGACACTCTTATGTCACTAACTCCTTTCCTCTATTGAGCTTCACCTTATTCCTTTACACACTCTTCCTATATTCCAACTTCACTTCTACTCTCAAGGAATATTACTATTCCTCTATAATCTACATCTTGATTAAGCTATTATGATTTTGAAATGCCCAATGAAGTCCATTGAGGTATCATACAACCTATTATCAGTCCATTTCATTATGACCAACTCAATTTGTGACCTTGTAATATTCCTCCAAGTACTCTTTTACCCTTAACTCATTATATTGCAAGTTCTAAAAATTCTTTAGAAAATCTAATTCATAATCTCTAAGAAAACAAATACCTTTTAGATTTACAACCGTGCAATCCCATCTGTTGATCTTGTCATTTCCCTCTCTATTATGATCCAGTTAAACTTACTTCAACCATACTTCCACATGACCCTTCAACTTGGTCTATGTTATTATTAAATTTGCACTCTTCTACAACCTCAAAATATTAGATAATTATTCCATTTTTGACCCAATCAATAATTTCATCCAAATTTAGTGTCCTTATAAAAACCTATATTCCCTCTCCTATACCAATCCTTGACACAACCTACCTTTCCTTTCATGTCATATGTGTTTCCTTGTGTTGGACCTTCCTCAACCACGCCACCCAAAAGTACTTATATGTTATAACCTCTTCTTTTACATCAATCACATCATGCTTCAGGATGAAACCTCTTATATGGTCTTCTTCTAATACCATTAATATTATATGCATTATAATAAACATTTAAATAATCTCTTTAAGCCTTCCATCTATATTTTCACCACCACACTCCCTTGTCCTACTATTCTAGGTGACATCTTGTTTTAAGTTTATATCTATTGTCACACACCTTTATGAACATATGTATAATTTCCAATAGATATTTATTTCTACCCACCTTGTAATATGGATAATCCTAAATTTCACTTCCCAAAGTTGTACCTTTCTCGATATCAAGTGACATATACAATAATCTTGCTACACCCTTAATATTAAGTCATATATCCATATATGTAAGGAAGAATTATGGCTAGCATAATCTTTTATCATTTCATATCCAATTTACTTATCCTTTCAAATTCTTAGTAGGTTGGCCTTGGTGCTTTTCATAACATAGTAGGGTATATATAGGAGTTAGTAACTAGTATATGATCATCATATTGAACACTTGAGTCTTATTTTATGGTTTGGAGGTTTCTCCCTCAAAGTGGATAAGTCATTCTACTTGCATATTATGATCATTTATCTATGTTTTAGTTTTCTTTGGTGTTATATTGTTGTTTATATTTAAATATATCTAAGCATTTTTATTATAAGTGGTACTAAAGCTTTAATTGGTCAAAATCAAGTCAAAACCCTAATTTATCGATTCAAATATATATTCTATTCTATTTAAAATTTCTAAACAAAATTTTTAATAAAATTGAGACATAACTCAAGTAATATTCTACCAAACTTTCAATAATTTTTTAATTTTTTATAAAATTTATCACTATGTTATTATTTTTCATAAATTTTCTCTATAGGTTGTAATTTTAGGAAATTTCCAAACTTTTAAAATTTTCAAAAATATTTCCAATATATCTATATCTAGCGTTTGTTCCTGTGGTTTTGTCTACTCTATAGAAATCCTTCTACAAAATAAAACCCTAATCCCATACCCTAATCCAAAACATGAATCCAAAAAAACCATACCATGACTCCAAACAAGAGGAAAAGGTAAGGGCAACACCACTCCTCGAGAATAATAATTTAGCATATGGATTCATAAGGAGAACATTGAATCCTCAAAATGTGGTTTTCCAAAATGGGTCATATAATGAGTATTCTTGAGTATGATCTGAAAAATACACAAGTATGTACGGTGATAAAAGAATCCATAGATAATGGATTGAACAAAATGAAATTAGAACTCATGTTAGTCATTTATAGTTTGAAACCATAGTCATAACTTACAAAATTCCAAACAAGTTATTCAAAGCCTCATACTAACCAATTTTTAACTCAACATAACCACATAACTCTTTAAGGGGTAGAAACATGATACCAAAGGTATATATGATAAAATATTATATAAAGACCCAGTCACATGGGTAAACCAAATGGAGATATTTTCGGATATATCGAGTTCTAGGTGGATAGAAATTGGTATTGACATCCTTATATCTAGAACCATTGGTATATATGTATGTGAAAGTAAAATAAAATTAAGGTTCTTCATGTTACTTGGTCATTGTTCATATATGAGATCCAACTACAATACAATAACAAAGTGTCACAAAATCTATTTTAGCTAGATAGAAAAGTTGTGAGAAATGGGGACAACCAAGGATTATATTTAATAGTTCCACAATCTATTCTATGTATGAATACCATCTAAGATGATCATATAAATGATCTTTTCCTAGGTGGCATCGTGTATAACATCCAAATTTATGTTAACCTACTTAATCCATGTTTGATATCAAAATTCATGAGATTTTCTCGTTGATTATAGGAATGAAATATGGTCAAACAAAGTGCTACGCCCTTAACCTATTGCTTGTATTAGGATATGAGTATCCATTTGTGGCTTACCATATCATTTTACTATATCATTTATAATTTCTCATGCTTAGTAGGTTGGCCTTGGTGATGGCCATAACATATGAATAGTATATATAGGGGATTGTAGGTAGTAGTTCATCATCATTCAAGCATTTGAGTCTTATTGTATGGTTTGGAGGTTACCCCCTCGAAGTGGAGAATCTATTTTAATTACATATTGAGATCATTTATCTGAAATATTGTGTTCTTTGGTGTTATATTTATGCTCATAATCTGAATTATACAAGTAATTTCATTACAAGTGGTATCAGAGTTGCGATCCAAGCCAAAATTAGGGCAAAACCCCTAATTTTTTGTTTTTCGATATATCTTGCGAACTAGAGAGAATTTGTTAGATATTTTTTACCAGTTGAAAATAATTCCAAGTAAGATTCCTAAAAATTTCAGACTTTTTAAATTTATTTTGCAAAATTATTGCAAATTTAGGGTTTTTCATAAAATCGCTCCCTAGGCTGAAATTTGTGGAATTTTTCCAAGTTCTTTACATTTTCAGAAATCCCTCAAAAAATATTGGTAGTATCTTCTTTGTGTTTTTTCCTATTCGGACGAATTTGTATCGAAACCCTAAACCCTAGGGTTTGACATCATGGCGGGGCCTTCCACAAGAGCCAAAAATAATTTGGTCACTCCAGGTAAAACCCCAGATAAAGATGGGGTAGTGATAGAAGAGTTGGAGTCATAAGGGGTAAATACATATTCCTCAGCACTAAGGTTTACCTCAATTGATCATAAGGTGAGCCAACTCAAGTATGAACTACAAAATGTACAATCTGAGATGACATGTAAAGGAGACATAGACCAAATCAATCAGTGGTTAGATGATATCATGCAACATATAAAGGGTAAATAGTATGTCCCAAATCAGTCCCAACTCAACCAAGGAGGATCTTCAGTTTAGAATAATGGGAAAAATAACCATGTTGGATCACTTTTCTAGCCCAATCAAAATCCAACTTATTTGCAACCACGAAACATGATGTCGAAAGTGGAGATGCAAAAATTTGATGGGAAGGATCCACTTGAATTGGATAAATCAAATGGAGAACTTCTTTGAGTTACATTAAACCCCATCAAGACAAAAGGTGACCTTGGCATCCCTATATCTTGAACCAGACCAATTCGTTTGGTATCGATGGTTATGTGCTCAGAGGCAGAAGAGTGGTCTCAGTGTCACTTGGACAATTTTTACTAAGGAGTTGCAATTGCACTATAGTTCTAGTGTTTTAGATAACTACTTTAGTCAATTGGAAAAGTTAAGACAAACAAGATCAGTCAAAGATTATGTGCATCAATTCCATAACCTATCCTTAAGGGTGGAGAATATTACAGAAGAGAACCTGAATGACCTGTTTCTTGGGGTCTTAAGGACCACATTGAGCATGAGGTACATATGTTTAATCCACTCAAGCTTTCTGATTCTATTATCATGGCACGTAGAGCAGAGGAAAAAAATCTTTACAGTAGGAGGTAGCCTTTCACTAACACCAGAGACCATAGTACCCCTTCCCCATCATTCACTCGGCCAATTAGACTGACTCCTCAACAAATGGAAGAAAAAGAGCAAAATGATTATGTTTTAAATGTGACAAAAATATGGACTAGGACACAAATGTATTGAGAAGAAGTTGTTCTATATTGAAGGAGGAAATGAGGATGAAGAGGAAGCTGAAATTCTAGGACAAGATGCGGAACCGGTAGAAGATGAAGTAGAGTATCACTAATCTACAATTTCTTGTCATGCATTTTCATGTATTAGTACTCCTCAAACACTCAAGGTTATTGGCTATCTCAAAAAATAGAAGGTGGCGGTGTTGATTGACTCGGGGAGTACTCATAACTTCATAAATAGTAAGTTAGTTACCTACCTTAATTGTTTTATTTACCCAGCTCCATAAATGCAAGTTATGATTGTGGATGGTGGGACAGTCAAGTGCACAGGAAAGTGCCATAGTATCAAGCTTTCCATGGGAGACTACATGTTAGACTCACCTATGTTTGTTATTTCTATGGGAGGGGAGATATTGTTTTGGGTGTCTAATGGCTCACAACCTTGGGTACTATAGAAATGAATTTCCAAGAATTGTTCATGCAATTTCATTCAGAAGGAAGGACAATACAATTGAAAGGGATGGTAGCTAAGTCTCCATAGATTATTAGCTCTCATCAGATGCAGAAGGTTCTCAGAAAAGGAGTAGATGGATTTGTAGCAAATTTATTTTCCATAGAGGTACAAAATACAGAGTCTTGAATGCTACCCGATCTTTAAAAGATTTTGATGCTCACTTGTTTTTTTTTATGCAATTCCAAAGTGAATACCACTAATTAGGGATCATGATCATGTCATTTGGTTAATTCCAGGGAGCCAACCACCTAACATCAAACCATACAGATACCCATATTCCCAGAAAAGTGAGATCGAGAAAATGGTGTAGGAAATGTTGAAGGTAGGTATCATCAGGCATAGCTAAAGTGCATATTATTCACCAGTGGTCATGGTATGTAAGAAGGATGAAACATGGAGGATGTGTCCATATTACTGAGAACTCAAAAATTACACCATCAAAGATAAGTTTCCTATTCTAGTAATTGATGATTTACTTGATGAATTACATGGTGCTATTTATTTCACAAAATTAGATCTTCGTTAGGGTACCATCAAATTAGAATAAGAGAGGAAGATGTTCATAAAATGGCTTTCAGGACTCATGAGGGCCATTATGAGTTTTTGGTAATGCCTTTTGGTCTTACAAATGCTCCCTCAACATTTCAAAGCTTGATGAACACTATTTTTAGGCCATTTTAAAGGAAATTTGTATTAGTTTTCTTTGATGACATATTGATTTATAGTAAGACATGGGAAGAACACTTGCAACATGTAAATAAAGTGTTGGAAGTTTTGGAGAAACATAAGCTCTATGAAAATCCATCCAAATGTTCTTTTGGTGTACAAGAGGTAGAGTACTTGGGTCACATTGTATCCCATGAAGGTGTCAAATTTGATCCTCAGAAGATCAAAGCTATGGTGGAATGGCCAAGGCCCAAAACTCTCAAAAATCTCCGAGGGTTCCTAGGACTAACAGGGTACTACAAAAGATTTGTGAGGGGATATGGTAGAATCACGGATCCACTCACTACATTGCTAAATAAGGATGCCTTCCATTAGACAGACGCAACCACTAAATCCTTTGAGCAGTTGAAGGAAGCCATGTGCACCACCCCAGTTTTGGCTACTCCCAACTTCTCAAAAACCTTCATTGTTGAATGTGATGCTTCAAGATCAGGATTGGGAGTAGTTCTAATGCAGGAAGGAAGACCAATTGCATTTGAGAGTCACCAATTCAAAGGAAAATATCTGCTCAAACCTATCTATGAGAAAGAAATGATGGCTATTCTTCATGCAATCAAGCAATAAATGCCCTATCTAATGGGTAGACACTTCAAGGTAAAAATTTATCATGATAGTCTCAAATACATTTTAGAGCAAAGGTTATCATTTGAGGGGAAAAAAAGTGGGTAGAAAAATGTTGGGTTATGATTTTGAAATCATATACAAAAAGGGTAAAGAAAATGTAGTAGTCGATGCGCTATCCAGAAGGGATACATCCGTAGATGCCTTACTATGTGCAATGTCCATATTGAAGGTCGATTGGGTGGATGAAGCAAGATTGGAATGGGAGTAGGACAAGGATACACAATCTCTAATATAGAATATCAAGCAAGGCTCTATAACATCTAACAAATTTGAGTGGAAAGGTAATGCCCTATGGTACAAGGACAAGTTATTCTTGTGTAAATATTCTAAGTTGAAGCATAAGATTCTTGCAGAGCTACATGCATCACCTGTTGGAGGACACTCTGGGTTTTTGAAGACATATCATAGAATAAAAAGAGAATTATTTTGGGAAGGACTTAAGGGGGATGTACAAAAGTTTGTATCAGAGTGTTTGGTGTGCCAACAAAACAAAGGTGAAACCATTAAGACACCAGGTCTATTACAACCATTACCAATTCCTAACCAGAGATGGGAGGAGGTCTCCATGGATTTCATCATAGGATTGCCTTGTTCAAAGGGTAAGAATGTTATTTTGGTGATTGTGGATAGGCTCACAAAATATGCCCATTTTTGTGCCTGTCACATCCATTTGTAGCCAATACAGTTGCAACTATTTTTTTGGAGATATTTCAAAGGCTACATGGAACCCCAAAGATAATTGTAAGTGATCGTGATCCTATTTTCACAAGTAATTTTCAAAAAGAATTAGTTGCATGTTTGGGTACTCATCTAGCTCAAAATTCATCTTATCATCCTCAAACTGATGGGAAAATAGAAGTGGTCAACAAATTCTTAGAGGGGTATCTATGTTCTTTTGTATTAGATAAGCAGGAATGTTGGGTTAAATGGCTACCACTTGCAGAATGGTGGTATAACACATCTTTTCATACGTCTTCTCAAATGACCCCATTTTTAGCATTATATGGTTATCATCCACCATCTAATAAAAAAATTCTTCTTTGAGGGTGCAAACTAATGTCAGAGATGTTGAGGAACACATTCAACATCAACAATAGGTTTTGGCTAGTTTGAAGGAGAATTTGGCATTGGCACAAAATAGAATGAAACAACAAGCAAATAAACATTGTAGAGAAAGACATTTTGAAATTGGTGACTAGGTTTTTGTATGTCTACAACCTTACAAGTAAATGTCCCTGAAAGCTGACAGAAAAAGGACAACAAACTTCATCCTAAAAATTATGGTCCTTATCAGGTTCTACAGAAAATTAGAAGTGTTTCTTATAAACTAGAGTTTCCTCAATCTTCACGCATACACCAATATTCCATGTTTCCTTCCTGAAGAAGGTTATTGGATAGAAATTTGCAGCCCAGAAAGAGCTACTAGAACTTGATGAGGAAGGAAGAATCATTTTGGAGCCAGAGAAGATTCTGCAAACACGTACTAAGAGGCTGAGAACCAAATACATTAAGGAATATCTTGATCAAGTGGAAGAATCTGAGCATAGAAGATGCAACCTAGGAGGATGAAGGTTTTCTGCAGCAACATCTAGGATTATTCAATGTTGAGGACAACATTGGTTTGAAGGGGAAGGGCATGCTACGCCCTTAACCTATTGCTTGTATTAGGATATGAGTAGCTGACTTGTGGCTTACCATATCATTTTACTATATCATTTATACTTTCTCATGTTTAGCAGGTTGGCCTTGGTGATGGCATCACATATGATATATATATATATATATATATATATATATATAGGGGATTGTAGGTAGTAGTTCATCATCATTCGAGCATTTGAGTCTTATTGTATGGTTTGGAGGTTGCCCCCTCAAAGTGGCGAAGCTATTTTAATTGCATATTGAGATCATTTATCTGTAATATTGTGTTCTTTGGTGTTCTATTTATGCTCATAATCTGAATTATATAAGTAATTTCATTACACAAAGGGTTCTCACTACTTTTAAGGAATGTATGATTCCAAAAAATCATTTCCCCAAACTACTTGATTGAATCCTCAATAAATTAAAGAGAGGTGAGAAAAGGGTCTATGTTACAGTTGTGATATAAAATTGAGCAAGGAACACAAATTTGATGAGAAGAAATTATTTACAATTGAAGGGACCAATAAAGAAGAAGTTGAGGATGAAGCAACCAAAGAAGAGGAAGAGATGATGGGAATTGAGGTTATATAATATTAGTCAACTATATGATGAATTAAATATCTAAAATTAGAAAAACAAATACCCTTAAGGTCATACGATTCATGAAGAAATAAAGGGTGACAATAAAAATTGACTTTGGTAATACTCACAATTTCATTATACCTAAATTGCTTTGTTTACCCAACCCTAGATTTCGGTCATAGTTTAAAATTGAGGTAAAGTTAGTTGTTCAAGAAAGTTCCATAAGATTAATCTATCTATGGGAGATTACATGATGAAAGGACCCATGTATGAAATTTAAATGGGGGAACAAACATTTCATTAGGTTTACAATTTCTTACTACCTTTGTAATCGTGGAGATGAGCTTCGATGATTTTTTCATGCGGTTCCATTCTAAAGGGATGAATTTTGAGCTATGTAGGATGAAGGGAAAATATACATGGTTGATAAGTTCTCATCAAATGTAGAAGTTTATTAAGAAGGGTATGGATGAGTTTATGGCACAAAAATTTTCACTAGAAGAAAAATGATCAAAAGGTCATTTACCATCAAATCTATAAACAATTATCAATGAAAACTCAATTATTTTTGGGGATATGCTAAAAATTTTACCTCCGAAAATAGATCATGACATTAATATTTATATAGTTCTAGGAATCCAACCTCCTAATATTTAACCTTATCATTAACTTTATCTACGAAGAGTGAGATTGAAAATATGGTACAAGTGATGTTTGAAGCATGTATTATTTTCCATAGTTAGAGTACTTACTCTTCTTTAGTGGTGATGGTACAAAAAGGATGAGGGTTGGTACATGTGTCTAGAATATAGGGAGCTCAATGTTGGTCTAACCATGTTCACTCTAGGCACTCATTTAAGTCCTTTACAAACTAGCTATTATGTGTTTACACCTAATAAGCTTGATAGGAGAGATTCGGTTACTTATTGTTTGAATAAATATATTCTAAGTGAGATAGTTTCAAATCATGTACATATTTTTAGATATTTTTGAGATATTCTCTTTGCTCTATGAATTGTGTATTACTATTGTTTTTCTTATTTATTTTGTTTTTCCAAGATGTGGAACATTTTCTTCCTCATTTTCAATTGTCCGAGTTTTGTGGTTGTATTGTTGGGTGAATGCTAGATCTTCCTGGTTTCTCTTTCATGGTATCATAGCTACCTAATGTTGTATATTAGGCAAGGTTCTTTTAAGCTTTCGGGAATATGTATTTTAGGAAATTTTTCATTGTATTTTTGGGTACTTATTATGCTATCTCTTTTGTTCTCTAATACACATGGGTGGATATTCATTGTTTTCGATCTCTGTGTGGACACATTGTATCGGAAGCTATGTATAAAGGAATCAAAGTTGGGAATTGTTTATGGGAGGTGTCTAAATCATGAGTCTGGACATATTTTTGCATCCACTTTGGAGGATGAATGTTGTTTTCTTCTTGGAACATTTCATTGGATGTTGATGAATGGTGGGTGTGTTGGCTTACTAGCTTGGGTGTTATTATTTTTGGGCATGTATACTCATAATTCCCACTCCTCTTATTTTTCCTTTGAATGGATATAAATATTATGATGTTTCATTTGAATAAGATTGTATTTGTGAGAACTGTGCTTTGGTATTTCCTCTTCATTTGTTGTGTTACTTGGTGAACACTTTGTGATTTTTGCATTGTTACCTTGCCCATAGAACTTGGAGCCTTGTGTTATTTTTTATGAATATAATTCCACTCACTAAGTGAAGGTTTTTTTCACTTGGGTGCTATATTTATTGCATTTATACTTGGGGATCCATTTATTGAACATTACTTTGTGTTAATTCTTGACATGAGTCTTTCAATGTTGCATTGAATACTTAGGGTGTGAGTAGATTTGGAGGTTTTTTTGAATGAGTGCCACTTAATTTTATTACATTTTTGAAGAATTTGGAATTCTATGCATCATTTCTCTAATTTTGTGAAAAATAAAGTCTTTATTTTCTAATCATAAAATTCAAATTTCCTTCACCTCATTCAAATCACCGAGCCAACTATTTGGTTCACTTTTTTTGCCTCCAAATCATGTCAACTGGGGGAAATTATTTTTCCAAAACATTATGTATAGTTCTTATTCCTCTTCTATCATGGATCAAGTTCTACTTGAGCCTCTAAATTATTCAAATTACAACTCATGGAAACCAAAAATGTAAAAACTCCTCCAATCCTAGGGTTTATGGCATGTGTTTTAAGAGTCTATTCTAGTATTCACCACTTAGAAGGATGAGTATTTGTATGCATGAAAACATGATGAGGTAATTGGGTTGATAGCATTTAATGTGGAAAACAATCTCTAGTTTCATATCGCAGATGTCAAAACAACACAAGAGGTATGGGAGAAATTTGAAACCTTCTTTGGAAAAATTAATGAGTTTAGGAGTTAACTTCCTTGTCTCCATCGATTTCCCTTCTATCAAAGAATTTTTGAATAAATTTTAAGATATTAGAATTTAATTAAATGCATGTGGTAAAGATTAAAGAATGAGGAATGCATTTTTATGATTTTATCAAATATGAAGGGTCCTTGATATTTTTTCATCTACTTTCTTTTCAACTATGGATGCTTTAGGTGATCAATATAAGATGCTTGCATTCAAGATTTTCTATGATTGTTTGACATGTGATTATACCAAATTGATTTCCCTTTATGCCCTTCATAAATCAAATCAATATTTGGTGGCAAACTCTCCTAAGAGAAAATGCAAAAAAAAAAAAACAAGGTCCTTAAAACAAGTCTTTTTCTCCCACTTCTAAGACTCCTAAGCCTTCTCGGTCCTAGAAAATCCAAAAATCCTTCAAGAAGAAAGTGTACGATCCTTATCGTATTTCGGTAAAAAAATAACCCTTAGTACATATGTTTTATGAGAATAGAAGCACTTTGCAAAAAGCATTAAAAATAATTATTTATATCCCATCTCCTACCACTTATTCAAATACTATTAAAGGGAAATATTTTTTGGCTTGGGATTCTTCTCCTTTGAAAGATATTTTTTTTATTTTGGTGCTTCTCACCATCTGACACATTCAAGAAATTTGTTGAGTTTAGTTTTTTTACTATAGGTATTCTAATATTTTGATGGTAAAATCCTCCTCAATTGAAGTTGTGAGGTCTAACATTGTTGAAATTCCATATGGATGAATTAATAATCTACTTTATGTTCTTTGCATTTCTAAAAATTTTTTATATATATACATATAATATGTAACTCTAGTGGTGGTGAAATTGTTGAATTTTCCCCACATAGTGTTGTAATTAGGGAATTGAATTATCCTAATGAGATTGTAGATACATGTGTCATGCACATAAATTCACATTTGTATCTTTTTGATAAGTTTGACACTAGATAAATATCTTATGTTGTTGCTTACTCGATTCGAGAGAAAATTGTGGCACGAGAGGTTAGACACCTCAATTATAAGTATATGAGACCAATCTGAAGACAAGTAACCTCCTACCTTTATTGTGAAGTCTCTTGACAAAAGTAAAGAGATGAGCTAGATTTATAACTAATATGTTTTAAGCAATAGTCAAGCCAAGGCATGCATGGAGAGTTATTTCAAGACCTTTGATTACTCTAACTATTCTAACTATAATACCATATAATTACAAAACACCCTTAGTGATTGGAGTGTACTCAATCCCCAAAGTGTCTGCTATCTTCTTAGGCATCACAAAGGTGTTGGCCCCTAAATCTATCATACAATTATGCACAAGATGCTTTCTAATAATCAAAGAGATATAAAAGGGTGGAGGTTTCTTTATTTCACTTACTTGTTCCTCCTTGGGTTGACATAAGCTAATTGAAGATCTTGACCTTTGTTTTACTATCCCATATGATGGAATGAGTTGTTTCAAAGCTTCTTGTAGGAGATCCAATTAATATGGAATGGACAAAGAATCCCACATTATCACATTCAAATTAGTTCTCTTCATTTTCTCAATAATTTTCATAGGAAGGCATGTCACCTTATGCATCATTGGTGTCACTGTTTCTTTCTTTGACTACTCTAATATTGGGAAATATTCTATTGGTTGAGGAATGGCCTCCTATATGAGGCTACATCTATTAGAAAAATCAAGTAACCTATCCTTATTCAAATTTTCCCAATTTCCTTCTCTTTGTGAAGAGGATCATCCTGCTTAGAAGAAGATGAAGGTTGAGTATCCAATATTCTCTTCTTAGACCTTATATTATCATCAACGTGAATTTTAAGTAAGTTGGAACTTCCCAAAATTCTATTAACTGAAAAAAAAAAATCAAACCTAAAATAACACGATATCAACTTCGGGGATGGTCTCTTGAGTTTCTTCAACATTAGTATTTGGAACTTCCATCATTGATTCGTGTTGATTGAAGGAACCTTGCACCATAAGAGCCTAACCTTTCACCCCATTTTCACAATAATTTTTATTATGGGTTTGATTACATGGAAAACACCATTCAATTCCTTGATCCATATTGCTTAAAACTAGAACAATCACTTTGCTCAAGCTATGAGGAAGTGCATGTTGTGGAGGAGATAATGCTTAAAGGGGAAAGCTATAATTTACACCTTGAAACCTAATATGGTGGTAATTTTTTCCATACCTCTAATTTAGAAATTAATTTCGTTGTTGATACCCATGATTCTAATTTTTGTAAGGCCTAGGAGCTTGGATTTGTTACTTCTCAAGGAAACTATCTCGTTTGACATATTTTTGATCAATACTTTGAGATCATCTATCTCATTGGAATAATTAGATGTAGGGGTAGATAGACTAGCCTTAACCTCAAGGATTAGGGAAAGAGAAGGTAAATTTTCTTGGGGAAGCTCTCGAAAAGAGGATTTGGGGGTCTAGGGGATATCTTTCTAGCCTTGAACTCAATAATTCTCATCTTGAATATATATCTCACAAGTAGTAGGTAAATCCATAGTTCTCATTAATTGAATCATTAGTGTAATATCATAATTAAGAGCTCTCAAAAAATACCAAAATACACCTTGAGGAGATGGCTTTAGGAGGGGTGGAATTCTTTCCCATGTCCTTTGAAACCTGAAGTTGAAGTCCATCATCAGCTCATAAAGGGCCATTTTTACAATCATTAGTGACTCAACAACGATGTATTATATGCCTTTTCACTAAAATGCTTCCAAATATTATCCCCAAGTACATCCCATTTGTGGATAGAAGAAGGTAACATACTCCTATACTATTGTAATGCTTTTCCTTTGAAATATGAGGCCAAGAGCTTGATTGCCACATCATCTTCAGTAATAAGATGAACTAAACAAACATTAGCAACATATAATATGTGCTCTATAGGTTAGTTGAATTTTCACTAGTAAAAAATGGAATGGTCTTTAGGGTAGATACTAGTATGTCATGTTGGGAATTTAAATCCAATGGACTACCACCATTAAAGGTCACAAAAGGTTGATTTATTTGATGGGCCATGAAGGGAATGAGTCTTAGGTTCCTAAAAAGATAAGGGAAGGTCCTAAAAAAGGAGTATTTGAGTGAACCCTAGGTGGAAGGGATGGAATTCTTTGAACAAGTCTTACTCTTCTCCTTGGTGAATGTTGTAGATATTCAAAAAGCACCCCTCTTGTTTTGTTTTTTCTTTTATGCACTCTTCTCATGAAAGTGAAACACATTACTCCTAAAAATGGTATATTTTAAGTTAGGAGTCACTAGATGTGTTGTTTTTTTCCTCCAAAGGCAAAATACCACTAAAACAAACACGAATTCTAGTGTATTAAATCAGAAATAAGCTATAAATGGCTCAAATTGTTGCATTGAGCATGCCAAAGAATGTTGTCACTAGAAGTTGCACCCTTTGCTAAAGTTAGGATCAACACCTCAATGAAACATGGAAAGGCCTTCAAAGTATCGGACAATGGATCCTTCAAGGTCATACTCTAGGTGAAAAGGCATGTTCCTTTTAGTCCAATGCACTGCAACTAATATAGCCATTTTTATACTTTACTACTAACTAGTTCTAATCTAATATTTCCAAGGAATCAGGGTTCAAAAAGATGAAATATTGAATAAAAGATAAGGTGATGTACCAAATTGAAATTGATTCTCTCCTTAAGATGAGGAAGGAAATGGAAAATGTAAATCCAAGAGGGTAGAAACAAGACACATTCAACCCTACAATTTTACCAAACTCTGATTCTCTGCATAAGTGACACAAAGGATGGAATTCATGCAAATATAACTCACACACAACATGCCATAAAATAATAGAAAGGAAAGAATACAATAACATAAATTAAAGGGAATAAGGAGAGCCACAATAACTAGATATCATTGATTAGATTATACACAATTTATTACAATAATGGAGAAGGCACTGAGTGCATTACATTAAATCAACACAAAAGTCTACAACTCAAAATACTTGGCCACACAAAAGGGAAACATAACCTTACATTTAAAAGAGGATGTTTTTACAATAAAAATGAGTTACATATATAGAAGAAATAAGGGGAGAGGAAATCTAAAATCAATAATATCATCCACTTCTACAACCACCAAGGACCACTTAGCATTAACGTGTGTAGATTCAAAGATAGGCAAAAATACTATTAGAAACCCAATACCTGAAAATTCCCATGAATTTTAATACATTATCCCAATAGAACACATTTTTGTGACTTAAAACGTATTTTAACATCTATTAATCTTCAAGACCTTTCTAATAATATAAATTTTATCTTATTTGGTGACCTAGATCAAAAGGTATGAGCATTTAAAGATACACATGTCGTCTGCATAGTTGACACCCATAGGGCCATCAAATTTAACCTCCGGATCACCCATTCTGATGTGAAAACTCCCCATTGGATCTTTTTGTCTCCTTTTTGTTCTAAAAATATGAGGAAGCCGTGAATTTTAGGATCCATAAAAAAGAGAAAGCTACAGAAACTAGGATCTACAAAAAAAGAGGAAGCCGTGGAAACTAGAACCCAAAAAAAAGTAAGGAAGCTGTAAATAATTAAAACCTATGGAAAAATAGGAGGCCTTGGATTCTTAAGATCCATAGAAAATAAGGAATCGTGTAGTAAGCTAGGACCCGTGGAAAAGAAGGAATCCGCAAGAAACTAGCACCCATAGAAAAGAAGGAAGCCGGGAAAATAGGACCCATGAAAAATAAGAAAGACACGAGATAACTAGGACCCACGAGAAAATAAGGAAGCCACGGTAGATTAGGACCCATGGGAAAGAAGGAATCCATAAGATACTAGGACCTACAAAAATAACAAGCCATGATTTTTAGGATCCATGGAAAAGTAGGGGTCCGTAGAAAAATCCCCTTCATTCTTGGAGAAGATATGGCATGTGTGGATCCCTAGTAAAATTAGGCATGTGTGGATTCCCTTCATTTTGAAATTAATTTGTCCAAATAAACATGAGTGCATATTTGACAACAGATCTTTAGTTAATTATTGTTTAAATAAATATATTTCAAGTGAGTTTGTTTCAACTCATGTACACGTTCTTAGAGATTTTTGAGATATTCTCTCCACTCCTTGATTTGTTTATTAATATTGTATTTCATGCATTTATTTTGTTTTTCTCAAATGTGGAACTTACAAGACTTGACAATAAACTTTTGCATAATATGTTTTTCCTCATTTCACTTTTCTAAGTTTTTGGTTATAGCCATTATAGGATATCTTCTAGAGCCTACCGGTTATTTTTTCACTCAAAAATACATAGTAAAAGATAAGTTTTCAATTCCTCGCATTGAGGATTAATTAGATGAGTTAAACTATGTTATTTATTTTATAAAAGTAGATCTTCAATTAAGATATCGTCAAATCAAAATTTGTGATGAATATGTTCATAAAATAGCATTTATGACACATGAGGGACACTATATGTTCCTAGTAATGCCTTTTTCCTTACAAATTCTCCATCTACATTCCAAAGTTTTGTGAATTCAATATTTTGGCCATTTATATGAAATTTTATCCTTGTATTATTTGACAATATCTTAATGTGTAGCAATTCATGGGAGGAACAATCACATTATGTCGAAGGTTCTAGACACTCTTGAACAAAAACACCTTTATGCCAAGTCCTCAAAGTGTGCTTTTGGAGTAACGGAGCTAGAATACTTAGGTCATATCATTTCTAATGAAAGTGTGAAAGTGGATCCTCATAAAATATAGGTAATGGGGACTAGAATATTCCTAAAACCCTCAAAACCTTAGGGAATTCTTAGGTATTACAGGTTAATATCATATATTTTTAAATAAATGACGATAAAATTGCATCACTAATTATTTTAAGAGTAATAAACCAAGGCATTTTAGACATTAAAGTACTATGTGTACCTCTCCAATTCTAGCCACCCCGATTTCTCAAAAACCCTTGTTATTGAATGTGATGCTTTAAGGTGTGGAATAGGTGTAGTAATCATGTAAGAGGGATGCCCCATCACATTTGAGATTCATCAAATCAAGGGTAATAACATATTAAAATCATCTTATGAGAAATAAATGATGGTTATTATTCATGCGATCGAGACCATATTTCATGGGTTGTCACCTTAAGGTGAAGATAAATCATGATAGTTTGAAATATTTATTGGAGTAATGAATATCATCTGAATAATAATAGAAATGGGTCACAAAGGTGTTGGGATATGAATGTGAGATAATTTATAATAAAGGAAAGGAAAATATGGTAGTTGATGCACTTTCCGAGAGAGATGAGTCCACACAAGTGTTGTTACATGTCATGTCCATATTACATGAAAATTGAGTTGATCAAGTAATATCAAAATGGTAGAATGACACAGAGACCCACACTCTCATTCAGAATCTCCAATAGGATCTAAGCATTTGAAAAAAAAAAATCATTGTACTTATGCAATAACTCTACCATTAAAATTCGGGTTCTCTCACAACTTCATGCTTCTCCGGTGGTTGGCCATTTTGGGTTCTGAAAAATTATCAAAAATTAAGCACAATTTATTTTGGGAAGTGTTGAAAGGGGATGCCCATAAATTTTGGTAAATTTTGTGTGTCAATGTAACAAGGGAAAAACTATTAATATGTTAGGTCTTTTGTAACCTTGTTGGCTAGATTTTATGCACAACTAAAAACCTAGGCAGTCATGAGATAAATCTCCCTCATTTACCGGTGAGGCTCCCATGTAAGATGTTTATCAATTTAGTGGGTATGAATCCTAATAACTATTTTTGGGGTTTTACTTTAATCACAAAGCTCATGAACCATAGCTAAGCAATTCTGCAACAAGTAAGCAGTTGTTTATGAAGTATTTTCAGAAGGGGGAAATAATGGAATTTGGGAAAGAAGAAAGGAAGATATGTAATTCAACCAATAGTTTACAGAGTTGGTTTCATACACATGGATTAAATAAACAAGTAGATCTCACAATATTTAGAAGTAAAGGAAAAGAAAAGCTTCTAATCTAAATCTCAGATAACACAAATTTTATCTAAAGATCCACACAAGTAAGAAGAAAATGCACCATGGACACAAGTTCTCCAGAAATATGCTTTTATTCAATTCCCCAGCTTTCACAAAAATGACATCAAGGGCTACAACACAAAGTTTGGAACTCAAGAATGTTGATAAACAAATTGTGATCATTTAACCCTGAAGGCTCTTCCTCTATTTATAGTGTATAGAGGGCAATTACAAATAGGAAGCTTTCAATGAATTGCCACATGTGAAAGCTATGAAAAGGGGAAGCAACTGGTAGTATTCTTCCTAGAATTCCTCTTTACATGACATGCATGATTTACAAATAAAAATAGAACCTTCTATTTTACATGTCCGCCACCTATTTCCAAGTAATTGACTTCTTTTAGAACTTGAAGTAACGGCTTTTTAAAGCCAATCACTTAAGTTTTACAATTTAATTGATTTCTCAATTGATTTTTCAAAGAAAATAAGAGAAAGAAGAAGAAAGAGGAGAAGAAATTATAAGAAAGTTGTAATGCTCTCAGTCTTGTTCTTCTTCCATACTTTGCATGCTTATCCAACATGTATTACACTTCTGCTTCATTCACTTTAGCAATGAATTATCTGAATGATATCTCTGCCTTAAATTTGAGATGATTTTTTCTCCCATATATTGTTGAATCCTTTCCTTTGATTCTCACCAAATCAGATCCGGAAATAGTGACTAAGATTTACTTGTGGTTGTTACCTCTAAGTTGTCTTCCCTCTTATCCTTGAAGTTTTTGCATTTATTCTCCAGTAAGTGCACAAGCGCAATATTTTTCATAAACAATTCAAACAAAACTCATCACCCTTCATCATGCCTGAATCAACCTTTGTCTAAGATCTTTTTTTTATTTATGTCAAAATACATTACAAATATGAGAGTTGTATCTATTTATGCAGAACCTGCAATTTCTCCTTCTGATTCTAAAAATATATTCAATGAATTTGACATTGACTTTGCCTTATTTTCACCAATATGAGCACCAATGAAGTATTCCTGTAAATAATTCAAACAAGTATGCAATCCATAGCATGAATATCTAATTTCTTCACCAAGATCTGATTATAAAGTCTATTGCCCTCTATTTTTAGACTTTGTTTGCATGTCAAACAAGCTAAAAATATTATTTAATTCCCCTGTGCACTCACATCAACATGTAGATAGCCAAAATAATAAAAAGAAAGCCTTTCCAACCCTAGGCGCCAAAACTAGATGCTTCCTGAAAATTTAAAAAAAAAAAGTCAGCTTTTAGGCATTTAGCTATGTCGAATGGGTCACACTTTTTGGCTAGAAGTCATGTTAAAAATAAGAAGGCAAGGAAGTGGGAATTTTTACCCTTCCAGAAGCTCCAAAATTCCCATCTTTCACTTAAGTGATTTAACTTTAATGATGGGAAAAAACAACCTTCCAGGAAGGCTCTAAATTCCCACCTTCCTTCCACCACCAAAATTCTCTTTGGTAGTTAAAAATCACTTTGCCAAAAAGTGCGACTAGCATAAAGAGAGCTATTTTCCAAAAGTGTGACTTGCATGGATGAATAAAAATTCTTTGATGGGAGTTCCTACCTTTCTAGGTAGCCCCAAAATTCCCATTTCTACTTTAAGTTATTTATCTTTAATAATGGAAAAAAATAACCTTCCAGGAAGGCTCCAAATTCCCACCTTCCTGCTAGCACCAAAATTCCCATTAGCACTTAAGTGATTTAACTTTAATAATGGGAAAAAAACAACCTTTCAGGAAGGCTCCAAATTCTCACCTTCCCGCTGACACCAAAATTACCATTAGCGCTTAAGTGACTTGACTTCCATCATGGGAATTTTTACCTTCCAGAAGCTCTAAAATCCCCACCTTCCCGGTAGTGCCAAATTCTCATTAGCACTTAAGTGATTTAACTTTAATAATGGGAAAAAAAACCTTCCAGAAGGCTCCAAGTTCACACCTTCCTGCTAACACCAAAATTACAATTATCACTTAAGTGATTTAACTTTAATAATGGAAAAAAACCTTCTAGGAAGGCTCCAAATTCCCACCTTCTCTACGACACCAAAATTCCCATTAGCACTTAAGTGACTTGACTTCCATTATGGGAATTTTTTTACCTTTTAGGAAGCTCTAAAATTCCAACCTTCTGCTGACACAAAAATTCACATTAGCACTTAAGTGACTTGACTTCCATCATGGGAATTTTTACCTTCCATGAAGCTCTAAAATCCCCACCTTCCTGAAGTGCCAAAATTCCCACTTGCATGGATAAGTCATCCTTCCCAAAAAGTGTGACTTGCATTATGACTTATGCCTTTAAAATTACGAAAATTCGTCACTTAAGGCATCATGGAAATTCAATGTGGAAGACAACTTTAAAAATTGCAATCGGCATGAAGAATGCATTTCTTTCCTTTTTGGTTTTTCGGTGAAGAAAAAAAAATCCATTTTTAAAAAGGGTCCGAGAAGATGTAGTAGCGAAAACTTGAAGTGCCATAACTTTCACTTTGTGGCTCTATTTCAGTGTCATTTTCTATAAAAGTGCATATTTTCTCGAGCTCTACGCATTGATGGCAATATTTTTCTTATTTTCATAAAATCCATTTTTGCACCTTTTTTGACCAAGCAACTTCTTGCAATCTCCTAAAGAATCACAGGGCTATGATCACTTTTAGACATATTAGTAATTAAAAATACTAGATATTTTTTCAAAACCCTAGGCATGAGAAAATGTCCGCAAGAAGATTGAATAGGCTACGGGAATTTCCAAGAGAAAAAAACCAAAACACATACAAAAAGAAATAAAAAAACAAAAGCAACTACTGAGCAATTGCTTTGAAAATTTTCTCCACTTAGCTTATCTGCAAAAATTCTTCCCCTCGGGTGAATGTTCTATAGTAATAATGATGGGGTGAATTGCTTTATATAACCTAAATCCTCCAATTTTAGCTCAATCTAATTTTAAAAGAACTTTATTTATTTAATAAATAAATAAGTAAAATGCTTGTAGACAAGATCTGGCAAAGGAATTGAGTGAACTTTGGCATGTGGGTATTTGTCAAATTTGGGTTTTATGAATCTCTGAGGATACCTTAGAGCAATGCAAACAACTACATGCAAAACAAACACAAAACAATATGTTTCTTGAAAAGAATGAAATATTTTTTAAAAGGGGTAGTCTCGTATTTCAGGGTGAAATTTCAGGGGACACCAAACCTCTATCTATTCCTAGTGAGTAGTGAAAAGAGGTTTCCATGGATTTCATCACAAGATTGCCTAAATTTAAAAGGAACCATGTATTTATGCTAGTTTTGGATATAATCATAAAATATTCTCATTTTTGACTTATCACATATTTTTATAGTGATTATATTCACCATATCTTTTATAGATGCAATTCAAAAGCTATATAGTACACCCAAGATTATAGTAGGTTATTGTGACCTTATATTTACTAGCAATTTTTTGAATAATTTATTCTCATGTTTAAATACTCAATTGGCTCATAATTCATCATATCATCCCCAATATGATGGACATATAGAGGTGGTAAACAAATTTTTGGAGGTGTATATTTGATGTTTCGCTTGAAATAAGTAATAAAGATGGGTTTAGTAGTTACCACTTAAATAATGGTGGTATAACACTTCATTTCACACCTCATCTAAAATGTCTCCATTCTTAGCATTATATGTTTACAATCCAAAATCTGTGAACTCAAACTTGAGGGTCCAACCTAAAGTGAGAGCAATTAAAGATAACATTCAACACCAACATGAGGTACTCTATAGCCTTAAAGAAAATTTGGTAATGACATAAAGCCACATGAAGCAATAGGAAGATCAACACCATGGTGAGTGAAGCTTTGAATTTCAAGACTTTGTTTTTGTGTAATTACAGCCAAATAAGAAACTATATTTGAGACAATAGAAGAAAGATAATAAGATTTCACCTAAATATTGTGGCTCTTATTAAGTGTTGCAAAAAATTGGTACTGTGGAATATAAACTATAGGTTCCTTAGCCAACTAAAATATATCCAGATTTCCATGTTTCTTGTTTGAAGAAGGTCAATGTATAGAAGGTGTATTACCATTCAATGTTACCCAAGATTGATGAGGAGGAACACATCATTTTAGAGCCTAAAGGTATAACGTAAATGTACACTACAAATTTGAGGATAAGGGGCATTACCGATTATCTAATGAAGTGGAATAATTTGGACATAGAAGATGGAAAATGAGAAGATAAAGCATTCTAGAAGAAGCATCTAGAGATTACCAACATTGAGTAAAATATTTGTTTTAAAAGAAGGGGAATGCTTCACACTTAATCCTAAATCATATATTAGAATATGTATGGGCTACTTGTGGCTAACATAATCTCTTATCATTTGATATCACATTTATTTATGTTTTCATATGCTTAGTAGGTTGACCTTGGTTCTTTTAAGTAGCATAGTATGGTATACATAGGAGTTAGTAACTAGTATATAATCATCATATTGATCACTTGATTCTTATTGTATGGTTTGGTATCCCCACCCAAAGTGGATAAGGAATTATTGTATATCATGATCATTTCTCTATATTTTGGTGTTCTATTATTGTTGATAATCATGTGTATGTGTGTGTTTTATTACAAATATAGTATTACAATATGGATCCACCAATCTAATGTTGATTTCAAAAATATAAAGAGAAATCATGCTAACAAATTTTTTAACAAGTCACAAATTATTTTTAAAAATAGATTCCATGATGATAGATGTCGATCACCAATGATGCAATCTTATAAATCAAACCAATTCCCATTGGATAACACCTATCCAACACCATAACTCCTCTCTTAATGAACCCATACTTGTGCACAAGTATTTTCATGGAATAAATTTATAATTCTAGGGTGATTAAGCTAAATATGACGATAAATTCCTAATCTAATGTTATAGGAGTAGTTAAATAATTTAGATAGGCATATTTAGTGCATTTTATCGCATTGTCTTTTATTTAATAATATGCAACATGTGCACTCTAGTCTAGTGACTTGCATTCAATATTGTTATGTTGATAACATTCAATATTGGTATTAGTAGTAATTACATGTGCATGTGAGATGGGGGTCTTATCATCTCGTAGTTGGTGTCTCGATAGGGTGTCATGTCTATCCATATGAGGTCAGTCTAATATCTATAAATATTACAACTTCTTGCATTGTTATGTAATCTGATTTCATGATCAATAATATTTGTGAGGCTTCCATCCCTCTTTGGTCATCGCAATCTTATTCTATTCTATCATTTGGTATCTAAGCTATACCATTATTATCATTTGGTATCGTAGCAGTTCTATCCAAGCAAGGTCAAGAGGAGCACTATCGAGAGGATCCATTGGAGAAGAAGATCTCGCATCAAAGGAGAGCCATCAAGCATCCCGCAGCCTCCATTCCTTCCAAGCATCCCTCAACTAAAATTTGACCTATCCACTTATTTGGAAGGTAAAAATTTTTTTTATTAGTCATTGGCATAGCCAATTGATCCAACATATCACAATATTTCAGATTCGAGATATTAATTTGAGATCTTTAAAAAAAAAAAAAAGGAAAGATCTTGAAAAAATCTTAAAAAAAAAATCAAAAAGATCTAAAAAAAAAAAAAAAAATCGATCTCGAAAGTGGAGGTGTGAAGAATTCTGAGCAAAGGTCAAGCAAATCCACAACAAAATTCCAAATTAATTTTAGGGACGAACTTTTTTTCATAAAATGTCATATTGATGTGCCATTTTTTTGGAAAGATAAGAAGGAGGCGCACAACTTTGCAGTTTACATCATCTTCGATTCGGCCTTTCTACATGTGACGAAAAGTCTATACAAGTCGATCATTTTTTCTGAAAAAATCAGATCTAGCTAAAATTGGTAAGATCTCAAAAAAAGATTCCAATTCTTCTGAAATTTTTGTGGGTTTCAAGAAAAATATTGTATGATGCTGTCAAAATTTTAGAAAACCTGATCACGGTTTGTGAGAAAAGGTGAAAACAATATTCGATTGCTTTGTTTGATCTTGGGAACAAACAGTCAACGGTTCAATTCCCACTCTCTCCATATTTTTTATTAAATTATTTTTTTAGAAAATTTGGAGAAATTACTAAATTTTGGGAGATTTCTAAATTTAGAAGCTCACCAAACACATTTAGAGCCACCGCTAAATTTAGCGAAAAACACCTATTGGGGTGTAAAAAATATTTTTGGCCTAAATTGTGTATTTTGTGATTCTAGACCCTTTTTTCTAAAGAGGGGGACACAAAAACTTTATTTTGATGTACTTTTGGAGCATGTTTGTACTAATCTTGGTGCATAAAGTGCAAAAAAAAAAAAAAGTGCAAATTTTTTATTTTATGTTTGTTCTATCACACGAGATCTTTGATCTCATAAAGAACGCTCGGTATATACGGTGCCTCCAATGGAAGCGCTTACGGGTGATGCCGTCATGACTACTACTACACTTAACGCCTAACACAATGCTAAACATCATCTCTCAGGCATCGACCCTATAAAATCGACGGGGAGTAATAAGGACACAATACACACATTTGAGCCCTCCCATCCGTTTGTGCTTGCACAAACCCCTCTCCGTACTGTCTACGTACCACGTACTAAATTCTTTCACGTGTGTTAACACCTCTTTCCGTACTGATGGGTATATTGAAAGGGTGATCTTCTTCCACGTACCGACGGGTATATCGAAGGGAGCGTATATAGAAAGGTTTGGTATATCGGCCTGACGGTATATTGAGAGGGAGACCATAAACCTGGAGTGATAAGAGCCTTACCCTTTGTCAGAAATTCAGAGTTTCAAATTCAGATTGCAGAAATGGGTGCACAAGCACCAAAGTTCTTCTTGCCAGATTCACAACTACTTAGAGGAGACAACTATGCTGCATGGAAACCAAGATCAAGATGTTACTTGAGTTTGAAGACCTATGGACAAATGTAGATGGAAAAACAACAAGATCACTTGATGATGGAAGACAACAAGTTCAATTTGACAGGCCAATCAAAAGGCCAAGTTGATCATCTTGTTTAGCGTAATAGATGATGTGCAACCCCACATTAGAGATGCCACATCATCCAAGGATGCATGGGATAAGTTGAGCACAGTCTATGAGGCAAAGAACAAGAATGCCATCCTCAACCTACTATCACAACTGCATACTCTCAAGTTCAAGCACAATGAGAAGGTTGAAGTTTTTTTGAGACGAGTTACTACTTTGAGGGCATCTCTATTGGCATTGGGAAAAGAGATAAGTGATGAAGACCTCGTACCAATCAGTGTTGCATGAGCACTTCCTCCTTCCTACGTAATCTTTGTGACAACTATCAATATGAGTGAACACACAATCACCTTTGAGAAGTTGGTCAATCTACTCCAACAAGAAGAGGCAATGAACAACAAAGATCATGAAGATGAGCAAGCACTATCTTCCAATCATAAAGGAAAGGGGAAATTTCAGTCCAATCATAAGAAGTCCCAACAAAATCAAAGTCAACAAAGGTACCAAAGTCAACGAGACAACACCAAGAAGTGTCCCATTTGCAATAGAGGGGGACATGACATCAAAGATTGTTGGTACAATTCCTACAAAAAGGGTTCATCAAGCAATTCAAAACCCAATAACCAACAGGGTAACAATAATTCAAATAAAGGGAAGTCCAACAACAACAACAATCAAGGGCAGAAAAATGGTAATTGGCAAAGAAAACCCAAACAACAAGGGTACATTGCCGAACATGAGGATGATTCAGATGAAGGACACCACATGTATTCTACTCAATTTGATGAAGAAACCAAGTCCACACAAGATATCTGGTATGTTGACTCGGTGCAACTCGACACATGACTGGACGCAAGGATTGGTTCTACACACTACGTGACTCACCTAACAAGAACCATGTGTCATTAGGTGATGACTCATCATACAGTGTCAAGGGGATTGGAAACATTTCACTACCTCTCGAAAGCATGACCGCAAAATCACAAATGTATTGTATGTACCGGTTGACCAAGAATTTGCTATCGCTAGTCAACTCCTTGATCACAACTTGAAGTTGGATTTTGACAAAGAATAATGGAGAAAAAGTGTGCTTGATAAGAGATAAGTCAAGAGGTTCCAAGATTGTAGCAAGAGCCTCCAATGTGGGACGCATGTTCCAACTTGATTTTGTCCACAAGGATGATCAAGCTCTAGTGGCCAAAGACACACAATCTGCAGAACTATGGCATCACAGATATGGTCACATCAGTTTTGGCTATCTCCAAACACTTCAAAAGGGCAACATGGTGAAAGGATTGCCTACACTCAAGCACAACACTGACAAGTGTCACAATTGCCTAGCTTGGAAAGCAACACAGAGTACCCTTCCAGAAGAACACATATAGAGCTAAGGGAAAGCTTGATTTGGTGCACACCGATCTTTGCGGGCCCATGCAACCAAGTCATTCTGGATGTCAATACTTCATGCTTTGTGTTGATGACTACTCAAGAAAGATGTGGATATATTGTCTAAGAAACAAGAGTCAAGCCTTTGAGACATTTCAAAAGTTCAAAGCACTTGTTGAGAATGAAGTTGGTCGCAAGATCAAAACTCTCCGCTCAGATCGAGGGGGGGAATTCACAAGCAATGAGTTCAAGACTTACCTAGAAGCTCATGGGATTCGTAGACAAATGCCTCCTACTCACACACCACAGCAAAATGGTATAGTTGAGAGAAGGAATCGTACTATCATGGAAATGGTGCGATGTATGATTGATGACTCAGTTTAACAAAGACATTTTGGGCAGAAGCTACAAGAACTGCACTAGTCTATTTGTTGAATAGAGTGCCCACAAAGAGCTCTCAAGGAGTGACACCTCAAGAAGCATGGTCAAATCGAAACCATCAATTGCACACCTAAGAGTATTTGGGTGTAAAGCTAAGCATGCACATACCCAAGAAGAATAGAACAAGTTGATATGAAAGCCGAGAAACTGATATTCATTGATACAAGTGAAGAAGCACTTGGGTACAGATTATGGGATCCAAAAGCAAAGAAAGTATACACAAGTAGGGATGTTGAGTTCTTTGAGAAGAAACAAGCAGATGCTCCACTCAACGACTCAACAAACATGCAGAATACACCTCTTGTGAAGACAGAATTTGATGTTCCCACTGAAGATGACAAAGATGAATCGATGATGGTGAAAACTTGATCCACCACAAGCCAATGGAACAGCTAAGAAGTTACCTAAATGGTATACTCAATTAATAAGAGATGCAAATTTGGATGAAGCACCTAGCACATCATCCAATCCTGGACCTAGAACTCACAGTTAAGCTCGTGAAGAGGTCAATTATGCCCTAATGAGCAGAGTTGTTGAAACAGCTTGAGCCATCTACAGCTCAGAAGCCCTACAATCAAAAGCTTGGAAAGATGCCATGGATTCGTAGAGTATCACCAAGTGATGAAGAACAACACATGGCAACTTGTCGACCTTCCACCAGTGGAAGAAACCCATCGATGCAGATGGATATTCAAGACTAAGTACAAATCGATGGGACTATTGACAAGTATAAAGCAAGGCTTGTAGCAAAAGGGGTATGCACAACAAGAAGGCATTGATTATGAGGAGACATTTGCTCCCACAAACCCAAGATCAAGACAATCAGATGATCTTTGCTCTACCGCACAATTTGGTTGGAAAGTCCACCAAATGGATGTGAAAAGTGCCTTTCTTAATGGAGATTTGCAAGAAGAAGTCTATATGACTCAAATCAGAGGGTTATGTAATACCAGAAAAGAGATGATGGTATGCAGACTCATAAAATCTCTATATGGCCTAAAACAGCACCCTGCATGGTACATCAAAATTGATGAGCATCTCATAAGTCATGGATTCGAAAGGAATCCTTATGACCCCAATCTCTACCTCAAAAAGCAAGGGGGGGAGATTGTCATTGTGGTTGTTTATGTCGACGATCTAGTCATTACAGTAGTTCTATGAAGATGATCGATGCAACAAAGAAGGATTTTAATCGATCGCTCGACATGACAGATCTCGGCTCATGCACTATTGTCTTGGGTCGAAGTATGGCAAAAAGAGAATCATATCTTTGTGTCACAATTGAAATACACCAAGACAACGCTCGAGAAATTCAGGATGATGGACTGCACTCCTATTGCTACACCTATGGAAGTGAGACTTCAGTTATCTCGTTCCGATCCATCACCACCTGGTGAATGCAACTCTCTATCGGCAGCTGATCGGGAGTCTCATTTACCTCGACATATACTAGACCGATATCAGCTTTAGTCATCTATTTATCACGCTTCATGCAAGAACCAAAATATGTCATCGAAAGCAGCAAAGAGAATACTAAGATATCTAAAGGGTACAATTTGACCTTGGTCTAGAGTACAAGAAGAATGACAACTTCTTCTCGACAGATATTCGATTCGATCATGCAGAAACATGGATGATAGGAAGTCAACATCAGCTTCATCTTCTTTATGGGATCTGACCGATATCATGGGGAAGCAAGAAACAAAACTTTGTTTCTCGCTTTCTACAAAAGCAGTAGTATCGAGTCAGCAGTGAAGCTGCCAGAAGCAATATGGCTACGCCGAATACCGAAGGAATTGGTCTACCACAACAGAAATCTACTCCAAAGATATGTTGATAATGAAGGAGTTCTAAGCTTGTTCGCAATCCAAGATTTCATGAGAGAACCAAGCATATTGAAGTACAGTTCATTTCATACGTGAGCATGTCTTCAAGCACAACATACATCCATCCATTCCTCATTACAAAACTGAACAAGAAGCAGATGTTTTCACTAAGTCACTGCACGTGACAAATTCACACTGCTCGAGAGTTCCTCTCCACTTCATTGAAACTATGCAAAATTAAGGGGGAATGTTAGCATAATTTAGCATAGGCATATTTATTGCATTTTATTGCATTGTCTTTTATTTAATAATGTGCAACATGTGCACTCTAGTCTAGTGATTTGCATTCAATATTGTTATGTTGATAACATTCAATATTGGTATTAGTAGTAATTACATGTGCATGTGAGATGGGTCTTATCATCTCGTAGTGGTGTCTCTAGGGTGTCATGTCTATCCATATGAGGTCAGTCTAATATCTATAAATATTACAGCTCTTGCATTGTTATGTAATCTGATTTCATGATCAATAATATTTGTGAGGCTTCCATCCCTCTTTGGTCATCAATCTTATTCTTGTGTGTCACACTTTGTCAAGTAAGCAAGAAATAAATAGATGTAGAATGTAAATAATTTGTGCATAGAATAGAATAAAATCCTCTCCCTATGAAGTGTGATGTAGATGAACCACCTTTGTCCCTTGTGATGGAACTAGATGGATGTAAATAGAGTAGTAAAATCCTTTGATGGATGCAACCTTAGGCAAAGTGATAATAAGTTCTTTGTGCTTGGTCCTTCATTATGGTCACATAATTTTATATTTATACAGTTCTCTTGATTTGATTTCATAATTAACCCCGAAAAGGATGACCACCAAAAATATAAGAAGCTCAAATGGCTAGAAAGTGCCAAAAAAGTGAGAGGAAAGTGCTAAGAGGATCAAAGTGCTAAGGGACCATAGTGCGTAGGGCACCCTAGTTGGAAATAGGGAAATTGTATTATGAATATACTTACTGGTAAGTACAGTGTAGGATCAAAAGTAAAGTATAGAAAAAACAATACAAGATGGAAAAAGACATGGGTTGATTAGTACTCTTTTTCACTTAAGAACCGTATGAATAGTAGTATGATACTGGGACTAAATAACTACCCAAAGTAAGTGATTTAATGTCTACATTTTCCCCCACTTTATGTTGGTGAGCAGAATGCTCGAGTAACATAAATTAGATAGAGATGCGTACTTGATATCCATGTAGAGTGATGTAGAAAATGTGTCGAGGGACTAGACAAAGTGTGGAGTGACAAAAAAGGTGGAGCGTGGAGACTAAAGATGCAAAAGTGTAAAAGTGATGAGAGTGAACCTAGGGTAGAAGCGCATGTGTAGATGCCAATGTGTGTGATGTACCTACATGTTAGTATCATGTTGATGTTGTTGATGATTTTGACTATTTACTTCCCATACATAGACCTACAAAAGAGAAGACAATCAAGTATTCAAATACGCATGTATATGTATAAAAATCATGTAATGAAGTATGTAAAAGGAAATGTTGAAAAATGTGAAAAAGGAACATGTGCACCTGATTTGTGAAGAGGAAAGAGTGTAGAAAGGATCTTGTCAATGAAGTACAAGTTTTTTGGGTGATCTCACGCCACTATCCGAAGAAGTGTAGGGAGGAAAGTCTGATTTATCCTCCAACCTGTAATTCTTCCCAAAACTAAAGATATATTTGTACTACCTAGTTTTTTGGGTGATCCGATACCACTAAAAGTAGTGTAGAGAGGAAGGTTTGGTTTATCCTCTAGCCTGTAACTACTCCCAAAATGCTAAGGATAATCTTTCTGTAAAAGCCATTGTGTATGGAGTTCATAGACTGGTCTGAACCCACTCACTATGTAACCCACTATGTCATGGACAAAAACTAAAAACTAAATTGTATTGGTATTGTGTTATGTAGTGTGTGTAAACCCAAATGATGCCCCCCTCTTTGGGGGTGCATGCTGGATAGGAGAATGCAGCCCAAAAGAGGACCGACCACTAAAATTATGCCCTATAGGGGAAGGGGATGTGTTTGGTAGAAACCAAGGCACATGCACAAACAACTAGCTAGGAAATAAGTGTTAGTATGAACAAGCATGCATGTAGAGAACAAGTATAAGCTACCAAGACAATGTGTAAGCTAAGATGCAAGTAAACACGCAAGAAGCCAACATAGACCGTGAAAAGTGGGTTGCAAACATGGGACATCACTCATGATGTCACAAGACACTCAAGGCCATAGTGGCCGTAAACAAACAAGTGTGCACACAAGACAAAGGGCAAAGCCCGCAAACAAGAACAAGCAATAGCAGACAATGTAACAAACAAGTATGGAAGCAAATATCCCTGCATGAAAAATGTTGCACATGAAACACCTATTAACATGTTAGAAAGATAAAATATATGTCAAAGTGTGTGTAAACCAATAAATTAGTGTGCTATGAAAAAATGAAACAATAACACTTGTAGTGTACTAATGTGGATGCCCCCAGGAGCCGTTGTGGGACTGGTACTAGGTCCAAGCATCCATGTTACGTGTAATGGATCTGTATAATCTACGATCACAACTAGAAAAGTAAGTGAATGTGCATGTGTGTATGGTAAAAGTAATGACATACAAGATATCTATCTAGCATGTGTAATAAAGTGAGCATGTACAAGTAAATGCAAGCAAGAGTAAATACAACCATAAAATGCAGTATGTTGTGGATGGGTGGAATGGAATGTAGAGTGGATGATAGAGTCATGTGCCCCTAAGTGAATGGAAGTGTATGCAAAGAGGTTCATTTTATGCCCCTTCAAAGAAAGAATGAAACATAAACAAGAGTTTGTCATCGGGAAATGGTCGAACTATGTGTTGTGTGTAGTGTGTTGTGGTGAATGTGTATGTGTGGTGATGATATGCAACCTAGAGATGATGTATGAAAACATGTGATGATTAAGCCTAAATTGTATATCATGATGAGATTATCGAAAGGGGTGGTGATGTAGCCTATGGCGTATACCACTAAGTGATGCAAGTGGAAGTGACGATGCAACCTATGGCGTATATCACTAAACTAGGAATGTCGCATGATGGAAAGGATTGAATGATAAACGTGTGAGTGTGACAAGGTCCATTTGTGATGTATACCCTCAATAGTCTAGTATGGACCGTGAGACTAGAGTGCGTCATAGGGTAGTGAGTGCAGCACGTAGAAGTGAGTGTGTAAAATGTGTAATATGTGTAGTAGGATGTATAATATGTAATGTGAGATGCATAGATGACCTAATATGTGTAGATGCATAGTATATGTAAGACACAAGATGTGATGTGTAAGGTGTAAGATGTAAAATGTAAGATGACATGTATGATATGTGAAAACATGCAATATGCTATGGTGTAGTGAGGTATGTGTAGAATGTGTATGATGTATGTAGGAGAAGGTATAAAGTGTAGGATGTAAAGTGTATGATGTGTGAAAATGTGCAATATGTAGTGTCTATGGTGTAGTGTGTGGGTTCATGTGTGTAAGATGCCCTCAACATTCAAGTGTGAACTGAAGCATAAGAGTGTATCATCGGGTAATGATGATGTTTAGAGTGTAGGTGATTATGTGTATGTTAGAAGGTTGATGTGTGGTAATGCAAGTATGAAACATGTGTTGATGTTAGGGTGGGAGGGATGTGTGAATGTTATGCCCCAAGTGTGTGAGGAAGGGAGAGGATCAAGTGATGTCATCAAGAATATCGTCAATGTCTAGATCGAAGCCATAAGGTGTTACATCGGAAACTTGATAAGCTATAGTGTCAGGGTTGGTCGTGCAATGATCCATTGAGGGTAAATGATACATGCCCATAGCATATTTCTCATCAAAGTGAAAGGAGGTATAGACATTTGTGCGTATACCAACGGTGAGATTCTATGTATATCCCAGAAGGAACTGTTGCAAAATGAATATATGACCAAAGGGCATAGGGAATGAGATATCAATATGATCATGGTCCAATGTACCCCCTATATAAGTAAGCCAAGACTACCCTAATGTGAGTGGAGAAGAGCGAGGAGTGTGCGATAGATAGACTATAAGATGGAAGACATGTAAACCATAAGCAACAATAATAATGATGAAGCCATAATATAAATGAGGATGGTGAGTAGGAGGATAGAGGTCCTCAAAAGTGAAACCGAGTCGAGCTAGACCATCATGTGAACATATAGTGACATCGCAAGTAGGATCAAGTGGAATATGTTCCCAATATGAATCATTCATGAAAAGTGTGCATGTAAATGGTGGGTATGTTGGTAGAGGCAAGTGCATGTGTAGGTGTAGGGATAGAGCGGTGTCTATAGATTGGACATGGCCTCAATAAAGAATCATAGCAGTAGTAGTAGTAGTGGAGGGTGATGGTGTAGAAGAAACAACATCTATCACACAAATAACACCTTCAAGTGGTGGAAAATGAGGTGGTTTTTCCATAGGTTGAGGATCATATGTAGTATCAGTGTGTGGAGTAGGAAGAGTAGTATTAGGATCTCGGTCACAATATTTGTAAGGGTCACGGTCATGAAAAATAGTATATTCAATACCTTCATGTATGAATTTGACACAATGATGTACGGTATAAGCAATGGCTTGCATGGCATGGATCCATGGTCTACCAAACAAACAATTATAGGATACTAGAAAGTCAATGACAAAGAACACATTCTTAATAGTTTTTGGCCCTACAATGATAGGTAATGTAATATGACCAATGCATGGACGAACAGAACCATCATATGCACACAATGAAAGACAAGATGGATTAACATCACGAGTGGAAAGACCTAGCCTCTCAATGAATGACATGGGACATAAGTTGAGTTCAGATCCATTATCAATTAAAGTGTGTTTGACACCCACATTGTAAATGTGAATCATGATATGCAAGGGTGGGTCATTTTCAAAAGTGTTAAGATCAGCAGAGGATTAGATTTGAATGCTATGTGTTGAGAAAATGCATCAAAAAATGAATGATAGACTGAGTCTAGATGCATATCAATAGGAATGCAAGTAGTATTAAGAAGAATATGTTGGACTCTATGCCTTAAATCAAGATTTGCAAGAAAGTAATCATTAATTGAGATACTCATGATGATTAGACTCTAGGATGACAAGCAAAGAATGAGGATCCTAAAAGTGTGAAGATCAAGTACGGGTTCACCAAAATGATTAAGATAAATATGACGATAAATGCCTAATCTAATGTTATAGGAGCAGTAAATAAATGACAATAAAATTTAGCAAATACACCCAAGCAATCTAAGCAATAAAATGTAAAACCCTAATGTGAAAAGAGGGTTAAGAAGGCCCTAGTTGATTCACAGATCTCACATAAATGTGTCACAAAGGTGGAGACCGGGAGACTAGGAGGAGGAAAGCATCGCATGCCCGAGAAAGTGTAGATCTAGGTTGTCTCGTCTAGATAGACTAGGTGTCTAGAGAAGGATGGGGCACCCAGCGTGCCCCGGTCCGAGATCCGGGGCACCCTAGTCTACATAAATGACCAGGAACCTCCTCGAGGTGTCATTGAATTTTTACCGTGTTTGGTTCTTTGTCGTGTGAATTATGTTGTATTATCACCGAAGTCGTAAACTTGCAATAGAAGTTCCAACCTACAAAACCCCAAGCAAAGCATCAAAACCCTAAAAATAAAGATGCATATGAAGGGGTCAAACTGTCCTCATCAGCCACAATGGTGGACTTACTAACTAAGTGACGCACTACATCTCAGACCCAATGTAGTTCTAGGTGTGTGTGTGTGTGGAATTGTGCCTTAGGTGCTCTTATGCGTGTCGCACTTTGTGAGTAACAAACAATAACTAGATGTAGAATGTAAATAATGTGTGCATGGAATAGAATAAACTCCCCTCCTATGAAGTGTGATGTAGATGAACCATCCTTTGTCCCTTGTGATGGAGCTAGATGGATGCAAATGGAGTAGTAGAAGCCTTTGATGGATGTAACCTTAGGTGGTGATAGTAAGTGCTTAGTGTTTGGTCCCTCATTATGGTCACATAACTTTATATTTATATGGTTCTCTTGCTTTAATTTCATAATCAACCCCAAAAAGGCCGACCACCAAAAATATAAGAAGCTCAAACAACTAGAAAGTGCCCAAAAAGTGAGAGGAAAGTGCAAAGAGGATCGGGTGCCCAGAGGGGACCACTATGCTTGGGTGCCCCAGTCAAAAATAGGGAAAACGTAGTATGAAAGTATAGACTAGGCAAGTATGGGTGCAAGATCGAAAGTAGCAATAGAAAATAATGCAAGATGGCCAAATACATGGGTTAATTAGTACTCTTTTTCACTTAAGAACCATAAGTATGATACTATGGACTAAATAATTACCCAAAGTGTGTGATTTTGTGTCTACATAGATGGCAATCTACTTTGAGCCTTAAGCTTGCATCTACACTCTACTATATGAGCTACCCTTCCCCATCTGAAAATTTTGATTTTAATATAGTCATCCAATGCAACAAAATTAACTCCTATTACTAATATGAAATGATGGTCCAAAGGACCCAATATAAACTAAAGAACCTAAGTACAAACTTAGTTGACATTAACAATCTTTATGACTTGAATTGATCATCCTTGAATGCTTTGTGGGATTTAAATATCTTCATAGTATTTTGTAGCCTCTAATAGTACTTTATAAATTTAAATTCAAACTTATAGTATTGCATGAATTAATTTAGGCTTGTACAAATCCTTTAGTGTTCCTCAACATCATCCATCTTGTCAATGCTTATAAGAATGAATCCCATAACTTGTGTGGATTGCATAAGGATTCCATTGAATTATTCAAATTATAACATACCTAACATTACATAGTAATAATGTTTACTATTATGAAATTTTGTAAGAATGTTACCCACTCCATACAATGTAATGCATTATTTTCGTCCCTATTAATAACGTAATACTTCACATTGCAATCCACCACAAGAAAAAAAGTGGACATAATGTAAACACTAACTCAAATTGTTCAAACCATTTTTGGTTGATACATGAATTTTGTGAACCCATATACTTTGTATGATCATTAAAAGATAAGAATTCTTATGTTTGAGCTATAAATATAAATATAGGTCATAAAGATAAATATGTTATATGATGTCAGAAAGCCTAAATGGTGGTTTATAAAGAAAGAGTTAATAGATAAATAAAGCAATAGACCAATATGTTTCTCTATTACGACCTATGCATGACCACACCAAAACATATCCAAATTTTAAATAACATAGAGAAAAAGAGAGGTTATAGATACTTATCTTCTTGTAGACAACATTGGTGCATTAACTTCCCTCTAAGGTTAGTAACACCTTATGAGAGATTCAATGTGGGGGATCACAAAAAAATAAGAAAAGACCTAGAAAACCTCTACTTGAAGACCCCAAAGTTTGGGTAGACCATAATAAGTGTATCTCATATGCTCAAGATCTTAATCACCCGATTCTCCAAGTGTAGAGTCTAAAGAAGACACCTATGAAGAATTTCAAGACCTATAAATGTTTTAGCGAATATTGGTGAGCACTAGCAAAATGAATGTGTAACGATGGTGTGTTGGAATGAGCACTAACATATTTAGTATAAATAGTGATCATGATAGTAATTTACATTTTCTTCTCAGCTAATGGAATCAACGATGGTCAATCTTTTAGATGTTAAAATTTGTAATTTATATAGTATTGACCATGGTTAATATTGTCAATCGAGGGTAATGTAAAATTGTTGGGGTAAAAAGAGAGTCTAAATGATGGAGGGAGATTCAAAGGTGCTGAAAGGGTGTCATGACAAAGGTTTATGTGTGTTAAAAGTAGGTATGGATGTGATTATAAGAGGATGGTAGGGTGATATACTATTACAATTGGGAACCTTTTACAACAAAAAAATCTCCTCTACCTCTCTTGGAATTTTTGAATTGTCTATGTGAGCTTTTCAATGGCTATGTCGATCCTCTCGGTATGGATCGTGCTCCCCCCGATGGTTTTGGTGATGCCTCATCATGGGTCCCTCCTGGCTCATGGAAAGATGTTGTCGTTGGGTCCCCTAGGGTGACATAATCAATGAAATTGTAGGCTATGTTGTAGGATGGGACGTTATCTCTGTTGATACCTTCTCAAATTAGGGATGTTACTCGACATTGATGGATCTGTCTTTGATCGGTAAACTAATGCATTTAAGACCCCTTTGGAAGATATTAAAAAATGGGCTCATATTAAGTGGGCCCCTTGTGGACCCATAGAGATTGCAGCTATTTCGAATGGCTTTATCCTTTTTACCTTTGGATACAAATAGGAATTTGCCAAATTTCTTCTTGGGGGACCCTAGTTCTTTAGATGGCATGGTTTCTATATCTAGAAATGGTCTCCTTGTTTCAACCCTCACATTGAAGCAATGAAGTATGCTCTAATTTGGGTTTGACTGCCAGGACTACCACTCAAGTTTTGGGATGCAGCGGTGATTGAAGGTATTGCATTTTCCTTAGGTTCCCTTATTACAGTTGATCAAGATACTAAAGCGTGATCGAGACTCATTCATGCTCGATTTTGTGTAAATGTTGATGTTAGTAATCCTTTACCTAATTCTATTGATCTCCTCTCGGATTTTGGTACTTAGACCCAACCCATTGAGTATGAATATGTGCCATAAGCTTGCTCCATTTGTAAAAGCATTGGCCATAGAGCCCCTACTTGTCCCTCTAAACCTGCTCCAAAACATAAAGCCCCTATGTTTTCTCCTGCAGAAAAGGTAAATTTATCCCCAAAGTTTCTCCAAAGGTGGGTACTTCTAATCCTTTTGAAGCTCGTGGAAGATGGCGAGATCCTACCCTCAGAGGACTCCCCTAACCAGCCTGAATTTGTGGTTCCGATGGACCTCCCTACCCCTGCTCCCTCTTCCCCCTCACTTTGAGATCTCCCTAACCCTCCCCCGATTGTTGATCCTCCTCTTTTGGATACTTTTCCCCAACCCTCTAGAGGATGGTGTCTCTACAAATCCTGCTTCCCCTACTCCTATTTCCCATTTGGAAGAAAATACCTCTTTGCACTCTCCTTCCTCTTTGGTGATTGAATATTACAACCCACATAGAATAACTAGAAGCAACTATAAAAAAAATTGGGATCTGGGAATCAACAAAAAGAATGGAAGACCCTCCAAAATAGTTAAGCTTCAACTTGAAACTGATCAAAATATTTCTTAGGGAACTCAAGGTACTCTCTCCATTAAGGTTGGGGGAAGTTCAAACCTAAGAAATGAAGATTCTTTCTTGGAACATTAGGGGAGTCAATGCCCCTCAAAAAGAAGAGTTCTAAAAGAAATCAAACTGAAACACTCTCTTGATATCATCATGTTACGAGAGATAAATTCTCCTTTTCCTCCCATATTTTGGTTGGTAATTTTGGAGGGCTTTGTACCTTTTGGAATCCTTCTATCCTTTATGGTGAATGCATCATTAATACACCCCATTTCTTGGGTGTGTTCTTTCAAGAAATTGGTTCAAATTTGGGTTGGATTGCAATAGTCAATGTTTATGCTCCTAATTTGGAATCACAAAGGGATAACATTTGGGAAGCTTTGCTGGATTTTAGAAATAGTTGCAAGCATCTACCTTGGCTCATTGTTGGGGATTTTAACACCCCTCTTTTCCTTCAAAAACATGGTGGTGCTCCAGCTAGTTGTAGCAGTATGGAATCTCTTTCCAACTTCATTAGACATGGTGAGTTTATTGATTTTGACCTACATGGAGCTTCTTTTACCTAGTCAAATAAAATATTAGGGATCAATCATATCCAAATTCGGTTGGATAGGGTCCTCAAATCCCTTGATTGGCTGTCACATTTCAGCAATTTCCATTTGGTGGCCCTCCCCAAAGATTCTTTCGATCACAACCCCTTACTCTTGGATGCAGTGAAGTTTCTAAACACTAAGAATCCCCCTTCGATTTGAGTTGGCCTGGCTACAGAGAACCACAACCTAGACAACCTCATTGAGGATTGGTGGAGGGTGGAAATTTAGGGATCAACTATGTACAAATTTTTCAAGGAAACTTAGCTTCATCAAGAAACAACTTAAACTTTGGAAATCCAAAACTTTTGGGAGCATTAGAGAAAGGAAACAACTCTCTTTGAAGATAGTTGAGGTTTCTTCACATATTGAATTAACTAGTAGAACCCCTTCCCTTCATCAACAAGAGATAAAGCTACTGAGTGAATTTCATAATACTCTTGTTGAAGAAGAAATTTATTAGAGGCAAATATCTAGGGCTCTTTGGCTATAAAATGGAGATCGCAACACAATTTTTTTCATGCTACAACCATTAAACATAAGAGCAGAGATAAGATTAAGGAACTCTTAACTATGGAGGGGAACCACTTGACTTCTGAGACTGATATATCAGCAGAGATGGTTAATTTCTATACTAACCTTCTCAAGGAGGAAGGTCCCATAAATGATGTGGATGCTATGAAAATGTTGCAACACATCCCGAGGTTGATTACTGATGAAATTAATGAGAATATTACTAAGCCTTTCTCCTCGACGAAGTTCATAAAGAATTTTTGCCATGAAAGGGATAAATCACCAAGTCCTGATGGATTTATGATAGCTTTCTATCAATCTTTATGGAACATTATCAAATTTTTATGAAAAGCATGGAAAATTGACTATGTTTTTGAGGTTTTCTCTCATTTCTCTCCACCAAACACTCTGAAATTTTGATAGTATATTTGAAATCAAACAAGCAACACACAAATGAAGTTAGTTTAGTAATAAATGAGCTAAAAAAGAATTTTAAAAATTAAGTGATTGTCCCACCAAGTGTGCTAGAATGTATACAATGAAAACTCAAATCTAAGAAGAAATGAACAAATAACAAAATGTAAACCTTCCTTTGAGTCTTCTTACAACCTCGTATGAGATAGTTGAAGTATTACTACACTTTTTAGATATCTTAGGATAGTTTGATTTTGGATTCTTTAATCTTGTCTCTCGAATGGAGGACAAATGCTACAGAAAATGAGTGATCACGTGGACAATCTTTCAATATGAAAATTATAATGACAAATGAGAAAAGGTTCACTACAAATGCTTAAATCTTCCAAGGATGAATTACAAAGGATCGAGACTTATATTTATAACCAAAGGAGAGGCCATGGATTTCATATCAAAGTTTGAATGAGTTTCAGGAAATAAATGCATTTTCCTAAATTAGCAAGTTGATTTGGTCTATTTAGTTAGATGGTTTGAATATTCATTTAGGGAGCGATGAATATTTGGGTGGATTTTGATTTTATTAGAGAAGGTGGTTATAGATGAATATTGTTGCTTCCAACTTTGTAAAGTTCTAGAACTTGAGTGGAGTGGGATAGTTCAACTTGAGTGAGTTGGATGGTGAAGTGGAGATAAGTGGAGGGTGAGTGGATAATTATTTGTGTGTTTATTTAAATAGCTAATTAAATTAGCCAATTGATATAAGTGTATGGTTTAAGCATGATAAAATTAATTAAATTAATTCTAAAGGGATGTGGGTGACTTCTAATGGAATATGAAAGGGATAATGATCTAGAATGTATTCTAGAGCTAATTTAGCCTATTATGCAAAGGATGTGGATAATTAGGAATGGCTAGAAATAGGTATGTATTTTTAGGGTGTCTACAATTGTCAAGTGAGAAAATGAGAGTGTTTGATTTACTTTTATATCTTTTCATCGATATGATTTCAAAGGAAAACTTAGAAAGGGGGATTTGGATAAACTTAAGAAATTTAACCATTAAGAAGTAGATGACACTAACTCCTAGCTCTAGACTCCAACGTCTAGTGTTATTGTTCTAATGGATGGTAGTGTCTAAAATACATGAACTATGAGTCTTCGTAGAGTCCCGAAAGGATGTAAAATGTGTTTATAAGAATTTAGATCAATATTGTAGGTGTATGATTAGTTGAGTGAGATAATGAGGAGTATTTATAATCCTTAAGAGATAAGGAAGATAATGCATTTGTACTTTGTTTTGTTTGCAATTCATACTTAATGGATATGCACCAAATTAGTAATTATCAAACACCTAATTACAATATTTAGGTGTATACATTCCCCCTTTAAGATAGTAAATGAATTTTCTAGATTAAAGGAAATGTGTACCTAAGTGTGTAAAAACACTTTGTCTTTTCCCGATTTGTTTGATTGTTGAGTGTTTGCTATGTTGTAAGATGCCTATAAGAGTGAAACTTACAACAAAAGAGTGTATTTAATGTCCATATAATGAAAATTAAGGAATGCAACGTCAATAATTGTAGGTTGGAAAGGAAGAGTGGTGAGAGGAGCAACCGAGCTAGGGTTTGAGGAGGGAGGGGTCAGAAGTGATTATCATTATTGATCATGGGATTTTGGAAAGGGGAGAAAGGTTGATGAATTAAGGGTGACCAGGGAAGCTATGGATTTTATCATTGAGAGGGGAAAACCATGGTGTATATAATGGTATCAAAATGTGGTCCTTTTAACCTATAGGAAGGAGACTCAAAAGCAAGATTTTTGATATTAGAAGAGTTTGGTGGAGGTTAGGATTGTAATGCCTTCACTTCAACTAGTTTTGGGTTCTGAGTTAAGGGAGGATAAGATCCCCTTTTTGTTTTCTTATGATTCGATATTTTGGATGTATAAGGATGGGAGAAGATTCAAAATCGTGGAAGAAGCAAGGATGGTCAATTTGTACAAATATTTACTAACCAAGAAATAAGTGTCTATGAAAGCAAATACAAAGAGGAATGGTAAAAGGGCATTCAATATATATGGAATAAAGAACTAGAACAATGGAGAGGGGAAATTGTTATACTATAATGGATGACATAGTTATCGATTAGATGGGATCTATGTAATGAGTGGAGGACTAAGAAAGTTGAAGGAATGGAGTAGAAGATTGATATGGAGCTAGATATAGAGAAATATTATATATTTTGAATGTTGAGGACACTAGAAGTGGAAAAAGAAAGGGGTATGTTGATGTTGAAGGAATCTCAAGTAGTTAGGCCAAGTCTATTTTTGGATATAGATTAAAAATATTTCCTATTTATTAAGGAAATATTTGTTGATAAAAACAAGGAAGGTATTTGTGAGGAGGGTGGGTAAGAGATTGTTAATAAGGAGTGGGTGAAACTGATTTGAGGATTGGAAGGATGGATCTAGAAACAAGGAATACAATGGGGAAGTATATAGTGAATGTTCATATATTTATTGGAAGTTATGAGGACCTTTAGGGATGTGTGACAACTGATCCAATCTTAGCAATGGAAGAGGTATATTATTTTACCAAAGAAGTGGAAGTGAAGATAACAGAGGAATGGGATCGATTACAAATGTATGGTTGGGTGGAGGAAATTAGTATCACCCCAACTCCACCTACATTATCGAGTAATTCCTTCCCATACTCCTATAGACAAGGTGATTAGTGTGGATGAGGATGTGCTAAAACAAGGAAAAATTATTAAGGATAAGGGCTTGAAGAGTATGGAAGATCTAGCTAAGATATTAATTGAGTGAGGGGTTTGGAAAACAAATTTTGTATGGAGTGGTCATGAATTATGAGAATATACACACATCAAAAGAGGATTTTTTTAGATATGGTGTTGAAATCGACATAGATAAATCATATGATAGAGTAAAATATATTTTTTTAGAAAAGTGTTGTTGACGTTTGAGTTTAGTGCGAATGGGTCTTATGGGTGTTGGAGTGTATTATATGAGTCTTTTCTCCATCTTTGCTAACAAAATCCCAGTGGTGTTTTTTTTAAATTCAAGAGGAATCAAACAAGGGGATACCCTATCACCCTATCTCTTTATCGTCATGGTGGAATCCTTAGGCAAGTTGTTCATAAAGCTAGGAGAAAGTGAGGAGTTACAGAGGCTTGAAAACTTATGATACAAATCATGCTAATACACATCTATAATTTTGTGGATTATCTTCTTCTTTTTGGACAACTAGAGGTGAAATAAGAAATGACTATCAAAAAGGGAATAAAATCCTATTAACATGTTTCAGACTAGTGGGTAAGTTTGTGTAAATTAGATATCTTATTTGTTAATGTTCCATGGGAATGACAAAATAAGATTGTTGACATTTTGGGTATTAGAATTGGTACTCTACCTAAAAAATATTTGGGGGTACCTTTGTTCACTAGAAAGGTAAAATTATAATTGTGGAAGAATTTGATTGACAAAATTCAAGTGTGGTTTCTTGGATAGAGAGCAAGATAGCTAATCCTTGTTAGTACAATTGCTCTTATCAAAAGTTTATCAGTATGTTATTCCTTTTTTTTTTTTTAAGTGATGAAGACATTGACATAAGTAATTCATAAGATAAGCCATCATTTCCTATGGAGTGTGAAGGAGGAAAAATGGAAAAATTACCTCAAAAAATGGGAAAATGTTTGTAGACCAAAAGAATTAAGAGGGATAGGTGTCAAGCAATATAATACTACACAACTTCACTCTTAGTGAAAATTTGGCATGGTGCATATATGAGGAGGATTTTGGTCCTTTGAGCCAACTCTTAAGAGGAAAATATTTGGATAATGCAAGACCAAAATGCATTTTCACCATGCAAGATCCACCCCTTAAATCCTATATATGGAATTTTATCTTATTGGAAAGAAATCTTAGTTGTGATGATTTGACTTGGGAAATTAGGAATGGTGAATTGGCCATTTTTAGGAAGATTCTTGACAAGGACTTACTACTACCATTCACCGAGGGATTTGGATAATATTCATATTCTTTTGGTACGTGAATGGGGATGGAAAGTAAAGAACTATTGGGAAGGAGAGGGACTGAGCCATACTATGAAAGAAAATGGAAATTATGTTTAGGACATTATCAAGGTCTAGAGGAACGTATACCAACACTCGGTCAAGTTATTCAATCAAGAAATTTTTGATATCACATTCTCAAGATACCATTTGATGGACTAGAAATAGCTCTCGAAATATATAATTCATAGTGGTTATAAGGTTCTCACCGACGAGACCAAGGATAACTGATCACCCAGCTTCTTCCATCTAGAATGTAAATGGTACAACGTGAGAAAATGCTTTTGTTTATTGGATTCTCTTGGGAAGATACTTATATAAGATAGATTACAAAAATGAATTTTGTTTACATTTATGTATTTATCCTTTGAAAACAAGATCATGAACCTATTGAGAAATTACTCCATTACATTTATGCATAAAATATATGGTTCACTCTTTGTCAAAGCACTTGGATATGGCTTGGGTCTATCCTTAGATAGTAAAAGGAACCTTCTATGTTTGGTTACAGGGATGAAGTGGCTAGAAGGATTATGAATGGCCTACCATACCAATGTGATTAATAATATTTGGAAGGAGCACAACAATCAAATTTTTGAAGATAAGGAACAAGTTTGGGGAAAATATTGGATTAGAATTGAGTTGGAAATTTATGAAAATGTGTCCTTTTTGACAATAAGAAGAAATATATGCTATAACATAATGATCTATAAATTCTACAAAACTCAAGTTAAGGATAACTCTACCTTAAAAACAAGTTTATACTTCTTGTAAAATTAAGATATAACGGATCTTATGAAAATAACCAAAAATGGGAGGCTAAAGTTAAATTATGATGGATCATCCAAAGTTAATCCTATAACAAGGGGCGTGATTTGCATTCTACATAACCATAATGGTCAAATGGTATGGGTAGGTTCTTTCTTCATCCCGAAAGCTATGAATAATGAAGCAACAACAAGGAGTTTATTGGAAGGCTTGCACATGGCTAATGAAAAATGGTATAAAGATATATAGTGGTAAAAGGTGATTCCCTGATAATAATCAATGTTATGCTCAAAGGAAAACCACATAAATGGAAATTGAATTAGATCATGCATGAGGCTTGCATCTTGGCCACCAACTTCCACACCATCACCTTTCAAAATATCATTCGTGAAACCAACATAGCAACAAATACTCTTATGAATGTTGGAACATTATCAAGCCTCTATCTTTTGTAATTAGCACAAACCTAACAAAATGGTCAAGACTCTAGAAATTTTGCAGTCAAGTAGGCTTAATTATTTAGAGAAAAATTCTCTAGAATTATGGTTAGTATTCACACCTCATAAGGCTAATATTGTTATGGAAATAAATATGAATAAATAATTTTTATGTTGTGTAGATGGGTTGTACACAGAGTGGTTAAAAGATTTTAGAATCGGTATAGAATATTTTTCTCTATAACTTTGGGAATTTTCTTCTACTACATCTTATGGAAAAAGTTGTTAAATTTTCTCTCAAGTATTGGGCACAAAACGGTCCCTTATGTTTCAATGGATTTCTCAACATTTTTATGTAGCTTCATTGTTTATATATATAACTTATACTTTTAGTTGTCTGATAGGAAGGTTGTTTATCTATAGCAAAGGACTATTTGTAACTCCTCTCTATGATAATAACCCTCTTTAACTAATCAATTTTTTTCACATACAATGAAAATCAAATATTTAACTTTGACATTGGTTAATATTCCATTTGTAAAAGTAAAGAGGATTAAGGAAGTATTACACCAATATATGTGGAGAAAAAATTACTTTATATATAAAGAAGACAATAACCCCTTAATAATGGTATGGGGAGATGGAGATAGTAATAGGCATTTGTCATGGAGAATTAGGGGTGATCAAGTCCAAAATTTGAAAATATGAAAGCAATGGTAAAATAAACTCGAGAGGTTGGTGTGGTGAATATATAACACTAAAAAGGAGTGGAACCACATGAGCCCAATAATTATAACCATGGAACATTAGGTATCACAAACCTAACACACCTTCTCTAATAAACCACACCGTTGCAAAATAGAGCTATGTTTGTAAAAATTCTTGAACTTATTGAAAATTGTTAAAATAGAAACAATAATATGTAAGTATTTATGCCTCTTTCATATGTAATAAATGTAGTGAATTGATAACCTATATCTTCCATAATAATCATGCTCCATGCATATATAATAAATGCGTTGAGTATGTAATGTCACATGTAATATGTCAATGTAATTTTGTTCCTATATATTCCACTAATATTTTTGAAATAACCCCATTAAATTCCCCCCTCTTTTACGATGATTGAGATGTCATGTAGATGAATCAACTCATCAGAATATAATCAGTATTCAATAATCATCATATAGAAGGTGGTTGTAAGTGGCCACTATGTAGAACCAACCTAGATAGAGTTCACGATATAAATTGTGACACATAGAATAACAAACGTAATTAATAATACAATCACATAAGTTGGAACACAAAGTCGTACATAATGTTATGCATACAATGTAAAAAAGGCCATATGGTTTGCACACAAGGGACCCAAAAGGTCACATACACATAATACACCAAGGGTCATACAAGCAAAGTCTACCGAGGCCACAAACAAGGGACATTGAAGTGTCACACACATAATAGGCCAAAGGCCCCATGTACACAAGAAAAACAATGAATAATCCAACTTGTAAAGAAGCAATAAACAACTAAAAGGTGCCTATAACAAGATATATCGGTCGAGTACCATCCACATGCTTTAGTCCCAAGAGTCATGGTAAATAAAATATATCACCATAAAATATATGAACATAACCAGAAGACATGAAGTAAAAACTATAAAATATAACAATAACACCTAATATTGTAGAAGATGTGCCCAGCTTAGTAAGACAATTGGGTAAAAGGCAAGTCCAACGTATGTGATCATGTAGAGTCTCGTCGATCCTACATCATGTTCATATACCTCATGAAATTCATACATATATAGAATATATAATGCATTATATATCAAACCATGTGACAAATAACATATGCAAAGTAGAAGCTATCAAACCTTATATGCTTAACACATGATTTTTTATTTTTGGAATATTTAAAATATTTTTGAAAATTTTGAAATATTTTGGTTTATAGTGGACTTGAAAGTGCACTATCTAATGAGAAAATCAAATTAAGGAGGGTCAAACACCATGTTTGAGTAACCAAATATGCTAGATATATGTGTGTGATAACATTGAATATAATCACGTATTGTATTAGTGTAGACAATAAAAAATGCACCTAAACATATAAGGTCATATCAATAAAATACCTTAAAAGAAATTACAATACAAAAATATTATAAACCCCCAAAACCAACAAGAATAGTAAAACACGTTTAAAACAATAAAGAAATAAAAACATTATAAAAATCCATTAAAAAAATAAAACTAATTTTAAAATAATAAAAGCTACAAAGCATGAAAACATAGTGATTGTTAAATCCACCCACCTCCATCTCCAAAATCTATTAAACAAGACCTTTGATATATTCTTCTTCCTCTCATATTGTTAGAAGAACAATGGACTGTGGGGGTGAATAAGTCCTAAAAAACTTTTACTTCATTTTCATTACATACATTCATCATTCAAACCATTCATTCAACATCCATAAACCATGTGAGCTTATTAAGTGTGTATCAACAATTTACAAGTGCATAAAACAAGAGAGAGAACACAAAAATAAGATATAAGAGGAAGCCCTCAATAGGAAGAAAACCCACTAAAACCTATGCTAATATTACTCATAACAAAGGAATTGCATGAATATTACACATCAAGCAAGATTTTTTTAGTGAGGCACCAATCCCACAAGGAGCACCAACCCTTAGTTTAGTAGGACACCAATCCTACAAGGAAGATACAATCCCCAAGATGACCAATCACCAACTCAGGCACCTAAAATTTATGATCACTAAAGATATGTTTCTCCCACAACTGATTGTGATCTCTAGTTTAGCTCCATACACATCAAACCCTCTCAAACTTCTCTCTCTCCTAACACACTCAAATCTGGTCCTTCTCTTGCTGATTAGGTCTAATGACCTTTCTCACCTGCTCTTCAAATCTTCTCATCTTTTCATGTCTCTTATCCACTCTGCCCTTAACCCCTTACAACTCTCCTTTCACCTCCTCTAGCTCTCTCACATCCTCATCATCTCAATTATCTCAAATGAGCACACACAATTCACTTTTATACTTGACACACCCCATCAGTGACCACAAGTCAAAAAATACCATTAAGATTGGTCATGCCAAACATATAACACAACTACAACACCATATAAAACACTTTAAGAGATCCAAGTAGGTCGAAAAGGTCACATTATTAAGGAATATCTCCAAGGAAACTAAAATAGGCCTTAAAACAAAAGCCTTTTCTTCCAACAAGTGTAATCGATCATTAAGGGAATCAAACAACTTTGTTAAGACTCAAGAAGATCCACATAACTCAAAAAAATCTCTCAACATCACCAACAAGTACAAGAATCTCAAGAATAACTACAACCTTCAATTTCACCATGAAACACACTAAGAAGCAAGCATATAAAACTAGGTCTTCAAGCACCCAAAAAAAAATCTTGAAGAGTGACCTACTTCTCATAGAAAAACTCATCATCAAGGCTCATATAGTATACCAATGAAATGATCTTTGTGTCTACATTCTGAAATAACTCACTTCATTCATAAAACATTGCACAAAACCTCCACCCAACTCAATCTCTCAAACAGTCAAAACTGTCAAACTAGACTCTATAGACACTAAATCACACACTTAGGTATCTTTCCAAGATCGAATCACATATTACTATTCATATGATTCCTAAGTAAGAAAATTACTAATCAACCCATGTCTTTGGCCACCTTTCTTTGCTTTTTGTTGCCATTTTTGGTCTTACACTCTTACTTGCCCAATCTGTCTTTTTATACTTTGATATTTCTCACTATGGACACCAGATGCCCAACTAGGATGCTAGCGCCAGGTGCCCCCATCCCCTCTGGGTGCCCCTGACCTCTTTGTAATTTTCTCACCTCTTTTGGGTCCTTTCTAGTAGTTTGGGCACCTTATCTTTTTGTTAGTTAGCATTTTCGTGGTTAATTACAAAATTCAAGCAAAGGAATCATATAAATATAAAGTTTTATGGCAACAATAAAGGACCAAGCACTAAGCATTAGCTATCACCACCTAAGGGTGCATCCAAATGCATCTGCAAGAGCATTTAAGAATCCATCTAGCATCCAAACAAGGGAAAAGGACTACATTCTTTTGCATATACTTCATAGGAGGAAGTTCATTCTTTCATGAACACATTTATCTACATCTTTTACATCTAACTACTTGCTCATTATCAAGTGCAACACACACAAGAGCCACCTAGGGCACAATCTCTTCACACACACACACACACACACACACACACACACACACACACACACACACACACACACACACACACACACACACACACAAACTACATTGGGTTTGAGATGTAGTGCAATGCTCGATCGTAAGTTCACTTGTTTGACATCTGAGGACAGTCAGGCCCCCTCATTTGCATTATTTTATGTTTAGCATTTGATGTGCTTTTGGGGTTTGCTGAGATCATTTCTTCATTATAGGTTACAGGTGACATCGAGTGAACTTGATGTGACATACTAGCGACATGCAGAAGTGAAGGACATCAAACACTCGTAACCCTTTCAAGAAGATTTTATGAGGTTCTGAAAAGTCATGGGTCCCTAGAGCAGATTTGTAGCGCCCATAGGCGCCCTTGACCCATTATAGGCGCCCTAGTATAGGAAGATCTTGCGGTCACACAATTTCCTAAGCTTCTATGCAACACTTCTCCCTCTTTGTTCATCATCTTTTCACTTGACACAACCCAAGATTATTTGTGAATCAGCTAAGTTCTCTTATCTCCTCTTTGCAACTAGGGTTTCATACTTGTTAGATTATTTCACTTGGGTCAATTTATGTACTTTATTACATATATCTAGCGATGTTAGATAATTAGTATTATGCATCTAGTTATTTCAATACTTGTTTAATCATTTAATGAATCCATCTCATTCAAATACACTTGGATCCTCATCATTCTTCTATCATGGATCATAAGGTCTCTCAAGTATCCTTGCATCAATTGCTTCAAATGCACCCATCTTGCAAAGATGTTCTTTTAAAATCCCTAAACACTATATATCTTCCTAGCGATACACCGCCTACTCAAATTAGTGATATCTTCAATCATCTTTTTGATGACTCTCTTGGTTCTAATTCCCATCAACCTATGTTGGCGTCACTTCAAGTTTTGCATTCTTTATTTCAAGACCAATTTTAGGCTATGGAATCCATGATTACATCTCTTAAATTTGAAATCCAACATCTTAAGGATGTTTCTTAGGCTCATTCCTCTATTACATCTCATCCCATTTCCATGTCTTCTACTTGTGCTCATATTAGTGAACCTCAAATCTTACCATTACCAACACCTCTCAAGTTTGATCTCAATGCTAAGAAAAATGGTATTCTTATTGAGCTCCTTAGTCATCAATTAATCACTTTACCATCTACTCATGGCTATCATCCTTATCGTCTTGAAAATATCAGGGTCATCCATATTGTAATTATCATCGAATCAATAGACATAATGAAAATGAATGTTATGCTTTACAACAAAGAATCAAGCATATTGAGTGTCAAGGCTTTATCTCATTTGTTGCATAACATTTTTTTGCACAACCATCTACAAATGTTACATCCAAATGGGATCCTAAATCTGCTTCATCTATGTCTAATGAGCATATTTAATCTAATTAATCTACTACTTCATCTTCTCATCCACTATGTCAAGTAGTGATGGGTTGATGTCATCTCTCTTCATCTACTTCTAATATTACTTCTTCGATTAGTCAAGTGTCACCTATTCAACCCATTACAACTAAGAAATAACCTCTCAAGGTTCATCTTCCATCACCTCCTCCTACTAATTCATCTACAATATTACCAATTCAAACTAAGAAACCTCCTCTAAAGATCGGTACAAATCCTCCACCTCTAAAGTCTTCTACAACATTACCAATCCCAAATAAGCAACCACTTGCTGAGAAATATCAACAAACTCTTGCTATCCTATTTTGAATTCCTTCACTCAAGGATCCTAAGTCATCACCACTTCAGCATCTAATTACTTTTTTCAAGGAAACTACTCCTTACATTGATCCACTTAGTGTCATCAACTAGATCTCCATCACTTACATACTTTGGGGGCATCATAGCTTCTCCCCCTTGCATTTTTATCAAATGTCTCTATCATCCCATGTATTTGACACTCTGTGCTTAATGTCTAATATCTCATAAGCATCAATATACACCACTTGATACATGTGTATCATCATTACCCGATGACACACTCTCGTGATTTGATTCACACTTGACTTGTTGAGGACATTACTACATTCATGAAACTCACATCACATTACATACTACACATTCATGACACATCTTTCTTTCATCACATCACACTACACATTTCACACTCAATGCATTCACAACACATCTTTCTCGCATATATTCAACACAACACACTACCCTATGATGCACTCTAGTTCCATGGTTCATAGTTGACTATTACGGGTCTAAATTTTAAAATGAACCTCACCACACTCACTCACTCTCTCTATGCTCTATGATTTGATGATCATATCTTTCTAGCACACTATTCAAACCATTTCCCGATGACACACTCTTGTTCTACGATTCATTATTGACTATTGAGGGGAATATATAAATTAACCTCATCACATGCATACTCATTCACACTCACTCGGGGTCACATGGCTCCTATCACACACTCTACATTCCATTCCATCTCATCCATAACATATTGCATATCTTGGTCACATTTACTCTTGCTTACTTATACTCACATGATACATCTTGCTTATTATGTTAGCTAGATACATTGTATGTCATTATATTTTCCATATACACATGCACGTTCACTTTCCTTCTATTTGTGATCACTGGATTTACACATGTCTCAGTACACTCAACATGGATGCTTGGTGTAGTACCTCATACCAGTCCCACAACAGCTCCTAGGGGCATCCACTTCCATACACACTACAGTGTTATTGTTTCATTTTTCATAGCACACTACTATATCATATTATACACACTTTGACATACTTTCTATCTTTCTAACATGCTAACGAGTGCTTCATGTGCAACATTTGTCTTCCAGTGTTATTTGCTAACATGGTTGTCTATTATTGCATTGCTTGTCATATCATTTGTTTGTCATTGTATTCCATTATTTGTGGGATTTTCCTTGTGTCTTATTTGATCTCCATTATATGTATGCTTTTGGCCACTTTGGCCTCGATTGTCTTGTGATATCATGAGTGATGTCCCATGTTTACAACCCACTTTTTGCAATCTACATTATCTTCTTACATATTGTCTTCTTGTGTGTTAGCTTACACATTGTCTTGTTGTCTGCTAGCTTACACATTGTCTTTTACATGCGTGTTTATCTTTCTTGTACTAACACTTGTATCCTATCCATTTTGTTTGTGTGTGCCTTGGTTTCTACCAAAAACATTCCCTTCCCACCTACAGGGCATCAATTTTAGCACATTGTTTGGTCCTCCATTAGGTTGCATACTCCTCAATGATGTTGCACATACACCCCAAATGAGGGGGGCATGTATCGAGTGAATTAGTCACCCCATAAAACATCTTATATTCATAGTTTAGCATAGTTTATTACGGGTAATACACAGTCATTAATCACATCAACGGCCCAGATCCTGACTTGGGTCCTTATCACAGTACAAACACCAATACCCAAACCCAGACAATAGTGTTTGGGCACCCCTAACCCTTCTGGATGCATGTGAATAGGGAAATTTACAAAACATTTTTCAGTTCTACATAATCGACATCACTTCATACAATGGCTTTACAGGCACACAGGTCCTTAACACTCGGTATGCATGCACTACACAACATTTTCTACTTTCGCATTGGATCAAAACTATTTGAAATGGATTATATTTTTACACACCATTTAGTGGTGTTCTACATTGTGGGAAGAAGTTAAAGGTTGGAGGATGACACCATAATTTTCTCCCTACACTTCTTCCATGTCTTGGCATGAGATCACCCAAAAACTTGCGATCAGTAACTAGCGTGAGATCACCCCAAAAAATGTTCTTCTACATCATCTTCAAGATCAATTCTACATTCTTTTCCCATCATGGATAGGTTCACATGTTCCTTTTACATTTTCTTGCATACTTTTATACATTTTTTCATCATACATATGTGTATTTCATTACTTGTTCGTTCTTCTCTTTTTGCAGGTCCATCCTTATGGGAAGTGGTAGTCACATCATCATACACCATCACAACATCAAGTGACATCAACAACATGTATAATCGTGACATCTACACATATGCTCTCACCCTAGGGTCATCATCATCATTATCATCACTTATTTTACACTTCCTCTTCTCTAGTTTCCACACTTCACATTTTTATCACTCCACGCTTTTTCTTGTCTCTCAACACGTTTTTCATCATCTATCTACATGGTTATCAGGTATACATCTCTTATCTACTTTATTTTATCAAGAATTTTCTCAACAACATAAAGTGGGGATAAATGTAGACACTAAATCACGCACTTTGGGTATCTATCTAGTCCTGATCACATACTACTATTCATATGATTCCTAAGTAAGAAAATTACTAATTAACCCATGTCTTTGGCCACCTTTCTTTGCTTTTTGTTGCCACTTTTGATCTTACACTCTTACTTTCCTAATTTTTCTTTTTATACTTTGACATTTCTCACTATGGACACCAACGCCCACCTGGGATGCTGGCGCAACAGTGCCCCCAACCCTCTAGGTGCCCCTGACTCTTTGTACTTTGCTCACCTCTTTTGGGTCCTTTCTAGTTGTTTGGGCATCTTATCTTTTTGGTAGTTAGCCTTTTCGGGGTTAATTATAAAATTCAAGCAAATGAATCATATAAATATAAAGTTATGTGACCATAATAAAGGACCAAGCACTAAGCATTAGCTATCACCACCTAAGGTTGCATCCAAAGGCATCTACAAGAGCATTCAAGCATCCATCTAACATCCACACAAGGGAAAAGGACTTGCATTCTTCTACATACACTTCATAGGAGGGAAGTTCATTCTTTCATGCACACATTTATCTACATATTTTACATCTAGCTACTTGTTCGCTATCAAGTGTGACACGCACAAGAGCCACCTAGGGCACAATCTCTTCACACACACACAAAACTACATTAGGTTTATGATGTGGTGCAACACTCGTCGTAAGCTCACTTGTTTGATTATCGAGGATAGTCGACCCTCATTTACATTATTTTCTTTTTAGGATTTGATGCACTTTTGAGGGTTTTGTAGGTCATTTCTTCATTGCGAGCTTATAGATGACATCGACAAACTTGATGCGACATACTAGTGACAAACAACGGAGGACAAAAAAACCTCGTGACCCTCCAAAGAAGAGTTTCTAAGGTTACGAGAAAACACAGGTGCCTAGAGCAGGTCCAGTTCCCAGGAGGTTCCCTTGACCCATTCCAGTGCCCTGGTTCGGGAAGATCTTGTGCTTGCACTATTTCCCGAGCTTCATGCGACACTTCTCCCTCTTCGTTCATTAATTTGTCACTTGGCACAACCCAAGATTATTTGTGAATCAACTAAGTTCTCTTATCTCCTCTTTGCAACTAGGGTTTTATACTTGTTACCTTATTTTTATTGGGTTAATTTCTATACTTTATTGCATATATCTAAAGAATGCTACATAATTAGTATTAGGAATCTATTTATTTCAATATTTGCTTAATCAAACTCAAGAACTAGTCTTGAGAGAAACATGCTCAAACATCTCTAAAGTCACTTAAAATCTCAACCACCACTGGAACACTTCATTAGGGACCTAACACACCTCTTCAAGCTATCACATACATATGTCATTTGGAGAAAATTGATCTAACACACATGTTTCAGTCACCTATCTTGGCAAGCCTAATAGGACCAATTAGGCCATTAGGGTTTCAACATGAAACTAATTATTCAAACCATTATAAGGAATCTAAGACATCATACCAGGTGTCAAAAATATATTCATGACCAAAAACTATTGCTCCAAGATGCAAAGCAATCAAGCTCACTGAAACCTCTATGACTAGATTTTAGCCCCTAGGGCCAAAAGTGACAGGGTAACTTTGAGGACCTGCATCTTCCATTTTCTCCAATGTATATTCTTATAAATTTTCATGTTCATCTAGCACATCTCCTAAGGAATCTGGAACAATTGAATTTTCATCATGATACTTCCATCTCAACCTTGAAACTACAAATCTCCACAAAACTAGGATTTTCTCCTACTTCCTTAAACAACTAGAACATGAAAATACCTCCAGATATGAGCCCTAGAGAATCCCTTACAACTTAATTTTGAGACCATATAACTCATTTCTTCCATATCACTATGTTATGAGGGTTTGGCTTGGGTTTAAGACCAACTTACCTTCTTAACATTCGTTCATAAAAGTTTAACAATAAAATCAATCCATTATTTTTGAAAAACACTCTTAAATAAATGAAAAATAATCCTTAAAATCCACATGGTCCCATGCAAAGTATGTGTGATTGGGTGAGGATCTAAAGTTATCTATCGAGTTGATTTTTGCACTCTCAAAAGCTCAGTTTTGCAAAAAACATCATAACATGCAAATTATTATCAACCTTGTCCTAAAATGTAACCTAAAGAACCATGATTACCTCCTCTAATTTTCCCAAGTCACATCCATTCTCAAATGCATTTGAAACTTTCTCACCACCATGACTTACCTATGCAATCCTACCTTGTTCTCAAGAAACTTGCTTTAATGGACCTTGAAACAACCTCATACCTCTGAATACTATTATAAAATCCTCTTGCATATTCTATGTCATGTCAAAACACCTTTCTCATGCTCATATCATATTGATATGCTCCATAATTCATGTTTCCACGCCATACTCCAAGAACTAGGTCTAGGACTAGACCTATAATGACCTAACTCAACACAAACTTCTCATGACCAGATCTTTTTGACCACTTGAAGACACTTAGAATTATATAACACATCTCATGGAACATATTTGACCTCATGAAGACCTTCAAACAAATTTTGAGCTCACCTACAACACCTAGCTTGCTTAAACATGCACCGAGACAACATGATTGGACACTACCAATCAAACTTCATGTTTGACTATGATTGACACCTCATGGAGACTCTTATGACACCTAGAATCCCTTTGCCATCAATGACCTTTGACATCAATGACAACACCATAGACAAAATGGCCAACATACACCTTCATCAAAATCATGTTTTCTCATTCATAGGTTTTCCAAAAGAAAATGAAAATTACAAAGAATAGGTGCATGTCCACGATAATCATATTTTGTAGAAATTCATATCGGTTTAGTTACTTAGGTAGTTGTTTTGCAATCCATGTTTGATTTTATCGTCAACTTTGTATAATTTAGAAATATCAACATTTATCTTAACAACAAATTTGGGTTCCCACATGCCTTTTACTTAGGTATATCATTTGTGTTTTTCTTGGTTAGTTATCATAATATTTTTAATTTCTTATCATGTCATCTTTACATATACCTTAAAAGGGTTAGGGATCCGACTAAGGAAAATCTCATAAACACCAAAATTATTTAATGTATTTTTAATTATTTGTGTGAGTAGATTCAAGTATTCAAAAATAAATATAGTATTCATTGAAAAGAATCAAGGTATGTTGTCTTGTGACTTCATTTAAAGGTAATTAAAACCTTAACACTTTTCATTTACATTTCATTCGATTTGGGTATATTATTTTTATTACTAATTCATTGATCCATTTATGTAAACAAATATAATCAATGATAGCGTTTAGAAGATGAAAATGAGACTCATAAGGGATGCTCCACACTTGAAAGCCTCATTTCAATAAATATACTTGCCCTTTGATGTATATATATTTGATATAGCTAGATAAGACTTTGGAATACTTTTGACTTGGCTTGGGATGCTCTTGGAAGAGTGCATAAAGTGCTTCAAACTTGCTTAGGGCTTATTTTTGATGCATGATTTTAATTTAGGGAAGTTTAGGGCAACTTTGCTAGAGATAAGGAGACGAAAAATCAAGTGTACATTATTATTTACAAGTAGGAGTCAAGTGATTGCTAAGTGAGTAAATGAGAGTGTTTTATTTGTTGTATACCTTTTCACGGATACAATTTTGCATTAAGGCTTACCTATAAAGAGGAATTAGGATAAACTTAAGAAATTTGACCAGAAGCATAGGACATTAACACTCCAACTCCTCACACTAGCATTCGGTGTAGTGTTTCATAGGCTGTAGTGTATAGAAGATAAAATCTATATTGAGAGTCTTGAGAGAGACTTGATAAGAGGAAAGAAATTTTTATAAGCATATAGACCAATTATGTAGGTGCCTAAGAATTTGAGTGAGAGAATGACATGTATTTTCAAGCCTTAAGAGATAAGTAGGATAATGCATTTACGTTTTATTTGTGCTTGCAAGTTATAATTAAGGGATATAATCCAAATAACTAATTATCAAGTACCTAATTATCAAATTTATGTGTCTACAAAGACATGAAAATAGTAGCTCGATGATTGGTTAAAAATTGAAATTAGTACATCCATAGATGTTATATATACTTGCCTTCGACATAATAATAATGAATAACTAATAAAAATATTTTAAATAAATTTATATGATAAATGTTTATAAATATTAATCTTATGATTTTTATTTTTATTTTTTTGTATAATATTTTTTTTATAATTCCATTACCTTCTCTAAAAATTTCTTATTGACCAGTGATAAATAATATTAATCTAGATCTAGACCAATGTGTCGAGTTTCAAAAAAACTTTCCAAGTTAAAAAAACAAATTCCAGACTCCATTATACAACCCAAATATTATAAAATTTTCAAGCAAATTCTCAATGTAAAAGGAAAAAATTCTAGATGATGATCAAATGGACATCAAATTTAAGATTAAAATGACCATATGATGATCAAATAAATATCAAATTAAGGCCATCATTAATTTCTTATCCATAAAAATTACTTCTATCACACCCACCCTTCACCTATAACCCCTTATTGCTCACCGCTCCAACCTTTTTAAACGCCATTACATATATATTAAATACATCTATATGAAATACATTAATATATATCAATCCTAATGTTTGTATTTTGGATTTTTCAAACACCATTCTCCACCATGTTACCACTAATTGGTGACATATAACATCTATATAAAGAACATGACTATGTCAGGCTAGAAAAAAATTTGTATAGAAAACAAAAATGGCCTCAAAATCTATTGATGGAAAAGATATTATAATTTATCGATTGAATTCTCTAAGAAAAAGTTTTTTTTTCTAAGTGACAGCTTTAATTGACATAAATCTTAGGCTCAAACATGAAAGTTTTCAAACAACTCACTACATTACACTTGACCTGTTTTGATTGTATAATCGATACCAACATGATAATCTTTCATATTCATATGTGTTAACAAGTTCTTGTTAACATGGTTTTGTCCCACCAATAGATCCATTTTTAAATAAAGTAGAGTGGATTTAGTGATCGGTAAGAAGAAGATAATAGTCGATCCTTAAATAATAAGAGTCATAATGCGACTAGTCCCCGTCAATAATAAAATGGATAATATAAAGCACACAATTTTTAACTACACAACGAATACAATTTAGAGTTTTTCGGGTGAAATAATAAACTATAGTTGTAATATTAAAGACGTTGATGATTGAAAATAAGTGACATATAATTTATGTTATTAAAGGTAATCTCAAGTGAACTAAATTTATTTATACAAAAAAATGTAAAATATTGAGAGTAAAACATGGTAGTAGTATTAAATTGTTTAATATCATTACAACTAGTAGTATAAGTTGAGGTGTCATTTGGTGTGTTTTTTTATATTTTGAAAATATTAGTTGATATGTCATGTCTTGTATTAAAAATTTTGATAATTCATTGTTGTATGTTACATCATAATTATTAATATAGGTAGAGGTGTCTTATGGTGGTATTAAATATAACTTAGTACTAGAATGTTTGACATGACATCATAACTATTAGTATAGGTTGATATGTCATTTGGTATTTTAAAAATATATGTTAATATATCATGTTGTATTGTATTGTTTATTAGTTCAATGGTGTATGTCACATCATAATTATTAATATATGTTGAGGTGTCATTTGATGATATTTAATTTTTAAAATATAAGTTAATATGTCATTTTGTTTTATATTGATTACTAATTCAATGTTCCATGTCACATCATAATCATCATAGAGTTAGGGGTGTCATTTGATGGAATAAATTGTTTAAAAATCTACATTGTATGTCACATCATAATTATTATCGTGATACTTGAATTTAATAATTGAAAGTTTTTTTTTTGAAACCATGATAAGTTCATTTAAGAATGGTAACTCTCCAAACCATCCTAAACCCTCCGAGAAGCTACACAATGGATAATTGGTCTCCCTCCCAAACAAAGGAGATTAGTTGAGAGCACCCCCTCTCATAGAGGGTTTAGTCAAATTGTGAGGAGATAGATGACTCAAGACCTTTGAGCGCCCCTTCTTTGTTTTCATTCAAAAAACTAACAATGGAGCAAATTGTAGAAACAAACATGAGGAAAAGACACAAGTTCCCAAAACTAAAAGACACAAATTAGATAATGAGAAAATGGTGAGTGTTGGATCACAATGAACGTTGAAGGGATTACTTTCTTGTTATGGGAAAACTTATATCGGATAGCTTTGCTTCACCATGATTGTACTCATGACAACTCTTTGTTGGCATTTCCTTGATCCTCTTGTGCCTTCTAGTTGGTTGTTTGTATTCTCGATGTTTGTTTGGTTTCATTTGTTGATGCTTGTTTTTTTCTTTCTTTTCTCTCTTGAGGATTGGTCCCCTTGTTTATGTCCTACACTAGTTCATAGCTCTGGGTAAAAGGGTTTACCTCTTAATAAAAATAATAATAATTGCAAGTTTTAACCAATCACATACTTTTATTTTTATGTTTACATAATTGAAAATTTTAACATTAAGGAAGGGGTAGAATGTTCCTTAAAGTCTTATTTTTGAATATTTAATTTATAATGCCAAAACTTTATAAAATCTTATAATATACACATTCAAGTAAAGTAAAATTATAGTAAGTATTTAGTCCCATACCAACATTTTTTTTTATTATTATAATTATACATTGCATCTATCACATCAACTAACAATCTTTATTTCATGTTGATCAATCACATCAACCACCATATTTGTTTTTATTATATATTGAATCCATCACAGAAGTAAGATTTTTAATATTTTTTTATTAAAAAAATTTATTAATCATGTTAAAACTTTATAATATAGAAACACAAATAAGCTAACTAAACAAAATATTTAATCATATTTATTTTCTAAAGATGGTTTGGATAAAAATATTTTATTTAGAAAAAATGATTTTTGTATAAAATACTTTATATTTAAAAGCAAACATTCTAATTTGTAATGTTTTCTTTTCTGCAACCTTAAAACAATTACTGGTATAACATCTATTCAATTCGGTTAGATCTAACTAACATACCTATATTATATAAATATATGTAATATATGTCGAGAGGTATAGTTGAAAGGAACTTATGTCACACATCTAAAATAGGTGCCTCGTGAACTTTACCTCTCGACATATTTTACATACATAGATTTATATAAACATAAATCAAAACATGGTATGTAAAATATGTCGAGAGGTAATGTTCACGAGGCACCTATTTTAGATGTGTGACATAAGTTCCTTTCAAACTATACCTCTCGGCATATATTACATATATTTATATAATATAAGTATGCTAGTAATAACCGTGGGAGTTGCATTATACATAAAATGATACCAAAAATAAAGTCAGGATGAATGACAAAATCATATAATGAAATGTGTATTACATAGGAAAATTATTTATAATCCAAGGACTTCAACCTTTATTCCTTTTCCTTCCATTTTGAAAGTAATTTTCCCTTACATTCATCTATTTACAAGACTTGCATCTATCCAAAGATAGGATGTTAAGATAACCCTAATCATGTATGATAACGATGGTGATGATAATGATGATAATGGAAGATGACAATGACCATGACTGTGAAGATGAAAATCATGATCACGATTAGACGATGATTATATCGACAATCACAATATTAGCACTCACCCTAAACAACACAAAAACATAATTTTTAAACATTAAACTCTAAACATGTATGATAATGATGATGATGAAAGCTGACAATGACCATGACTGCGAAGATGACAATCACGATCATGATCTAACGATGATTATAATATTTAATTTATTTACAAATTCACATAATAATATCAATAATACTAATAAGATTAATATTAATGATGGTGGTGGTGGCGAAGATGTTGATCATGGTGGTGTTGATGGTGGTTATATAATGATGATGATGATAGTGAAAAAAATGATGGTAATGATGATGACAAAGATGACAACTATGCCATAATTCGTAAATCTTAATCCCTAAACATGTAAGCTAATGATGGTGATGATAATGATGATGATGGTTGATGACAATGACCATGACTATAATGATGATGGTAGATGACAATGACCATGACTATGATGGTGACAATCACGATCATGATTTGACAAAGATTATATCGACAATGACAATCATGATGATGACTTTGATGACGATAAAAATGAAAATGACGATGATTACAATTGTGACGATGATGATAAGGACAATGAGGATGATGGTGATGATTAATATGAAAAAAAAACATGATGATAATGATGGTGACAATAACCAAAACTTGTAAACCTTTAACCCTAATCATGTACGATAATGATGGGAAATGATAATGATTGTGGATCATGTGAAGATGACAATCACAATCATGATCATTCGATAATAATCATGACCATGACATTGATGATAGTGAAAATGAAAATGATGAAGTTGACACTGATAAAGAAAATTATGGTGAGGATGATGGTGAGGATGATGGTCATGATTAAGATGACAATGATGTACAATATGACAATGTCAATGATGACAACGACAACAAAAATGATAACAATGAAAATGATATCTCATAAATGATAACATGTCAAACCTTAAAATCTCATTTGATCCCTAAAAAACTAATGTGACATTTAGTATATTAACGCTCATCCCAAAAAACAAAAAAGCTTGTACAAAACAACAATTTTTAAACCTTAAACTCTAAATATGTATGATAACAATGGTGATGATAATGATGATGATGAAGATGACAATGACCATGACTATGAAGATAACAATCACGCTCATGATTTGATGATGATTATATCGAAAACGATAATCATGATGATGACTATGATGACGATGAAAATGAAAATCACAAAAAGACAATGATGATTACAATTGTGATGATGATGATAAGGAAAATGAGGATGATGGTGATGATTAAGATGACAATAACCATGATGATAATGATGATGACAATAACCAAAATTTGTAAACCTTTAACCCTAATCATGTACGATAATGATGGAAAATGATAATGATCGTGACTGTGAAGATGAAAATCATGATCACGATCAATCGATGACAATCATGACCATGACATTGATGATAGTGAAAATGAAAACAATGAAGAAGACATTGATGAATAAAATTGTGATGATGATGACAAGGACAACAATGAGGATGATGGTGATGATTAAGATGACAATGATGATGACAACAGTGACAATGTCGATGATGATGATGATAACAAAAATGAGAATGATGAAAATGATATATCATAAATGATAACATGTCAAACCTTAAAATCTCATTGGATCCCTAAAAAATGATGTGACATTCACAATATTAGCACTCCTCCTAAACAACACAAAAAATTGTACAAAACAACAATTTTAAACCTTAAACTCTAAACATGTATGATAATAATGGTGACGATAATGATGATGATGACATATAAAATGACCATGAATGTGAAGATGACAATCACTATCATGATTTGTCAATGATTGTAATATTTAATTTATTTACAAATTCACATAATAATATCAAAATACAAATAAGATTAATAAATTCACGATGATGATGATGAAAAATGTTGATGGTGGTGGTGTTAATGGTGGTGATAATGATGATGAGGATAATGATGAAAATGATGGTGATGATGATGAAAAAGATGACAACTATGCCATAATTTATAAACCTTAAACCCTAAACATGCATGATAACGATGATGATGGAAGATAAAAATGACAATGAATGTGAAGATGATAATCACGATCATGATTTAATGATGATTATATCGACAATGAAAATCATGATGATGACTATGATGACTCAAACCGCTTATTGTTGCATCTATGTTGCTCCCTACTACGCCTCTTGGTTGCCCATGTTGCAACTAAATCTTAAGCAGCTAGATTGTTCAGCGCTGATGTTAGAGATCCTCTGAAACTCATTCCATCATGGGTTGAAGATGCTTCACATATGGAGATCCTAGAGGATGTGGTGAGTCGAGCCAAGAGTAGATTCAAATGTGCAGTTGTTGGAAGGTTTGGAGGCCTTTGACCAAATATCAACTTTGTAAGAGAATGATGCAAGAGGAAATGGGTCTCAGAAACTTAAAGTGAGGGCACTTGGGGGATAAATACCATTTATGTTTCCAAGAAGATGTGGAATTACAAAGGTTTCTTTTGAGAGGACCATGGTTTTATGGGAAATATGCTCTCGTCATTTTTTATTTGGTGCCCATATGAAATTAGATTATAAATTTTTGGAAATGCTAGTGTGGATCCGAATGCCTACTCTACCCTTGGAGTTCTGGGAACCTGAGGTGTTCTTCAACATGGCTAGATCCATGGGCGTGCTTATTTGTAGACCCAGCCACGAAAGCAAAATCAAGACTGGTTTTTTCCCGGATGTGCATCAATGTGTCTGTGGGTGCTAAGGTGCCAAATTAAATTTTCTTGAACACTCCAAACCACAAATGTGAATAGGAGATAGTTTTTGAGGATTCACAGATTATATGTGAAAAAATCCAAAAAGTTGGTTAAGATGCCACATTGGTTGTTGGGGTATTCAATCAACTTGCATGTGCAGATGATATTTGTGAGGATCTTTGCAAACCTGTAGCCCAATTTGATGATGATTCTTCTGAGGAGGAGTTGAGCGTGGGAGAATATGACGAGGAGGAGGAAGGAAAAATCATTGTGTGCACACTTTGAGGAGGCATAGATAAAGGCAAACGTGTTGACCGAGAAACATGGTGGGTGTGCGGGCATGGTGGGGAGAGATGCCGAGAGTTATGGAGGGGGTGCTGGAGTTGCGTTGGATCGATCCGATGTGGATAGGTCGTTTGGTCGAGGTAGACGGGGGTAGAGCGGGCATATATTATTATTATGATTTATAAAAATAAAAACTCTTATTATTAACACTATATTATTATATTATAGTAATAGTAATAGGCATCATAAACGTCATGGTTATCTTCATCTTAATCATTGTCATCATCATTGTTGTCCTCATCGTCGCATGATCATCATCATCTTCGACGTGGTTTTCATTTCATTGTAATCTTAGTCATTTTCATCATTGTCATGATTGATTTAATCATCTTCTCCATTATCATCATCATTATGATTTCCATCTTTCTGGTCATGGTCATTCTCCTCGTTATCAAGATCATCATCATCTTTGACGTGGTTGTCATTTCATCGTAATCTTAGTCATTTTCATCATTGTCATGATTGATTTAATCATTTTCACCATTATCATCATCATTTTGATCGCCATCTTTCTGGTCATGGTCATTCTCCTCCTCGTCAATATCATCATTATCTTCGACATGGTTGTCATTTCATCATAATCTTAGTCTTTTTCAACATTTTCATGAGCACCATTATCATCATCATTTTGATCGCCATATTTATGGTCATGGTCATTCTCATCTGCCATCATCACATCATTGTCATCAATTATGTAATATTAATTGTATTTACTTAATATTATTAAATTATAAACCATATATAATGTACATTATTAACACTATATTATTATTATTATTATTATAATAATAATAGTAATAGGCATCATAAATGTCATCCTTATCATCATGGTTATCTTCATCTTAATCATGGTCATCGTCATTGTTGTCCTCATCCTCGTCATCATGATCATCATCGTCTTCGACGTGGTTGTCATTTCATCATAATCTTAGTCATTTTCATCATTTTCATGATTGATTTAATCATCTTGACCATTATCATCATCATTATGATCACCATCTTCCTAATCATGGTCATTCTCCTCCGCCATCATCACATCCTTGATATCAATTATGTAATATTAATTTTATTTAATTTACTATTATTAAATTATAAACCATATATAATATAAAAATTTAATTTATTTTATAATTTATTATTTTAATTTATCTATATATTCACCTCCTAAATAATATGTTAAACTTATTTAATTAAGCAATTTATTTAAAAGTTAGGGCCCTACAAATATAATATTTTAGGTTTTCCCTATATAATTTTCTTATGTAATTATTTAAAAACGATATTATATTATATAATTTATTTAAAAGTGAGGCCCCTATAAATATAATATTTTAAATGATAATATATAACATAAATTTTAATTTATATTATAATTTATTATTTTAATTATTAATATATAATATTAATTTTATTTACTTAATATTATTAAACTAGCAATCGCATGTGTATAATGCAATGTGAACGTCGAATGGTATTTGTTATTCGATGTAGAAACATAATTATTAATTTTGTAGTTGATGTTGATAAGGGGTGTGATTAACAATACTGATTTTCTATTAAAGACATAATAAATGTTGTAAAATACATTAGAAGGGATGTTATATAATAGTTAGTTGTGTAATGATTGAATTCAAATGCAAGTGAGACATGTAAATTTGCTAATAGTCACTCTCAAGAATGTTGTGAATGTGAAGTGTTGTTGTCAAAGTAGATTGAGTGTCGTTGATGTCATGTGGACTTAAGCCAAATCGAGAGGCAATATTCTCAAAGGCTTGTGTAAAAGGAGTTCGACCAACGAGAAAAGGTCATATGACATTGAATTCTGACTTGGGACCTCAACAAATCTCAAGTGGACCCGAAAAATTGCTTTAGTCGACCGTAATTTCCATTTATCTCCTTCACGGTTCTGTTGTAGCTCCAATCTCAAGCAACCTTTGAATAAGTGGTAGGTGTTCCATGGTTAAGGTGAACTTTATATGCATCCAAGAAAGTGGTTGTTTCTTGTGCATCCGTGTCACTTTCAACGACATGTCTCAAGATTTTTGCCAACATTTAATGATACAAACGAACACCGCACATAACAAGTGGCAATTTTCACAAAGATGTGGCATGTTTCTTGTGGACTTATGTCATGTTCAACAACGCTCTCTGAGCATTTTGTGGATCGCAATGTGTGCCGGTTAATCCGTGTCAACATCTCTTGAAAATATTAATAGCATTTGGTGATAAGTTTCGAATCGGCAGTCTTATGCTTTTGAAGCATATTTTGCAATATACGTCGAATTGCATGGTGGGAAAGTACACAGTTAGTAATCGACATTTTCTCTTCATATGAATATCATAGTTTGATTGTGTATGTTTAGTATATCATCATTTTTAAGGGAGGTACTTAATTTTCCCATCACTTTCAATGAGCAGGGATGAAGTAGGTTGCGTGGCCCATGGTGCATTGTACATGCACTGCAGTTGTGATTGCTTTCTACGCAAGCATGTCTATTCTGAACATTTTGTGTGGCGTTGAACATGATTAAGCATTAATTCAAGGTTTACATGTGGGGAGGAGGCTAGTATTTGTGTTGTATTTAGCAAAAAGGGTCATCTAAAGCAGTTGACATACGAACAAAATCCAAGTGGTTGCAAGTGGATGGGGGTTCCAGGCAAACACAAACTTATCAAAGTATTGTTTTGTTGCCTCAATAACTGTTGTATCCTCCTAGTCCATTGCATCAAATTTAGGTGCATTCTCGAGCCACAATAAACCATAGATGTGTGCGGAGCCTCTATGTTGTCATTCATACCTGCAAGACGAAAGAGCATAAATATTAGCTATGTAGTCTGGAAAAAACTTATTAAATAGTAGATTTTATTACCCGTACCAATAGTCTACTGCTCCAAGTTCCTTCTGTAATATTTCTTCATGAAATATTGTGAATATGTGATGTAGGTATGTTGATACTCAATGAGGGTTTGTGACAATGTTAAGTATTCTCCAATGTTGTGCGGCTTGAGGATCAGTAGGGCATTCACCATACATAATATTGTGGAGATCTGGCCATTTAGTGTCTATAACACTTAGAGTGAAGAATAAGGTTGGTGTCCCCATTTGTTCCACCACATCTGAAAGCTCGCTTCGCTTTTTGTCATGAATGAATGCATCCCGCAAGGCTTGATCCAAACCACATTAAATTATCTCGGGAGGTTATCTTTGGGGAATTCCAATAGTTGTCTTTGCAGATCTCCAATTGTTGTAGGGATTCCAGATTCGATGTTTTGTTTCATGAAAACTAAGCTATGGCTATAGTTCTCTCTTCGTCGTGCTCATTTTGCAGGAGTTGACATGATTGCAAAGTGACACACCTAGGGAGTACCACCTTTGGGGAAAAAATGTGTCAGTCAATAATGAACGATGCATTGTTTGTTGACATACAAAAAAACTTTATACAATAAACTATATACAATTGTAATGCATGTGGAGTTCCAATTATAACTACGTGTAAGAGGTATCATTTCGAGGATTAAAAATCTGCATTTGTTGGTTAAGGAAAATAATATTAGTTATATGGAAAGATACAATATGTTCCAATAGTATACAATGATGCAAATGCATATATAATATAAGTGTAAGTAATTATCATTTATTTTCTTAAAATATCTTTCAATCCACATAGTAGTAGGAGGCAATAGTATGTCAGAATCAATAAACTATATACATTTGAAATGCATGTAGAGTTCTAATGGGAACTAATCATAAAAGGTAACAATTTGAGGATAAATTTTTTTATGTGTTGCCTAAGGAAAATAATTTTTGTTATATGGAAAGATATAATATGTTCTAATACTATACAAGGATGAAAATAAGTACATAATAAAAGTGCAAGTTAAATGCATTTATTTTCTTAAAATTACTTACAATCCACATAGTAGTAGGTGACAATAGTATGCCAATTTATAAGGAACTACGAAGTTTTCTTTTGAAGAAGGAGAAAAGGGTGAAACATAGATATAAAATAAGCAACATATAAATGCGGTGATAGTTCAAAGTATAGAATGGGATGGGTGAGGATGTAAAATTTGAAGGGACATGAGATACATTAGAAGTATTTGCGTAAAGAAGGTTACGGAGGAGTTGCACTATTATCCACTTTCTTAGAACTAAGGATGACACATTTCAATATGTTGTTTCCATAGTATGTCTCTTTTTTCAGGGAAAGTGTGAAGCAGTATTCGTTGCCAATGACATTGCTTGTAATTTCACTGGTCGCGTCTTCATCTATAGATAATAGGTGGAGATCGCTAGCTTCAACACCCATGATTGACTCAGTTGTCTCATCAAAAGCGGTAACTGACTGGAGTTCTCCTATTGGGTCCTTTAGATCGATCCTGAGTGCATATCTATAATCATAGTTTTGAACTTGTACGTTGCAACTCAAACAGAACCATGAACCATTACCATTCTCTCTCACCTTTTTCTTGCATTGTTTGTCACCTTTTTGAAGAGGACATGCCTCATGTTGATATTTGTGATTTCTGTAGTAACCATGGCCCATTCATTTCTCTCTGTGTTCCCCATATGTAGTACCTCTGAAATCGTTGTTATAGAGGTCAAGCTTTTGGAGGGCCCATAAATTGGCTTGTGATAGAGGGTACCGGAAGGGAGTAGTCATCAAAATCAACCCAACCATGAAGTGTATTTGTTTCTAAAATTAGAGGGTTGACGTAACATTTGGTTCTTGAAACAATGTCAACTGAGCTTCCATTGAAACTGGAGACGCGAGAAACTTTCAAGGCAAGGACCAAAAGAGGCGGTATAGAAAGCATGTCTTCAAGTTCGTTGCTTATCTTTTCTAAGTGTTTTCCCCACACAATGTGACACTTACAATGAATCTCAACATGTCCTTTAATTGTAGTGTTCTTCTATTTGTTTTAGACTTGTCATGCCGACAAATTGTTGAGCATGGTGACATCGGAAGAACATTGCCAATCAAATCAAGCGTAAAACCTTCAATGCTTGCAGGTATGTCCTTGATTTTGGTGAAGTGAAAGTGATGGGAAGGTATTGTATCCTCATTTGTTATGAGTGGAGATATGGTTGAGGAAGGTTGCAAGAAAATCTCCGAAGCATTGTTGAAATGGTTGTAACATAGCTTTACATCAGCAATCCTATAATCCTCCCATTAGAAATTGTATATAGCTTCTCATTTTCAATCTTCTCATAGAATGCTTCCGCAGCCTCATTGAAACAGTGATGTGGATTTCCCCTCCTTCCTGATCCACAAAATCAAACCCAAACATGGAACCATCTCCCCTTGCATTGTGATATTCGCGAAGGGTTGTTTTTGCTAGGGCATGACCCTCTACGACCACATGCACATAGATGTATTCAATCCACTTATTTTAGTTGGTGTTCTCACAAAATATTTGTTAACCTGATTGGAACTTGAATCTATTTGAGGCAACTGATTGTCTTGGAGAGCATTTGTTGGTAGTCGGGTTGGAGCATCGATTATCAAATGTTTTTCGACAAGAACATCCATTTCAATGATAAGAACAATCTTGTAGTGGAAAAGAAAATCATGATAGAATTAGAATTGAGCAATGGATGAGAAAAACAAACATAAAGAAATTATAATTAATATAGGGAGTTTATATACATTGGTAATCAAGCAGGAGATGAAGCTTACAGTTCACTTTTGATCATTCTAACGTGGGATTTTTGTAAGCACACAATGGAGCCTTCTTGTATTGATTTGTTAGTTACATGGCTTGCAAATTTGGAGGGTAAAAGTGTTGTGTGAAAATGTATCCCATCTAAAAGGTCAACACGATGTTGGGTAGCCGTATTGAGAATGGACCTTAGGAGACAAGTGCGATTCAAATGTGGGGTCAACAATGGAACCGCCCTCAATCAATTGAGAAATGCCTTCGTGTGTTAAATTTATTTCCATGGAAACTAAAAGATGCTCGAGATAGTCAGAGTTATGTATATGTATGGTGGAAAATGTAAACTTGTAGTACAATAAAAGATGAAATGAATGATGTGTTTCTAAAGCATGCATTTATAAGCAATGAGAACCTTTAAAGTTTGTTTCCTTTTTCATTTATATTTTCTAAAAAGCACAAACATGGGGTCTAACCCTTTAACAATACAATATGCAAAAAGGTGATATAATGTACAAAGCTTTGTAAATTGAAAATAACTAAAAATTTACTGATTCTTTCTCGGCATTTTAAAACTATATGTATTTGTGTGTAGATATAATGAGGAACACATTAAAAATGTGTTGTTGTTGGTTTACATAAAGAAGTGAGCAATTGTATAAAGTAAATATATAATGAAGAACACAATAAAAATGCGTTGTTGTTGGTTTACATAAAGTAGTTTCTTAATCGTATAAAGGAAAAATTGAACACGTTTGTTGAAAAGTTAGATTTTGTGTTCCATATGTTCCGCCACAATATATACATGCATTTATTTGAAATGAATTACAAATTATTATGTTAAGCAAATAGAATGGAAAACAATAAGAACAATATGTACACTTGAAGTGAGAAAACTATAGGTATTTGTATGGAGATACAATGATAAAGAAATTAGGAATGCATAGTTGTTGGATAACAAAAACTGAACATGTGTTTAATAAGTTTGATTCTCTGATCGGATATATACTGCCACAATACATACATGGAATTATTTGGAACGAGTTACAATTTGTTTCAAAAACACTTATAGATAAACACTTATAAACTAACCACTACAAGCTATTTTTTAAAATCAAATTTTTTGTTTTTGCTTGTGTAATTTTCTTTGCACGTTTCTTGTATTTTTATTCAGTTGCAGATGCCTCAATTAGAATTCCCATTCTCCTTAATTTGTGGGGTGGTTCATATTTTAGTGCATCTTCGTTAGAATCATAAATCAAGCAGAAGCCTCATGAATGATCTCCACTCGTTCAGATTTTAAAGAGAAAATTGGGAATGTTGGCATCAAGTGGAGGCGATCTCTAATCATTTCGGCTATTATCAAACTTTAGTTGGTTCCAGCTTTCTGCAATGCAAAACATTAACAACACATTGAAGACATTTAAACTCTTCTTCCCTCTATAAGCGAGGCGTAGTTAATGTCAGTCCCATTGTAGGGAGGGGAATTATGTTTCTAGTTTGCATCATATTAAATTGGAGAGGGAAAAGAAGTATGTTAGTTCTAGAAGATGTTTTAGGTATGACAGGAAGCTTAAAAGCCTTGTCAATGATCGTCTAACGTCCAACTTAGGACGCTTCAAATGGCCTCATTAGGGAACAAACCCTCAACACATAACAATCCCCCCCACATGTCACTTCGGAAAAATGATTGGAGTCTAAATATAAATGTAACAATAAAAAATAAATAACATGAAAGCACTCTACAATAATTTTTTAATCCATAACATGTACGATAAACAAAACAAATGAATAAATACTTCAATCAATATCAAACCCACCTAAAGTTTGTTTATAGAGACACATCTCTTCTTTACTGCGGGAGAATGAGAATCACAAATACCCTACAAAAAAGTGAAAAAAGAAGTTAATAAAACTAAATATATCTATACTTATTCAATTAGTTACATAAAAAACAACCCTATTTTCAACGAGATTATAAATTGATCAATGAATGGTTGCGCACCAATTTTCAAAGGTACAAATTAATATAGAGGTAATTTTACAATATTTTAAATGAATTATATATGCAGTGTAGTTCAAAACACTTATAGAACATAAACAAGGGCACATTTAATACACTGAAGATGAAATCCATGAAGTTTTTGGAACATGGACAACAGAGAGGTGGTGGGGGTGGGGGAGATGAAAAAGTGACCAAGTAATAAGATTTAGACAAATTTGTGTACACTTGATATCTATTTGTATCTGAGCTTGATAGGTGAAGGTCCTTAATAATGTCATGTTTCTACTTGAGCTACCTTGATTTAACACTAGTCCATAGTTGTTGCTCCTTTAAAGTTGTACATAACTATAGTTGTTTCTTCTGCTAGTATATAACTTATACTGTACAAATTGAGTGATGAAATGGATACTCTAATAGACACAGTCTTAGTGAAGAACCGTCCACACCTTTCTAAAGTAATTGGTATTGTCTACATAACATGGGCATGAAGTCACGACAAATGTGGCAGCTTATAAACCTTCAAAGGATGAACAAGTTTCATTTGGCAATTCTAGAAGATGAGTTTTTGTGACATTAGATGATATTTTGAACAAGTCTATGGTTAATACCTCCTCATGCGGCTCAAAAGCTAAATAGGCACAACACAAAATAGAACCTCATTGACCAAGAACCAAAGTTGTAGAACTGGTCATAAGAGGAGGCTAAGAAATATAGTTCTACTGCTACATACAAGTATAAACAGAATTTAAATGTATACCATCCACACCTTCCTAAAGTAACTGGTATTGTCTACGATGATAGGGGCATGAAGTTGCTGACAAATGTGGCAACCTATGAACCTTCAAAGGATGAGCAAGTTTCCTTTGGCAATTCTGGAAGACGAGTTTTTGTGACAACAGATGATAGTTTGGACAAGTCTACGGTTAATACCTCCTCATGCGGCTCAAAAGCTAAACAGACACAACACAAAACAAAACCTCATTGACCAAGAACCAAAGCTGTAGAACTGGTCATAAGAGGAGGCTAAGAAATATAGTTCTACTACTACATACAAGTATAAACATAATTTAAATGCATACCTGCAAAATTCAATTTAAAGCGGAATTGCATAATTCAATTTAACGCAGGAATCGACTGGAACTTGGAGAGCCTGAAGAATGAAATTATAATGTTAGTGACCAATATTTAAAGGTTAATGCATGCAAAAGCTATAAAATAAAATTTAAAAATAGTAAAGCCAAAGCAACATGCAAAATCAGAAAAGTAAAATTGTTAAAAATAGCAAAAGCAAAATTGTTGAAAATAGCAAAACCATCATTTAAGCCACAAATTTAATACACTCCCATGAATGTCTCAAAAACCTTTTTCCATAGGGGTAATGCCTTCGACGTGATTATAAACCATATATAATATAAATGATAATATATAATATAAATTTTAATTTATCTATATATTCACCTCCTAAATAATATGTTAAACTTATTTACTTGATTAAATAATTTAGGTGTCAAAGTAATTTTTCTTATTATATAGTATAATTTATTATATTATAGTATATTATATTATTTATTTAAAAGTGAGGGCCCCTATAAATATAATATTTTAGGTTTTCCCTATATAATATTCTTATGTAATTATTTAAAAGTGTTATATAATTTATTTACAAGTGAGGACTCTATAAATATAATATTTTAGGTTTTCTCCTATATAATTTTCTTATGTAATTATTTAAAAGCGAGACCCCTATTTTTATGTAATTATTTAAAAGTGAAGCCCCTATAAATATAATATTTTAGATTTTCCCCTATATAATTTTCATATGTAATTATTTAAAAGCGAGGCCCTATAAATATAACATTTTAGCAATAATTTTAGTAATATGGTAAAACTTTTTTATATATTATTAATCTTTAAAGTGTGGACCCTATTTATTTATCTTTATGCCGAAAGGCATCTACATTGTATATATATGGAGTGAAAGAGTCTTTATGCGAGAGGCATCTACATTTGTATATATGGAGTGAAAGAGTCTGATGTCGTGCCCGTTAAATTAAATTAATTTTTTTGCCCGTGAAATAAAATACATACATAAACTATAATATTATAAAGTATAATATATTTATTATAATTATTAATATTATTACAATATAATAAACTACACCTCTCCGCATATATAAGATAGGTATACTAGTAAATAAATCTATGTAAAATATGTTGAGATGTAAAATATGCGAAAAACAAAATAAAACATACTTGAAATGAAAATCCTAACAAATCTCAAACCTTTTTTACCGAATGACTTAAAAACCATAACAAATTTCAACAAAAGATAGATAGTTTGGAAAAACAAATACAAATGTAATTTTACTTGAAATTACTTGATGCCCTTAAACAATTACATAAGAAAAAATACATACATAAACTATAATATTATAAAGTATAATAAATTATAATATATTTATTATAATTATTAATATTATTACAATAAAATTTAATATAATAAAATATGTCAAGAGGTAAAATATGCGAAAAAAACAAAATAAAACATACTTGAAATGAAACCCTAACAAATCTCAAACCTATTTTTATGAATGACTTAAAAACGCTAACAAATTTCAACAAAAGATAATAGTTTGTCTCCTCACTAATGTGTTATATAACAAAGGATAGATATTTTTCTCCTCACTAATATATATATATATATATATATATATATATACACACACACACTCTCTCTCTCTCTCTCTCTCTCTCTCTCTCTCTCTCTCTCAAACAATTCAAACAATATATATGTTTTAATGATTAATTTTTATATAAGTTGGAAATATTAATTTTTATTATCGGTTTATAAAAATGAACAACTCACTCCATTACACACACACACTTGTTGTCATATATATATGCCTCTTTACATAAATAACCAATTGAGCTATTAATTTTTAGCAAAAAATGACTAATAAGTTGTGATAAAATGAAAAATAGCAAAATATTACGCGACTAATGAGTCAAAAAATTAATAATGTAACTTAAACATTTTTTTGTACTAACAGTTAGTTAAACTATGAATATCTTTTTAAAACTCAATTAAATAAGAAGTTTATAATAGAATAAGAGGATTTGATAAATAAAAATTAAGTTTAACAAACAATAATTTATCATTTAATTAATTACATAATTAGTTGATAAACTTTTTAAATGAACATGCACGTGTTAAAAATTCCCTTAAATTTGATGGTTACATATCCATGTTAAACCATTTAGATGACGACAATTTTCTAATATTACCCTTCAAAAATATAAAAGAGTGTTATTATAATGTTTATCATGCGAGAGACATTCTACAATGGTAGCATGGAGTGGAGGACTCTAATGTTTATTCCTATAGCCATTCTACAATAATAGTATGGAGTGAATGACTCTAATATCATGCCTCTCAAAGAAAAAAATAATAAATATAAAAAAGATTTAATTTATAAACATTATATCTTTTCAATGCCCGACGTAAAACTAAAAAAAATATGAAAATCTAAATATATAATATAAAACCAAAAACCAAAAATAAATATTAAACAAGTATCCAAGAGTCATATGAACATTTTTTTTTTTTTTTAATTAAGGTTTGATATGATTTTTTGTTTTTTCATATTTTTATTCAATTTTACATATCTTAAGTCATACATACTTATTTTACATAAATAAATTTAAATTAAAAATAGATGTAAATTCAACTACGCAACATCCTTAAATATATTTACAAGTCTACATTATTTTTAGTTTATATTGCAATGAAAATGTTAATTACCAATAATATATTTTGAAATTTTGTAATATTTTAATTTAATATTCTATTTATGTATTATTAAGTTAGACGGAATATTATATATTATAGTTTTTCTATTTGTATAAACAGCAATTTTATTTTTTTTTTATCCTTAAAATATTTATACAATATTTTTATATACTTTTTCACATGGCTCAACTAAGACTGAATTTTAAAATGAAGAGCAACAAAGATTATATCAAATTGCATATATATCTCAAATAAATCTATATAAAAGATGTCAAGATGTATTATTCTCAATGTATCTATATCGGATTTGTGACGTAAGTGAAATATGTGTCTTATGGATGATAACTCTCGACATGTTTTACATATATTTATCTAAAATATGTATATTAGTATATATTTATGTATATTGATATTGTTTATATAAATTTATATTTAAAATGATGGTTACATGTTAAATATACAAATTGTATGAAATGTTTATTTCAAATATTTACAAGTATTTTACAATTAAAATCACAAAAAATATCTAAACGATTGTCAAATTTACCCTAAATTCATTGAGAAACAAATTTTAAATTAAAAATAATCATTAAAATACATGTTAAAAATAAAAGTATTGCTCATTCATTACACCCTTAAAAGTTACAAATGCTATGAATATATGAATGATTTTAATAGGACCAAAAACCACAACTAGAATATACAAAGCCACTACAATGTACTCTAATAATTTTAGATATCCATTACCTTTTTAATGTCACCTCTTCTATTTTGAATCTTGACCAAGAAATTCATTGTTCTCTCAAAGCTTTTTTCTTCAAATAAAAAGGATATATCATATTTTTAATTGTCCACATACTTAAAACCCATGTTATTATATCCGATCTAAAAAACTAGCAATCGCATGTGAAATATGCGATGTCAACGTTGAAGGGGCCGTCTAAGATGAGGTTAATTTTGAGGGAGAAAAACATAAAATGAGGAAGAGGGGTGTACAAGAGAGGGTTAGAGGGAGGAGAAGCAATTGGGAGAGGATAATATTGGGTGGAACCATTTTGTGGAAGCCATCTTTCTTACAAGGAGGAACATTTGTAATGTATGTGTACTTTTTATCAATTATTTGAAAGAGAAAGGGGATACGATGTGTAGGGCATCATAGAATATAGTCTAGAGATATATTAGAAAGCAAGGTGTTGTCAATGAATACTTCAAAGGCAAACTTGCATTTTTGGTTCAATCTCAAAGTCAACATATGTTAAAAACAACATTTTTGCATTGAGGGTTCATTATGTTGTCAATTTCATGCTCATTTATGATTATGGTTTCTCTTTAGATTTTAAGAATGTGATTAAGGTCCCCCTCATAAACATTCGTATTGAGCCACAAAATAGGTGTGGGACATGATGAAAGAAGTATTGAGTATCATGAGTCAACAAAATAGAAAATAGTATCGACCTTATGAATAACGGTGTATTGCGTTAATTTTAAGCCATATGGAGGGGTCACTCAATCAGTGTCATTAACTTGTCCATAAGTTGTATGGCACCATAAACCGACGGCATACACAACAAACATAATGGAATATTTTGGAAGAAAAAATGGAAAAGGGGGCTTTGCTATTAATTTATTTTATCTTTTAAAGTGTTAACTTTTTTATTGGACAACATTTAATATGTTAGATAAGCTGAAAAACATGAATGGAAAGTTGGAAATAAAAACCATGGGAATTAAATTCTTGTGTGTCACACACCTATTCCACAATCATATTGCTCTCATCCAAACAATAATTTTTATATGTGTTCCATTGTATCATCTCAATCTCGGTTGCATTATTTAGGTGAATGCAATTTTTGCTTAAAGGGGCCAAAATATAAAAGAGGAAAAATCTAATAGGTGATAAGGTTAAAAACATTGCATTTTGGGTTTCTTATGTCATCAATTTCATGCACATTTGCATTTAGGTTTTCTTTTTAGATAATAAGATAGTGATTAGGGTTTCCCCTCATCAACATTCATATTGATGTATGGAACAAGTGTGGGGCATGATGAAATAAGTATTGAGTCACACGAGCCGACTATATCAAAAATAGTAATGAGCTTAAGAATAACATTGTATTGCATCTATGTTAAGCCATATGGAGGGCTCACTTAGTCAGTGCAATAAACTTGTACATCTATTGTAGGGAAGTAAAAACTGGCACAAACACTATAAAAAAAAAGGAAAAAATATGGGGAAAATGGGCTTTGCTATTATTTTGTTTTGTTTCTTATCCTATCAAAGTTTTAGATTTGATGGTACTTAAATTATTACATAGGATAGAGACATGAATGAAAAGTTGGAGATAAAAATTACGGGAATTAAATACTTACATGTCCCACATCTATTCCACAGTTCATATTGTTCCCACCCAAACATTGTTTGCATATTGTATTGTAATTTATCATCTCAATTTCACTTACATTATTTATGTGAATGCAAATCACCCTTAAAAGACAAATATATATAAGGAAAATCTACCGCAATGCTAACTTCTTGTCACACTTTGTACTCACGCTTTTCAATTATAAACTCAATTAATCGAAGTAAACAAGCAACAATTGATCACCTCAACTAGTTGGTCATATGAGTGTTTGTGGGAATGATGCGGGCCGATGAATGGCTCTGGGTTGATTCTCAAATGCTCAGAAGCGGGATTCATTCAATTAAAATTTACAATATTTTATTTTAGGTGTAAATCTAATAACAAAGTGTCTTATGATACTTTGATATGTTATGAACAACGTGGAAAAACAAACACAACTAATTCCAAAGAGTTTTAATATATAAAACTTTAGTGTGAAAATCAAGATATTCCAAAACCTATCATGCTTCCACAATGGGAAGTTTGACCGACAATTACAATGGTGTTATCTTAAACATTTAAAAATGCCACTTTGAAGTCACAAAATGTGGGCAAATGCCACATGGCAAAAACCAACACTTATAAAGTAATGTCCATATAGTAAAAGCCTAATAAGAATAACTACTAAATGGATTTAATGCCCTTTTATGAAGCAAGTTGTTAAACGACATGATCTAGTACTGGATTTGGTCAGTTTGCGGCTAAGAATGTTGTCGTAATAAATAAGGAAAAGGAAAAGACTAAATCTGCTAAGATTCAGGATTACATCTAGAACAAACCATTATGGAATCCCCTATTTATTTATTTCTCCATTGTCAATCCTTCAAAATTATTTTTAAGCGTGTAAGATGCCAAAGATCAATCAAACAGTTCAAGATGTCAGTGATCGATAAAATTATTCATGTGCCTTGTGTAAGGTTCAACATTGTGCAAACATGTCTACCAAAGCATTTGCAACAAAAACATCCGACAAAATTCATCTATCCTTTATGCTTTGATGCAGGGTTTCTTTTTAGCTAATAAGATAGTGATTAGGGTTTCCCCTCATCAACATTCCTATTGATCTATGGAACAAGTGTGGGACATGATGAAATAAGTATTGAGTAACATGAGCTAATCATATCAAAAAAAGTAGCAAGCTTAAGAATAACATCAGAGTGCATCTATGTTAAGCCATATGGAGGGTTCACTTAGTCAATGCAATAAAATTGTCTGTCAGTTGTAGGGCACTAATAATTGGCCCGAACACTACAAAAAGAAATAAAATATTTTGAAAAAATATGGGGAAAATGGGCTTTGTTAATATTTTGTTTTGTTTCTTATTGTGTCAAAGTTTTAGATTTGATGTCGTTTAATTTGTTACGTAAGATGAAGTCATGAATGAAAAGTTGGAGAAAAAAAAATGGGAATTAAATACTTGCATGTCCCACATCTATTCCACGGCTCAGATTATTCCCACCCAAACAATGTTTGCTATTTGTGTTATAATTTATCATCTCAATTTTGCTTGCATTATTTACGTGAATGCAATTCACCCTTAAAAAGCCAAAATAAAATATAGGGAAAATCTACTACAATGTTAACTTCTTGTCACCACCCACACTTTTCAGTTTTAAGCTCAATCAATTGCAAGTAAACAAGTGATAATTGAGCCCCTCCAACAGTTGGTCATATGAGTGTTTGTGGGAATGATGCGACAGATGAATGGCCCCTGGGTCGATTCTCGATGCTCGATTTTGTTAGCAAACTTGATACAATTTAGAGCTACAAGCTTTTATTTTAGGCGCTTGTATATAATAACAAGGTCTTATGAGAGTTCGCCATGTTATGAACAATGAGGGAAAACAAACACAACTAATGCCCAATGAGTTTTAATATATAAAACATTAGTGTGAAAATCAAGATATTTCAAAAACCTTCCACGCTTCCACAATGGGCAGTTTGACCGACAATATAGTCAATGCCAGGGATTAAATTAGATGACCATTTAGATGTTTTTAATGGTTTTAGCTATAAAATATTTACAAATATTTGAATTTACTATCACACGTGACTTACATATTTTAAGTATGACCATCATTTTTAATAGATTTATATGTAAAATATACTAATATATATTAACAATAATTAAATATAAAAACAATAATTGTTTATATATTGAGTGTGCATGCATCTCCATACCTCGTTTGAGAGCTCGTATTTTGACACATGTTAGGAATGCGTTGGCAATTGTAAACCGATTGGGTTGGAGACCTATTTGTTGCATGCGGTGAAATAATGTCTATTTTCGAGAGGAATCCCATGTCTTTTGTATGTCGCCATAATCATTTCCATGAAAAGTTGTCTCGTTATTTCATTTGGTAAATGCTTTATCAGTAAAATCTATTAGCGCATAACATTTGGCAGTAACCTAGAAATAAACGAGCATGGACGAATGATTGTGATTCATTTGAGGCCGTTGATATGGCCTATCAAATACACGATAAAGATCGATCGCCCTATGTTGGTATGACTATCGAGAACCTCCAAGTTTCTACCTAAGGAAATGCCTTCAACGTAATAACACCCCATTAAAATAATTACCTACTAGCATTGCATGTGTACAATGCAATGTGAACGCCGAACGGTATATGTTATTTGATTTAGAGGGATAGTTATTACTTTTGTAGTTGATGTTGGTAAGGGGTGTGATTGACAATTATGGCTTTCTATCCAAGACAAAACAAATGTTGCAAAGTACATCAAAAGGGATGTTAAATAATAGTTAGTTGTGTAATAATTGAATACAAATGCAAGTGAGACATGTAAGTTTGCTAACACTCACTCTCGAGAATGTAGTGAATGTGAAGTGTTGACGTCAAAGTAGATTGAAAGAACGACTAAGTGCTTTAACATATTAGCTCTCCAAGAAACATAAATGAGACAAAATATGCAAGCATATATAAACAAAGCTTAAATAGTTAGGGTATAGTGCTTTATTACCTCAAAGAGTTTGAGAGCATTCCATGAGACCACATCTCTTTGAGGCATTTTGTAAACAAAAATCCACTTTCCATTATACTCTGATGGATGTCCATACCTTGTGCTAAGGCTCCCATATTGGTATAGAAAGGGAGTATACTTATTCTATCATTACATACAGATTATATGGATCGCCACTCACTACTACAAATGGGCCTACAAGTTCCTTAGTTTAGGAAATTATTATGGAGGTTACTTCATTGTCAATTACAGTTCTCTAATCCATTCAACCCGTAGACTATAAAACAAAACTAAGTTCTCGACTCATGCATGCATTCTATACCTATCACCAAACCAACAAGCAAGGGGGAAAATGCCTCCACATATCTAGCATATATAAAATTGAGCACTATATATGTGTACAGTCCACCTTTAAGATTGCTATGGTTTTCAGCACCTTGTAACTTATGAGCTTTTGATTTCCCTCTTTGCCCCTTCCAACTCTCTTGAACAAAAGGAATAGAATAAAGCCACACCTTTCATAGAATATCTTGTGCATGTACATGCCAAAATTCAAGGCCATTCCCCTTAGAGACCAAAATTTAAGGTTCTAAATGATAAACTAGGTTCTCACACTAATTCTAAATTAGAGAGACAAAGTATGGCTTTATTTGTATCGACAAAGTTTCAAATACTAAACATCACAAGTTGATACCTATCAGATATGTTTTTTACACCGTTCTATGATCTATGGGGCCTGATGCTTTCCACTTGGACCTATTAAGTTCTCTTTGCATCCAACATAGTGAATAGCAACAATCTCAAATCTATGACCCATCGCACTTGTAGAAGGCACCCGTGATGCACCCTTAGGGCATTATTCTAGACTTTCAACTTCCACTTTCTAGAAGACACTTTACTCAACACTAGTACTGCAAAGCACTTTGAAGCAAACTACCATGTAACAATCAACAAAAACACAACTTGTGAAGTTGCATGGATCTTTCAATCCACTTTAGAGACAAATTTTCACTGTATATGAAGTTTTATAAGAAAGGGGAAAAGTGTGAATCCCATAATATTTAACATATACAATCTTAGTTATAGCAAGCATAAAGTGAAACACTATTGGCTTTAGCTAAAATAATCTTGTTGAATGAGATTCCATGCAGTCACAGGCAATGCACACTGCTTGAGATAGAGCCCTAGCTGGTAGATATTAGGTGATAGCTAAAAGCATCCAATGATAGAAGATATTATCCTACTGTAAAACTTCCTAAAAATTATGTGAGAGCTATAACCATTTAATAATACATTTGTTTTTGTTATATACAATCATGTGGCAAACATCCCAAGTAGAAAAGGTTCTTTTTAGGGCACTTTTTACTATAACAAAGATTGTTAAAATTTGTAACATTCAAAAAAACTGTTATCTAAACAAGGAATATTAATCACATAAAGCATAAAATAAATTTAAAAAAATGATGACAAAAAGGGTAGATATTAAAACTATAATGTCTAAATGGCATATATCTTTTTGGGTATTGATAAAATAAATACCTAGGTGTTGAATATTACACTAGTACAATACATGACTATATAATACAAGGTGGAATGTGGTGTGCAATATCAATTATAGAAGCTTGAGTGTTAGGATCGGAGGCTTCCTCTTGAGAAGAATTGTGATTATCGTGAGGTGGATTTTCATTTGAAGCATGCTTTTGGCAGCCTCTAACATATGCTTACTAATCTCTTTTGAATAGAGTTGCAATACATGGCTTCCACTGTCTTCTAATTCGTAAGTTGTAACATCTTGAGCAGATGTGAATGCTTCTTCTTCTATTTTCTTTAAATGACATGAGGTTCAATCCAAAACAATACAACATTGGTTTGCTTTAATAGCCACTTTTATAAGTTGTGTAGTATGAATGCAATGCCATGTCAATGCAATGTAATGTATCAATATGAGTGGTGAGATTAAAGTGGCAAGGAACTTACCTACTAATAAGATAGCTAGAAAAATAGCAGACGTGAGGATTCCACACAGGGTCACCCTCCTTTTCTAGTGGAGAAATTTAAAGCCGACAATGGTTGTTTGAGCCATACACCTAAGTTCCCATCTACCATATATTTTATACTAATATCAAACATGTGCCTGGAAGCCCATACAAATGCCATCTAAGTTTTACAAAAAAATTGTTCATGCCCTTTACCTGATTAATATGGTGTTGGTTGGATGGTTGGTGTATGAAATCGGATGTAGACTATTTGTTACATGGATTAATCACTTTTCTTTATTCCCATACAAATCCCACCAGTCAAGAACACAATTGAATGTATAACAACATAACAAGAAGTTAAAGGTTTTCTTGTGGGGTGCTCTGTGAGTGTTTTTTGTGTGAAATAAAAGCACATTGACTGGGTCATTTAGTGAACTTGCAGGGAAAGCAGGAGGTGCCCAATTATTTGTTTATATAGTTTTAGGTAGTTGACCTTATATTTTTATATAAATCCTTGTTGTATGACAGTGAAGAGCACAATCTCTCTTTGTTCATTTCATTTTAATTTATGAATTTTGAGATCAGACTATGTGCATAGTTTTGATTCATACAAACTTGATTATGTTCATACAATTTGGTACAATGATGGAGACAAGGGCATTCAGGAATTTGTGTTCACTGTCTAATTCTACCACACCCAAATGCATGATTCAGATGTAACCTTCTAGAAATAATGCAAAGACTTTGTTATTTAGGTTTCAGAAGCATTAAAAGATCCTGAAAGTGGTTTCCAATGTTCAAGAAGCCCCTAAATTTGTCAATGGATATAGTAAACCCAAGGGCAAAGAGGTTCTAGAAACATCTTGGGTTATTGGGACTGCATTGGAGGATGTTGTCAGTTTTGCAAAAGATGCATATTCCAACAGGCTTTGGGAGACATCACTGCCCTAAAACTAGATTTTCTTAAAACAATACCCTTTAAATACCCCAGAACACGAACGTCAAAACATATATAACAATCGAGATGCATATTATCATGTAAATAACCAAATAACTAATAACGATGGAACACATATTTTTATAAAAGCTGAACTTTTTTTCTTTTCCTTTATCCTGTGATTCATTGGGTAAGGTTAAGTCTCATATAAAATCCATAAAAGGGAAGCTCAAATTGGAATGCAATCATCAACAAACCCAAGGATACATACTATAAAGAGATGCAAAGGATGTTGAGTAAGTGGTTGAGAGATTGCAACATGATTCGATGTTACGTTGTAGAAATAATGCAAAGAAAGAACAGAGTAATAAAGACCCGAGAATTATGAACGAGTCTATTAGATATTCCCTCAACGCCTATTAGATATTTTACTCCTTTATAAAATCTTTGTCTATAGGATTGTGGGTTGAATATCTTTTCCTTTACAATGAGGGAATCAACGATCCCTAAACAGAGTATTCGAGCAAATATGTGCACTGAAACGAACCCCACTAGTGGTGGCGCGTGCAATGACAATCTATATACCTCCCTCGGGTCCTAATCCTTTGCTTTTTGCAGATGCGGGTATAGTTACTATTGAAACTAGGATGTCACAACTACTTTAGGGGTGACCGGATCATGTGTTTGCTACGCAGTTATTTTGTGAGTAGCAGGACTGTGTGAAATCATTTGAGCAACGCAAAACCTACCGTAAGCAAACCTTCACCGACAACTGTGATAAATTCTTTTGTGAGCTTGAGGTCTGGTCTTGAAAAAATTATTGAAATACTTCAATACAATACCGAAAAATTTCACTCGGAAATCGCTCCAGAAACATGCAACTAATTTTATTAAAAGCGACCACTTGTTAAAACATCTCACAACCGTCAAATTTAACATAGTATCATGAATGACCGAAAAGCCTTTCCCATAGAAGGAACGCCTTCAATGTAATTACCGAAGGTGCATTCCTGGATGCGTGGAAACTTCGGAGGAGAATCAAACTTTATCTTGGACGAAAGAGAATTAAATATTTGGGTTCTATGAAAGTGCAGACAATCCATTCTCTATCCACTTTGGGGCAAATCCATATTAGGTGGCTGCTGCATCTTTGCATGATATTTTCCGTAAGAATATGTTGAAAAAACATAGGCACTGATTATAAAACTCGCCAACAGGTGTCTGAATTCAGAAAGATCTTTAAGCAAAATCTGCTGTCCCATAGGTTGTGTTTGGTAGCCTAGTGGAGGTTAAAAGTTCTTTCTTTTAAAACAAAGTTATTTGCGCTGGTGGAAGGAAGGAGGAGAAATGGGAGACGGAAGCAGAAATAGCAGCGGCAATAATAACAATAACAGAAGACCCGCGTGGCTGCAGCAATATGATCTGGTGGGAAAAATTGGTGAGGGAACTTATGGCCTCGTGTTTCTTGCGCGAAGTAAATTGCAGAGCAACAGGGGCATCCGTATTGCAATTAAAAAGTTCAAGCAATCCAAGGACGGTGATGGCGTTTCTCCAACAGCTATCAGAGAAATAATGGTATGTCTAATTTGTCTAAATTTTTTATTTTTTCTGAATGCGTACGGAAGGAATTTGAAACCGCGACCTCGCCAAATTAGGGTCCGGCTTATTATACTCAGTGACGTTTTAATTAAATTTCTTAGGGCTTTTTCTAAAGCACGATCTAATTTAGACTTTGCAAATTTTAACACAAATTATTGCACTGCATTAGCTTAATAAATACGACTGCGACAATCTTTCGTCTCCTTTTGGATTCAAAAGAGAAATTAATATTTAGGGAAATGCACATGCAGAATGGTGTTCAAAATCAGAAATATCATAGTGCTCATCAGAGATTCCTGAAACGATAAAACCGGCCACTATGTGTGTGTATATATGAATCAAGACCTGGAAGAGTGAGCTATGGAAAATCCCAGAATATAAAAAACTGGCACACCATAAATAAAAGTTACTTCAAAAGTTGGAACTCCAGCGGATTTGAAAGTGTTTCTGAAAAACCAGAACCATAATCAGTACTTTGATGTCACGGGCCTGTGGTAGTGCCTGTAAAACCAGAACCATAATTTTCACCATAAATTTTGAAATCTCTGAACCCAGGACACTATTACAAACCATGCAACATATAAAGAACAGAAACTCAGAATGATTTGACAAGGAAATGTGATTTGACAAGGAACTGTGGTCGGCTTACTGTGCTGATCCATCCGCTGAATTGATCTTATTCAGGTCCACTTCATTATCATGATTCTGGATAGTTAGGTGTGATGTTGCTGGTTGCTAGGTGTGATGTTGCTGGTTGATCTTATTCAGGTCCACTTCATCATCATGATTCTGGATAGCCTCTAATCCCATGTTATGCTCCATGAGAGATTCTTTAACTGCCTAAGAGAGGCTTTGAGGAAGCACTCGTCGTCTTTTGCCAATTCTGCCTTTGTGTCAATCTGTTGTCTATTCATCATTATCAAAGCATCCTTAGAACTCATGGTAGGAATTCTTGAACTTGATGCAATTGCCTCCCGAATAGGAGATGGAGTATCGGGTTGCACCACAGCCGAGTTTCAATTTTATTTAGAGGTACCAATTTGAAATAATGGTAGAGATAGATTGCATTCTAACATAGGATATATTTTGTAATCTTCTTCATTTCTGCCCTCCCATTTAACAGAATATCATCCACTGTGTTGAAACGGAAGTCTTTGAACAGAGTGTGAAGGTTCTTTTTCAATATAAGACTTGGGGTCAGATTGGATACATGCATCCAAACTTAAGTGCAAGTTTGGTTGTAATCTTAAGGTTATGCCCAATAGAGGTCCATTTTTAAGGAAATTGCACTTTGCCAGAATGTATCTGCATTCTCTTAAGTCGTCCTCAGTGGTTTTGGCATCAGAAGTCTTCGCTTTGTTGCAGCTCCTGGCTTTCCTACCACTTCCCATCTTTGAGTGCATGAATACTCCTCCATTGAAGTGAGGGCAGGAAGACTGGTAACTGAAATACCGAAAACTCTTGACCAAGCAAAATTGATGGATGAAGTATCAACACAGAAAGAGACGTTCAAGAAGACTTCTGACCAGGTGGAGTAGCAAACATGAGTATGGAAGAAAGGGCAGGTGGGGAAGCTAGAAACTTCCCACGTGCCTGAAACCTTCATCTACCAACACACATTTTGAAATTTTCCAATAAAAGAGGCGAGTCGGGTGAAGTGTGAAGAGTACAGCCTGAATCTGATCAAGCTTTTCAGACAATAGTCTCAAGGGGAATAAAATTGAGTTTGAGAGAAGGGAAGGTATAGCCTGTTTCATCAAGCATTAAGGAGAGCATCTCAGTTGTATTAATGAATCATGAAAGAAATAAAGAAAGAAAGAAAAGAGTTGTATTAATAAATCTACATAGGTACCTAAGTCTCGGGACAGGGGTTTCCGGGATGGCAAAAAATTTCCCAAATTTTGGGGACGGCTTTTAAAATAATACATAAAAATAATATTTCAATATTTTAACTTTTTCCAATGACATTTAGGGATTTAAACTGTATTTAATGTATTTTAGGTACTTTCAAGATTATAATTTGATGTTCTTGGTAAAAATAACATCTTTTTAAAAGTAAAAACATCAGAAAACTTTTGAAAGATTTATAAAAAATTGGGGACGTCCTCCAAGTCCCCAAAACATTCGGGATGTCACCAAATTCTAGGATGCATCCTTGCGTAACACTATTAAATCATGAAAGTAGGTCAATGGGACTCAAAAGTACAAGAAGCTACAATAGCTAGCATGGAGTGCCAAAATGATTTTAACAAGTTACATCCAAAACTAAATATATAAAACTTAGTAGTCCACTTCATTACCCTATTTCTGATAACTCAACCCCATGACGTGCTATAGAGGCTTTGATAAAGTGCCTCTGTCTTCCTTTAGCAATCCTCCATAGTGTCCATTTGTACTTTGTTTGCCACTATCAAAAAGTCCTTAGAGCTTACATTAGTAATACTAGAACATGATGCACCCGCCTTCGAAGTGGAGAGGAAGGACCGTCGGGTTGCACCCTAGTTGAGTTTTAAATCACGCTAGCGCACCTTCGTAACGCTAGCACATGTTATAACGCTAGCGCTCCCGCCACGCTAGTGCATCCATTTCTACGCTAGCACACTTTACGCTAGCATGTGTAATAACATGCTAGCACACTCAAGACCACATTAGCGCATCCATTAAGCTAGCATGTGCAATTCAACGCTAACGCACATACATTTATGCTAGTGCATGCAAGTCTACACTAGTGTACTTTACGGGCTACGCTAGTGCAACTAACTTGCTTGCGCTTAGCATTATTTTTCCATTTTCTTCTATATCTAAAAATAATAAATGCACCGAATAACTTATTTTTTGTGTACTTACCAAACCACCATCGCCAGGAGCATGCCCAAACTTACGAATGCGATCCGCGCAATGAACTCTAAGTGGATATTGCGCTATCTCTCCCACAATGTAGAGCTCAAAAATCTCTCCGAGGCACAAAAGACTATAATAGCAAAATGACTAAAAGGTTTTCAAATCTCCCACCCTTCTATTTAACCCCTTCTTCAAAACCCTAATTTTCCTTTAAACCCTAATTATAGCCTTTTCACACTCTTTCTTCCCGTTTTATCCGCTCGCTTTATTTGTCTCTCTTCCTATCAAGTGAATGTTCACCACTTTATTGCATCACCCACCCGCTCGAGGGGGCACTCCCTTGGTACTAATCTAACTCATTGGGGCATCCAAATGCTTCACTGGGCAAATCAAGCATTCCACCACACTTCTTTATCATTTGTTCACCAATCTACACGCGTCTACTATCTTTAAAGCGCTATTATTTCATAATAACACTTTAAAGAGGGGCAAATATAGTCACTCTAAAATATCGCATTACGCATTCTAAACCTCCGAAATCATCCCGTAATTACTTAACAATACATTACGACCATTTTCACCACTTTGGACCATTTTTGATATGTTCCGCTATTTTATGACCATTAATAACATTTTACGACATTGTCCCACAACTTTCCTAATTACCTCTTTCGCTCACACATGGTCTCAAATTATTAAATATTCATGTTATGAACCCTATTACACTTATATCCCATTCCTAGGATTAATTAATTAATCCTATCACTCTTATTATTCATCCCTATCCCATTAGCTAATTTTATTAGCTAATTTAATATTAAAATAATTAAATAAATCCTACATATATATCCATTTCCACCTCACCTCTTATCCACTTTCACTTCACTAATTAACATCTCAAGTTAACTAGAGCAAAACAAATCAATTAAATATTAAATCATTAAATATATGCAAGAGGACAAATTTAGATTAAATCAAATCATGCATTTGAGTTAACTAAACATATCTCATAAAACATGGCATTCCAAAATTAAAGCAAATCTCCACAAAGCTAAAACTCACGTCACTTTTTTGGGTGAATAAAACAAAAGACATGGAATTAATATTTAATTCTAAGTTTTAAATATTCAAAAGCATGTGCAACCTTTGCCAACTCAATGATAGCTCATCCATGCAAACTCAAAACAACAATTCAACTCCTCAATCAAATTGGAAACTCAACTAAACAATCCAATCATGCTTTAATTAGCTTTAGAACAGACAAGTTAATTACACAAATCAAGGATTTGGGATTCTCTTCCCTCATCTATAAATAATCACTCATTCCTCTCCATTTATCATCTTTGGAAGCTTTGAAATTTGCATTGTTATTGTGTTGGATTATTATTCAATCTCACACACCGTTACGTTGTCCAATTGATCACGAATCTACAATCAAATAAGTCATTCAATCACTTTTCGTATAGCTGAAATCTACTTCCATTCGGAACACCTTTGGAGCATCCAAAAACAATTTGATCAAGAGATTCAACAAGCTTGGTGCTTCATTCCAAGCTTCAACAATCTCATCCGAGGTTACAAGGAGATACGAATAAGGATCTAGTTTGCTTTTATTTGCATTGTTTCTTTTGTTTTGTAGTATTCTCTGTATACAACTCCCCATGTAAACCTTGTGTGTAGATATGCGAAATAATATTATGTCCTCTTAGGCTATGATATGCGTATGAAGATTGTATCCTTACTTTTCTAGCTCGGTATATGGTACACATATAAGTGTTTGCTAGATAGTCAATGCTCAAGATGAACTTTTATATATATGATTCTATCACTTTGAAATTTGAATCTTAGTGGCACACAAAGTCGACCATAAACATAAGATGCGAAAGATAAAATAGCAAAGAAGAGTTCCAACAAGCGAAAAGAATCTCAACCCCAAAATGGGCGAGATTGTACATCTTGGTCCGATCATGGTACAATCTTGACCAATATGTACTATCTTGAACCAAATTAACAAAATACAAATAAATAATAAAACATGCTAGAGATCCGTGACATATCATAAAAAGATAAACAAGCATCAAGAAAGCCAAATTAGAAGACAAATCAAGCGATATAAAGAGGAACAAGGACTTGCGCCACTAAGACTTATTCCATTGTTCAAGAGCCACATATATAAATTTTGTCAAAAGCATGATGTAATAATGATTTTGTGCAAATTTTAGTGTCTACATTCCCCCTTTTATGCTAGTGAATAAAATTTACTAGTGTAAAGGAGAAAAAGAGTGTACTTGATAGTGCTTTGAAGCATAGGAGGTTGTCAAGCATGTTGATAAAGTAACCAAAGCATGGTGAACAAAATGGGCCACTCGGTGGAACCCACACGAGATAGGGAGTAGTATACAATAAGCATTGAAGGGTGTAACAAATGTGAAAGGAGTATTTGTAGACATGGAGATTTGACTTGCGTTCGTCTTGTTGAGTTTGGGGCGATCAATCCCCAACAAGTGTTTGATTGTTTACGAGGGAGTCGGGTGCCCCATCAATAAGGAAGAGTGTCACAAGGCATCCTAGTTGGCACCCTAATAACTCTTCCCATATTGCGAGATCACACCGCTGCAAATGGATCTAGGTCCCAAAATTTTTGTAACAAAACCCCGCATAGTCGTCATTATGCATATTGGTGTATTGTATGTAAATGCTAGTATTGATAACTTGTAGATTTTGATAAGTGTTTTTGTCCCCAACAATTTCAATGTAGTAGCGTATTTGCGTGTGACTCAATGTTTAGTGGATCTCTGTGTCCAAAATCAACCATTTGGTTATTTGAGCTTGTATCTCGACTTGTATAAGAATAAGGATGGCCTTGCATAGCCAACCACAATTTAGTAACTTAGTGTTAAGTGCATCTTTGCATCTAAACTTGATTTTTAGTTCCTTAGGTTTGCATATTGATTTGCATAGGAAGGGCATGGCCTTGCATAGCCAACCCATATAGTTGCCCCCTTTTGATGAAAGGGATGCTAGAAAATAGAATGCTTGAGGCGAAAGTAACAATTAATACGAACTTGAACTTGTGCCATCATAATTGAATAGAGTTTTGAGAATAGAAAACAAACTCGCTTGATACGAAAGTAATTGTTGATAGAAACTTGAACTTGTGTCATCAATACTAAATAACATCTTTGAGAGCAAAAATATAATTACTTGATACAAAAGTAATCGGGGATAGAAACTTGAACTTCTGTCATCAACATTGAATAATGTGCCGAGAAGATAAGATAAGATAAGATAAATATATTAAATGTCCAACAAATGACCACAAAAGTAGGTCAATGGCTTTCAACCATACAAAGAAGGTGAACAAGATTCCAACGAGAGGACCAAAAGGTCCCCGAGAACAACCAAAAAAGAGAAGGAAGAGAAGAATGGGCAAAAAGAGAGGCCCAAGAAAGCTTGCAGAAATCAGCAGAACCCGAACATGCGGAGGAAGAAGAGGAAGGAAGAGGAGGCAAGAGATGAGACCCCCTCAACTAATATCCAAGGCCGACTGAAAGAAGCTAGTAATGTGTTGAAGCCCGGTATCTGGGGTTGTGGAAGATCTGGGGTGTTGATGCCCAAAGGAAGGATGAACTCTTCGGAGGAGAATAGAAAATATAATCACTTGATACAAAAGTAATTGGGGACAAAAAACTTGAACTTGTGTCATCAACATTGAATGGAGTGTTGAGAATAAGCGTCGTGAGTGTTGTTTGTGAGCGTAAACAATAAAAGTAGTTACAAGTAAATTTATTCGTAGAAGGTGCAAAACACAAATTGTAATTGTGAAAGAGATCGAGTGTTTGATAAAGTAGTACTGATCTTGTAATAGGTGTGAAATAGAGATCCGATGAGTCTATAATTTGACTCATTAAATCATTAAATAATAATACTTTTACTCTAGCTGAATATGATCATCAGAGGGGATATTTACAGATAGTTCGTCCATACCACTTGGGTGAACCCTCATGATGGGTTATGCCCGAAGATGGTTTTTATGTGGAACACTTCTTGGAGTTGAATAATGGTCTTATTATCCATCCTTAATATACCCTTGGCCATTGGATGCACGCTCTTCTCTTTGCATCCCCTTGGGTCAGTTCATAGTGGGTTCTCATAGGCTTTGGGGTGAGATGGACCACTAGATTGATCGATCGAGATAGGACTTGCCGCTTATGCGATCTTCGGGAGGTAGAGACTAAGCACACTTTATCTTCCGTTTTCCCATCTACTACGAGATTAGGTGAGGTTCCATTGTCTTTTCAGGGGGACTTGTGTACTTACTGACTTTTTCAAATATGTTGATCAGATATGCAACTCATACTATTCAGATACTTAACAGGGCATACTCTCCCCAAAGGATCACTTCCTTCTTTCTTGCTCTACCCTCAGAGAGAGCACAAAGCGCCTTGAGATAGATACATTTGTAATTCTACGCCTTTGACCTACTTTTGTGGTCATTTGTTAGACATTAATATAATTATCTGATTTTATCTTATCTAGAAACATTAATCAATGCATTGGATGGTTTGATTGATCAAGTCCAAAGTAGGGAAATAATGCATCTTATCCTTATTGAAACTATGTGGACTAATGATTAAGGTTTTTTCCAACTAATTGCTTTGAAAATATGCATGGTGATGTGTGCAGTCAATAAATTCATAATAATCACAATGCAAGGTGTCACGTGAGTGAAGGTCAAGGCGTTGGCTATTCCATTATGAAGACTATTTTGAAGGAAGTTCATGAAGACTGAAAACAAGAAATCGAGTTTTTTCCAACTAATTGCTTTTAAAAGATGCATGGTGATGTGTGTAGGTCAATAAATTCATAATAACCACAATGCAAGGTGTCACAATCAAGGTTGGACGTTGTCTATTCCATTATGAAGACTATTTTGAAGGAAGCTAATGAAGACTGAAAACAAGAAATCTGGTTCCTAGTTCTTTTATGAGTTGTAACCAACTCCCAAATTGTTTCATATCTAGCTGCCTAGATTCCTGGGCATGTGTTGGAAGGCAGTGGCTATAAAATACCTGTCTTGACTAATATGACAATGTAATAAAATAGAGGAAATAGAAGAACATAATAGGAAGATAATAGCAAATATAGTTATTTCTAGTTTGTTTTGTAAGAGACTCCTTTTTGAATGAATAAAAGCATGTTGTTCTGAGAGAAAAACGTGCTCGTAATCCAATCCAAGGGAGAGCAAGGGCCCACTCAATTGAGGAATTGGCTATTGTGGTATTTATGTTCATGTTTTTCTCGCATTTCTGAATTCTGAAGTGAGCTTAACAACAATCATTTCCAGCATTTGCAATATTCTAGTTGAATCAACATTTCTCTTTCAATAGTTATTTCATTGTATCTTGTTTTTAATTCTAGCAAGTTTCATTTCAAGGTATCTTCATTTTGCAAAGCATTTCTTTCCGCACATTGGTTTCAGTAGACTAAATATTGTTTGTGTTGTTGTTTAATTCTAAGTAGCTTAGAGTTATTGCTTTCAGTAGTTTTAAAAGTTGATTACTTTCAGTAATTAGTGAAGTGAATAAATAGACTCAAATAGATAGATAAAGCCCCCCAAAAAACCAGAACCACCGTCACTAGTTATATGTTTATTGTCTTCATTGCATACGCCCAGACACCATCCCTGGTTAAAATGACATCAACTTCAGACTGGTTGATTAAAATGATTGGATATCACAACGACCCATCAAAATCGTATCCTAATAGAGGAGTATTGGATTCGTTGGAGTGTGTGAATCAGAAAATATGTCCGATAGAGTAGGATAGTGTAATGTCCCTTTCTAGGGCTCAACCACACAAAGAAGAAAAAGCACACAAACCCAAAATGAATACAATCTAATTTTTATAACAATAGACTGAAAATTGGAACAACGATGTACAACGGTCTGATTTTCTAGGACAACAGCTTGCAAAGTACAATAAATCACCCAAAGATCACTATGAAACTCATCCACAACATATATAAGCCTTCAAGGAACAATGTAGGTCAATTTACATCATGAAATTCAATCACATGCACAGCTGGATATTAATTTAGCCACAACAGAAGTACATCTAATAGAAGTGACTGAAAATGAGGTCACCAAACCCCAACAATTACCAAAATTGCAATATATCAGCCTTATAAATATATATGAACCCAAATATCAACTTAGAATGTAAATTTGTGGCCTAGAAACGACCCAATCACACTCCTATACAAGTCGCTCCTAGGAAAGGGGCATAAAATAATACCAAAACCCTTGCATTCCTTCTTCTCCAAGCCTTAGCTACAAATCCAACAAGATAGTTTTCAAAGATGTCCTCAATCACCACCAAGTTAGAGAGTTTCACTCTCCAATCTTCAACAAGGAAGGTTTCCATCGTTCTTGTTTGCCACACTAATGGATTGTCGCTCCTTAGTGGATTTGGATAGAGCATCCAACTCTAGAACCAAGTATATAAAAAGTATATATGCCAAAAATGATCCCAAAATGAGCCTATGCGACTCCTTAAATACCCTTATGGTGGCGCCAAAGGTCATAAGGGAGGAGTTCCCCAAGACCGACCCCTTAGAAGATTTCTTTAATTTCTAATTTGTCTTTAAGAACTCTCCGAACCCAGACGACCTGCTTCATTGGGAAAAATACAAAGAAAAATATAATTATTAATTAAAGAGCATCTAAAATATAGTCCAAGGGCTTCCCTTGTTCGTTTTAAATTTCGCTTCCCATGGGAAGAAGAATGGGCAAAAACCTTCAACTGGATCAATTTTGAAAAATGGGACATTACGGATAGAGTGTGTAGAAAGTGCACAAAGATCTTTGGCTTGTTTCATTGTTTATTTTTCTTTTGCTAATGTTGGTTTAAGACCTTGACATTGTTAGGACGTTTCTATGGGCCTGACCAAGATGTATGGTCTTGCCCCTTTTGGGTTTTGGGTCCTTTCGCTCGATGGGCCTCTTCTTTGCTATTTTATCTTTCACATTTTATGTTTATGGTTGGCTTTGCGTGTTAAAGATTCAAATTTCAAAATGATAGACTCCTATATATACAAGTTTGTCAAAAGCGAGGATGTAATAATGATTTTGTGTAAATGTTTCAGTGTCTATGGTCCACTACTTTGATGGGTATGGTGGTTTGTAAACTTGTCTTGCAATTTCTTTGTCCGATCTCATCTCGACTTGTTACTTTGTACTCGTGTGCTTATGGGACTGTCAACATTTGTTAGATGTTGTCTTTTCTACTTCCGAGTCTTCCACTCTTGTTTATGCTAGTGTCTCCTCTGTGAGTGGGTTGAGATAGTGAGATTTACTTGCTCATGCCCTTGTGATTGCCATAACTCTTGTTTCATTTATGTCAATCATATTGATGTTTGCTTGTTTAGGATAGTTCCCATTATTATGGCCATCCAGTCTACACCATCTGCACAAAAGTAGTGTTAGTTTGACTAGTAGGACAATCTCTCGCAAAGTGGCCCCACTCGTAGCATTTATGACATTGGATCCTGGGTCACCTTGGTCATCATATTGGATTTGACTTCCACCACACCCCTATTATTCTAGTGCCCATTCATATTTCTTGGATTTCTACACTGCCAAGTGATGCACTCGGGGACGCATTGTGACTCCATAAACGTCGCTAGGGTGGACGATGGTGTCAAGAGTTCCCCTTGAGTGAAGAGAACTTAAGCACCCTTATTTTTTAAGTTGAATGGGTAGCCTTTTACAACACATCCCATTACTTGGCATATGTCGTAAAACATTATCCAGACAATTTCCCCCAAAGGTCCTTTTCCTCCTTTGTGTCTTTTCAACTCCTCATCATTCAAAGCATGTCCTTCCAAGAGCCTTGACCGATCCCGATTCACCATCGCTAGATTCAGAATCCCTATCCTCATTTTTCATCCTCGAGTGAGATGATGTTATATTTTTGCTCTCTATGTCCATGGCTCTATTATAAGCATCATCATAAAGAAAGGGTGCGACCACCTAATTTTTTTCCACGAGGGTATTCATCCTTCAAAGAACCATCTTTTCTTTAGCCTATTGGCTGGTTATTTTTCTATCTTACCAAGCAATTGCTTGAGTCTCCTATTGTAGGCTCGAACATTTTCATTCTTACTCCGACGGGTATTATGGATTTTGGCCACAATTGTTGTCTCGGAGAAGTCTACATTCACCTCGAAGGCTTTTCTGAGTTTGTCCCATGAGGCCTTCTCCATGTTTGGTACATCTGTATACCAATCAATGGCCACTCCTCAAAGCATGGCTGTGAAATATTGCAACCATTGTTAGGAATATAGATGATAGTGCTCATGGGTAGGTATAAAATAATAATTTTGTGTGTGATGTCATGGATATGTGAGTATTCGTTGGAGATAGAATAGAGATAAGATTGTTATCAATTTGTTGTAGATTGATATTGACTCCACCATTCTAGGAGCTCAATAACCTTTATATTGTAATCTATCCCCAAAGAAATTCAATATACAATATAGTATGATTATTATTGTTTCTGTGAATTTGTCTCAATGTTTATTTGCATTAGTTGAACTTGCATTCGGATCCTGCAATTTTTAACAACCATAACCATTCATTTGTGTGCCCGTTTGCTTCCTAGATAGTAATAGAAGTTCTGCAATGACGTACAAAATCTTTTGATCCATTGCCACTGAATTTCGACAGTTTTTGCTTTTGGGAGATAGAGTTGTGGTAACCATTGTTTTAGTTCATGGGTTTTTGATATGGCTTCGGGAATACAATCTTTCTCCTTAAGAAGGTTTGCACTAGACATTTGTCTACACTTTTAGACGTTCCTATGCCCGACCCTTCTTCGGTAAGAACTTGTTCACTCTTTGGTCCACCGTTCAGTCCCTCTCTTGTGCAATTTCCTTCTCTGTGTGGTTTTGGCTGATGAGATGCATTTGGATCAATATCCTCAATAAATATCTCGTATTTGGTTAATATTTATTTCATATGCGTCTTTTCATTATTTACTTCCCAGATGGTAATGTAAGTTCTGCAATGACTTACAAAATCTTTTGATCCATTGCCAATGAATATCGATACATTTTGTTTTTTTGGGAGGAGTTGGGGTAACCATAGTTTTAGTTCATAGGTTCTTTACGTGGCTTTGGGAATAAAATCTTTCTCCTTAAGAAGGTTTGCACTAGACATTCATCTGCACTTTTAGACATCTCTATGCTCGACCCTTCTTTGGCAAGAACTCATTCATTCTTTGGTCCACCGTCCAGTCCCGCTCCTGTGCTACTTCTAAGTTCTTTCACTGCGTTGTTTTGGCTGATGAGATGCATTTGGTTCAGTATCCTCAATAAATATCTCATATTCGGCTAGTATTTGTTTCATGTGTGGCTTATTCTTCTTTGTTATCAAACTCTGCTCTGGATCGTTCATCTTTGCTATCTGACTATACTTCAGGACACAAACTTCCCTCAAAATGAGGGAGGTTCATTGAATTCAGCATGTATGCAGGTCTTACCAATTGTATTCAGTTGGCAAGATTAACACTTTCTTCCATTGTAAGGGGCAACTACCTTGCAATCTTCAGCCACTGTGTGCTTGTGAGTGGTGTATGATGATTTGGTACCGGCTGAACCCCTTCCTTGGTTTTGGCTCCTACTCTGACTTAGGCTTTCACTAAAATTTCATACTTGCATTAATATTTTCCTCCATGTGGCGGCTTCTTGCAGCCTGTGAATTTACTCTTGTTGCTCCACAAGCCTTGTAGACCTTCCAAATTCTTGCTGTACACTCTTACCACAATGCCTTCTATTGCCTTTGTTCAGGCTCAATGTCATTAATGCCTTTTGGTTAGGTTCCGGTCTTCTGCTCATTCTTCACAGAAACACCTTTCTTCGTAATGTTCTAATGTTTATTGTTGTTTTCTTACTCAGCGCTTTGCCTGGAGGTCTTGTAAAACAATGTAGTGCTTGGCCAGGAGTCTCTGTAGTTGGTCAAGCCGTTGATCCACTCCTTTAGTTACAGGCTATGCTATGGTAATAGCCTATAGGATAAGTTGAGAGAGGTTTGTAACGAGTATTTAGTTCCACAATATATAATAGATAAATTGTCCTTGATAGGGATAATGCAAATGCCTTGTAATTAATTTCTGAGCCCTATATAGTGGTCATTGATAGCAATCAATAAGTGTCGAACATTATTCAAATGTTTTTTTGCTTGTGCAATTATTAGACTTCATTTTGTGGTTACTTTTCCTTTCATTGTTGCCCAATTACATTCTTCATAAACTGCATACTAAACGAAATCAAGTTCAAATCATTTATCATGTTATTCTTCTTGGATCTGGTTTATGATATTTTCGCAAGCAGTTGTTTCCTTATTTCTCCGCTAGGTTTTGTTTGAATCCCTATATTTATGATGACTTCTTCTATGGAGGCCTAAAATTCAGATTCTTATTCACTTCTCTTGGGAAACTTACATATTCCAATACATTTCTGCACTTTTTGTCTGATTTGTTCTTTAAAAGGAGTAAAGCAGTCAAAAGATTGTGGCGTTGCCTTAGGTTTGGAGAATTAAGCTATTGCCAAAAGTCATCTTCCTATGCTATAAGTTTGTATTTCAAGAGACTTGTATGTTGTCCTATAATGGTTGTTCTTCCGCTGTAGCTATACATTTCCAAATTAATGACTGTTTAGTATCTTAGATTCCCTGACAGTTATCAATACCGGACTTGCAATTGTTATAGGTTTTCTTGTATCAGGCCTTGGAAGTTAGTGTTGTTACTACCTTGACTGATATTTTTGGTCTCGTCTTTCTTTAGCTTTCTATGTAGCTTCCAAATGGAAGTTGTGCAGAACTGTCCTTTGCTATTTTTCCCATCTGAGAAACACCTGATACAGATTAACTAAATACTTTTAAAGGTATTTGGAAGCAACATGGGAGATTAAATTTACATGGATTTTCAATGTTATGTTCGATTTCAAATGTGTTCTTTATTTTTGTAATTGTTTTGGATGGTTTATTCAAAAGCATCTAAGTGATCCTTTTACTGCTGGATGTTAAATGTTCTAATTCCAGCATTGATCCGAAATTACTAAATTACTAAATTACTTTCTTAAGAAAGTATTGGCTTGAGCTCTTCCCAAATGATGGCTAGAGTAGTTAGATCTGTAATGTCAGAATTAAATTTAATGATGCAGTTTTTATCCAAATTTGAAAATTAATTTTTTTAAAATTCCAATAGTGATTCCAAAGCACTTTCTGAGGAAAGCATTGCTTCAAGCTCTTCTGTGATGAGTGTTCTAGTAGTGAGAACGAAATGTTTGACATAAATTTAACAACACAGGTTTTTCTAGACAGCTTACAATATTACAATGACAACACTCGAACCTGAAAACTGTTTACACCCAAAAACCTCTATAGAAGAGATTATTATGTGGAAGGATGTAAGCTATGTTACAAGTAGAATATTCTGAATAAATTAATCCACATTAACCATACAAAATATAGCTATTAGTACAGTAAACATTGATATGACAATGAAACAAATTGCATAAAATACAAGGGATTAAGACTTAGCTGTACAAAGAGATAAAAAAGTGATCTAGCTGTGCAGATTGATTGGAATGGATGATCTGAACCTGAAGATGCTTCATTTCTTAGACTATAATTCGATATTGCTCTTGTACGAAACCGTACAAATTTGGCTAGGTTGTAGTACGACCTGGTTCTGTTTCATACGGTTTTCCTTGGAGAATGATGGAGCTCTGTAACTTCTCTTTACTGTCACTGCTCTGAAAATGGTTGTTGCTGTCTGTCACTAGTGTTGGCACATGTTCGGCATCACCTGTAATGACTGCAACAAATAGAAAACCCTAGATACTTGCGAAAAACTTCATGAAACAATTAGATAACAAAAGGAGAAATCCCGAGGTTGGATTGACCCTGGTGGTCAACCCTTGCTGAACCAATCTAGGCATTGCACTACATTCCCTTGAGTAGAGCAAGCCTCATGTAGTTATCCTAGTGTTGGTGCAAGTAGTGTATACAATCTAAGCCAACCCCCTATGTTACTATCTCGGTATCTTGACACAAAAGGTAGCGGGGTAACTATAGATAGAAAAAAATGTACCCAATGCAATAGTAGTGTGGTGTGATGTGCTTCAGATGCTAAAATTGATTCTCTTTGTCCCTTAAGACCTTTGGTAATGCTTGGAGTGATTTGCTCTTGCTAAGACATAGCTCTAGGACCTTTGAATGCTTGGTAATGGAGGAAGCTAGACTCTTGAACCTGGTTTGAGTGCTTTAGACTTATGTGGTGGCTACTCTAAAGGATGTGCATTTGCTTTAGGAAGATTTAGGAGAGCCTTGAGTGCTTTAGTGTTGATATTTTGCAATAAGAGTGCTTGAGAATGCCAGGTGAGTTATGAAGTGCATTTGACTTGCTTATATAGTCTCCCGAAGGTTGGATATGATATTAAGATCTAGGGAAGATGAAACGACGTACATAAGGTATTCAAATTGAGAAAAGAAGCGTTAGAAGAGAGAGGACGGGACTGTATAGGTTGTCCTAGATTTTGGTATGGTTTGGCCTTGTTCTGTATGGTCCCATACAAGAATTTAGTGACGGCAGAGTCAGATTTTGGGAAAGATCCTTGGGATAGAATATTGCTTTGGATAATTAATATTGCATGAATGAACGACAAAGCAGTGTGTAAAGATTTGCAAGTCATGTAGGAGAGAGAATGATATGTCAATTGAGCTTTGAATTTTAGCATAAGTTACCAAATTTGAGTGTCTACAAAAACAAAGATACCTAGAAACTATATAATGTTCTATTGATGTTATTCACCAGCTTATTCTTTTGAAACTGTTAGTTATTTATCCCTTTTTGTGACTTTTTGTGGTTTTTCAACCTTCTATTCATTAACTGTTATACTAGTAAGAGGATTACAATGCAATGTGTGGGCATGGTAGCAAGGCTTTGCTTTTATGCTGCTTTCCTTCTTCGTATCTTGCAAGTAGGCACTGCTTAGATAGACTAGTTTGCATGGTTCTAAGTAAATATTCTGTAGCTCATTAATGGGGTTTACTGTTTGCTGGATTTGAGCTTATTTGGTTGATTTAATCTGTTAATTTTGATACATCAAGATATTATTGTGCTCCTCAAGTGAACTAGAATGTACTTGTGTATTGAGCTCAGGAGAAGTTACCGGCTTAGAGTATCATTTTAAAGATATTTAATGCGTTTATCAAATCGTTTATTTTGGACGAGGTTCTTTTTTGAGCATATAGATCCTTGAGTATATTTGGGTGTAGTTTGTATTTGGAATGATCTGAAATTTCAATTTATATACAAATTATAGTTACTCATGTTAAATATTTGCTGTCCTAATTATAAATTTGTGGCCTTTTTATCTATATATTGAAATAAAGAGGTAATAATTTATCTGAAATTTCAATTTATATACAAAATATAGTTACTCAAGCTAAATATTTGCTGTCCTAATTATAAATTTGTGGCCTTTTTATCTATATATTGAAATAAAGAGGTATAAATTATAGTGTATGAATGCTTATTTTTGTTTTTGAAAAACATCTATCGAACATAAAGAGTTCTGTATATTGGTGTTTTATTTGTACAATTAAGGGCATGTACAATTTCAGTGAGTTTCCATTTACATCGTATTTTACCCTTCAAACTGGCATAATGGACACTTGTCACTAACAGATTGTTTGTTGATTGATGATGCAGCTACTCAGGAGTTATCACATGAAAATGTTGTTAAACTTGTGAATGTGCACATAAATCATTTAGACATGTCTCTGTACTTGGCATTTGACTATGCAGAACATGACCTTTATGTAAGTGACATTTGATTTATTCTTTATAAAATTTAGACTCTCTCTGCTGGGTAGTAGGTCACAGCTATGTGTGGTTATCTCTTTCTTTTTTGATATGGTTTTGATTTAGACAAAGGATATAAATGACATTTAACGGGAAAATGCTACTGTCCTTTTCTTTAAGTGTAAGATTGTCCAACCTTTCCTCCCACAAGTTACTTGTTGGGGGGAGCCTTTTTCGCCCACTTGCAACTTGGTGGTTCCTGTGGGAAGGGACAGCCCTCCCTTCTCACCTTTCTTTTCCTTGCCTGTTTTCCCTTGTCCATTTTTTTCTCCTTTTTCCCATCCAATTTTGGGTCATATTGTATAAATAATCGTGCTCATTAATTCATTTTTAAAACTTTTTGAGCTTGCCATTATTTTTGGTATTTTTTGAGTCTCTTGGTGCTGGATCCACTTTGCTTAATACCATTTATTGATGCTTTTAAAGATAGTTACAACATTCTTGCAAACAACTGAGTGCTGACAACACCAATTTCATCTCTATTCACTGTCACATCCCAGGATTTTTTTGTTCCAGTTTATACTTTATAATAACACCTGCTAACACTAACTTGTGAACTAGCTTTGTGTAAAACATTAGGCTCTTGAACATGTTAGCCATCCAAAGTTTTATTTTGCTGTGGCAAGTTGAGGAGATTTATTATAATGGTCTCAATGTTTAAGAAAACATGGCCTTTAGACTAGAAGCTCTTGCCCTCTATGCTTGATTACTAATTGTTCTGCCATTTTTGTACTATGCTTTTTGAGAACAGTTCCACCATGGAATATATTATTTATTTATTTTGTCATCCTCATTTTTGATACATTCAATAAAAAAGACAACCTTGCTATTAAAATAAAAATAAAAACCCTAAATAAATCGGGAAGTTCCGCCACCTTTCTGTCAATGTCATGTCCCTTTTTTGGAGATTAGCAGAATTGAAGACCTTAACCCATTCTTCCTCCCCGTGGGTTTAAGGAAAGAATCAACGGGAAAACTTTGATGACATTTTTTAAATAGATATTTTTATTATTATCATGTATTCCTATTGGGAAGCCAAGCGGTCCAATAGAATATCTCATTTAATTATAATATAAAGTATTTTGAGCATGTAGGCTCCAAATACAAATTAGATAATTAAAAAGTATTTTTATTTGGGTCGGCCATCATTTGAAATGTAGCATCCCTTATGGTTATAAAAGGAGGTTGCTTGGCCATTTGATAATCATATGTGAATTCTATTATTTCGAAAAGATTTCTTGTGAAGCATCTCTATCCCTCTCCTAAGGACAAAAACCCTTGGAGAGCCATGTGTGAGGGACGAAACCCTTCACCAAGACCAGGGAAGACTTCAACACAGGAGTCTCCACCCCCTTGAGGGATCTCTTTGCTGCTGTAATCTTCATTTCCAGCCCTAGGCAAATTGCCCTAAGGAGCTCAATTGGTCATTAATTGAATATCTTTGCACTACTTTTGGTTGTCAATGCATATTTGCCCACTTTGAGGTGGAGCGACCTACTTTGTGGAGTTTCTTTGCATATTTGTTGGTTGTTCTAAGTGGAGCGACCCACCTAGGGGAGCATTTTGGTAGTTGCAATAATTTCAGGGTTTTGAGATTGGAATAATATTCTCTATATTTTTAAGAGCCAAGTTATGAAGTTTTATGAATTTTGGTGGTGATTTGCAATTTTTCCAAGCTCGTGGAAGTTAGTTACAATTCTGGAATATTTATTTAATTTTTGCAGTTGAGGGTTTTATCATAAAAATCAAATCTCTCACTTCCAAGCTTATAAAAATCAGTTTTCTTGCATGATATGATTGCTGGTAATATATAATAATTTTAGAGACTTAAAGGTAGCTGATTTCAAGGGTTTTGAGGGCACAAAAGTGGGTTTGAAACCCCAAAAAGGGTTGCTGCCCTAGAAGGGTGTTTGCTGGCAGCAGTTAAGGGTTTTTATACATTTATTTCAGTCACTAACAACCTACTAAAAATCTGAAAAGTGTTGTTAATCTTCAGCTTTGCATAGTTTCCTGTGAGTCCCGAAAAGGGACATTACAGTGGACCAAACAATTAAAAATAAGTTTTGCCATTCATATACAAAACCACACTAGCTAGTGAAAGGAAGCTAGACAAATGCGGAACAACTTCCTACTTAACCTTTAGAGGAAAGAAGTGCAAAACAAACCTATTCCTCTCAAATTCAGTAAAAATAATAAACATGCAAATAAATTAACGCAGCATGCAATCACATAGGACACAACATATACCCTAGGAAAACCCTTCTGGGAAAAACCCAGCAACCAAGGAGCACTCAATTGTATTATTCAGTAATCAACAAATTGTGGTTACAATACAATGACAGAGTATCCACTCCTACAGTCCCAATCAGCACAACTGAAATTACACAGGCTGCTTATCATTTTTTTGCAAATACCAAGAATTTGGTCTCATTAATTGTATATTTATCTCTACCCCCAAGTACTTGATTTATAGACTTTTACAGCACTTAGAATAGAAGAGATTTAACATCAGTTATTTCCAAAATAGGCAACTTATAATTAGACTTCTCAGCCACCCAGTACACATGATAAATTAACAATATTTTTCACTAACTATAGACAGTCCAAGAATAGACTTCTTCAGTGCCTTAATTGCATGATGAATTACCAAAATAGACAGCTCTTATCCAATGCCTACATTGCATGGTGAGTTAATAGCACTTAACCACCAAAATTAGCTGCCCTTGTGCATGCTGATTTGGCTTGTGCTTATTCTCCAGAATTAGCACTTTATTTTACCTAGTTCACCTTTTATTCTCCTCTATGCATGCCCTTAATACATAATACATAATACATGTGAAAAAAATAGCCACATCAAGTGGGAAGCATGTATATCCATAATTAATACAAAATAATTAATTAAACTCCAATGTTAGGATTTGCAAGGTGTATGACACCTAATCCCAACATTCTCCCACTTGTCATATACCTTGCAAGGGGAACATCAACAAAAGTGAACTAACTGCTAAGGGCAGAAATGCCCATAGCCTTGCTGCACCATATGAACTTTTCTGTGCTCACAGGCTTCATCAAAGCATCTACAACATTTACCAAAGTATCCACCATCTCAAGTATATTCTTTCCATCCTCCACCATCCTCCACCAATGTCTTTGTCCATGAAATGTAGGGTTCTTTGCCAAGCTGATGGCACTCTGACTTTCACAGCTAATTTTTACTGCTCTTTGACTCAGTGCAATATCCGAACAGAATCATTGAAGCCAGAATGCCTCCTTACAGGCATTAGTAGCTGCCATATACTTCGCCTCCATAGTGCATAAAGCAACTACAGCCCGCCACTTACTCATCCAACTAGTGGCACCACCAAATAGGCTAAACACATAGCCACTGTTAGACCTCCTGTCAACATCTCCTGCCCAATCTGAGTCTACGATTCCCTGTATATCCATTTACATATTATGGAACTTCCTGGCTGCCAAGGATCCATGATAGCAAATAGAGTGATTTGAGGTGCCACGAAGATATCTGAAAACTCTCTTCATTGCCACCCAGTGATCTTTTCCAGGATTATCCATAAATTGGCTCAAGACTCCCCACTATTTGGGCAAAATGTCTACATTGGTGTAGACCATAACGTACATGAGGCTCCCAACCGTACTAGCATAAGGTACATGACTCATGTCCTCCATCTCAGCAGGTGTAGAAGGACACTGTACAGCTAAAAGCATTGTTCCCACATAAATTGGAACACTCACTGGATTGCAATCCTTTGTGTTATACTGCTGCAACACAGAGTTAATTTACCGCTTTTGACTTGGCCAAAGTTTTCTGTTAACCTCTATCTCTTGTAATCTCCATCCCTAAGATAAACTTAGCAGCTCCTAAATCTTTCATTTCAAACTGTAATGAAAGCTGAGATTGAAAACCTCTATCATGTCCTTACTGTTAGTAATCAGCAGCCTGTCATTCACATACAAAGTGATAACAATAAAATGATCACCATCCTACTTATAATAAACACATTGATCTGATTTGGATCTAACAAGTCCCAATACTAAAACATAAGAATCAAACTTCTTGTACCACATTCTAGGAGACTGTTTGAGACCATAAAGAGATTTCTTTAACTTGCAAACCAATTTTTCTTTACCCTTTACCACATAGTGCTCCAGTTGTGTCATGTTGATCTCTTCCTCCAGGTCTCCCTGCAAGAAGGCTGTCTTCACATCCATTTGCTCAACCTCAAGGTCAAAAGCAACAACAACAAAACAAAAAATCTAATGGATGTTAGCTTTGCAATTGGAGAAAATATCTCACCAAAATCTATTCCCTCCACTTGGGAATAACCCTTAGCAACCAGCCTTGCTTTGTATTTTTCTATCTTGCTCTCAAAACTGAATTTCTTCTTGAAAACCCATTTGCAGCCAACAGGTTTCCTTCACTTACGCACGTGAACTAGATCCCATTTGCAATTCTACTTTAAGGATGCCATCTCATCCATGGCCATCCTCCAATAGTCACTGCCATTCATCTCCATTGCCTCCTTCACAGTTCTAGGCTCATCATAATTAGTAGACAAAGCAAATATACAACTAAATCAGGTGTGTTATACCTTCCTGGTTGCTTTGTTTTCCAAGTGAACCTCACCTAGTTCGGTTGCGGTTTTTCTTCCTTTGAATTGTCCAGCACTTTGGAACATGCTCCTCATTTGGTTCATCTTGAACATCTAGTTCAACATCAAGTGCAGCCTTCTCGGTCATTGGCACAAGCTTCACTTTTGTGTTTTGCATTATCACTTGGTTGCTTAACTTTAGGAGAAGATCCAATCTATTAATAAATTACATTCTGATTATACACTATTTTCTGTGTCACAGGATTCCAAAGTTTGTATCCCTTCATACCATCACCATATCCAATGAAGGTACATTTTCTTGCTTTGGAATCCAAGTTGGATCTCTTCCCCTTAGGAACATGGACATAAACCTCACAACCAAATACTTTGAGATGTTGAAGTGAGGGCTTCTTGCATGTCCAAACATCTTGTGGGATTTTGTCAACAAGAATTGATGTATGGGATCTATTAACTAAATTGCATGCTGTACTAACCGCTTTTGCCCTAAATTTTTGATCCAAACTGGCTCCATTGAGCATGCTTCCAGCTCTCTCCATCATTGTCTTGTTCATTCTCTTTGGAAGCCCATTCTACTAAGGGGTGTATGGAGCTGTCTTGTACCGCGTAATGCCATGTTCCTTTCAAAATTTATTGAACTCTGCTAAACTCCGCTAAAATTCTCCGCTATTGTCCATTCTCAACACTTGGATCTTCCTTTTAGTCTGATTCTCCATAAGAGCCTTAAACTCTTTGAAATGACCAAAGAACTTGGAGTTTTGCTAGAGAAATTACATGTCTTCCTAGAGAAGTCATCAATAAAAGAAACATAATACAAAGGTTTTCCGAGTGAAGGTACTTTAGCGAGGACCAAACACATCACGATGAATCAAATCCAAAGTTCCCTATGATCTAAAGCAGAGCTCAAGTAAAACTGAACATGATTTTGCTTTCCATATATAAAATGTTCAAAGAAGTCAAAATCTAAAGAACAATCATCTAATCCTCGTATTTTTTTTTTGCATTTCAAGGCGGCCTTCCTCACCAATATGGAACATGCGCTCATGCCACAAAAGCCTTCTTAGTAGGAAGTTTCATGTTTCCAACAACATGAACCTTAGTTCTATTCTATGCAACAACGGTGCTCCCATCGAGAAGAAGTAGAGTTCCGACCCAAACTCTCATAAGACCATGGCTCCAATCACCATCTTGCAACCCTCCTTGCTAAAGACCACCTGCACTCCAAGATAATTCAATCTACTTACAAAAATTAGGTTCCTTGCCGAACCAAGAATGTGCAGTATGTTGGAGAGGGATTTGGTCTTGTCCATCTCCAAGTGTGAGCATGAATCTTCTGTGACCAACTACTTTGAGAGATGAGTTGTCTCCAAAATACACCATCTCACCATCAAAATCAGCATACTCGGAAAACCACTCCCGATTGGGAGTCATGTGGTAGGAAGCTCCAAAGTCAATCAACCATGCATCCTCACATGCATGTGTGGCAAGGGCTGCAACAAACAAGTCACCCACATTCTCTTGAGTCTTGAGAAGCCTTGTCTCAATCTTCATTTGATTATGTAATGTCCCCTTTTCCCACTTGAGGATCAGAAATTGGACTTCTTGCCATTCCTTCTCCATGGCAAAGAAGCAGAGGAGTTGGAGAAGAGCATTGAGCTTTCATTTGCATTTATTTTCCTAATTTTTAATGTTTAATTTTAGCATGTGTTTGCCCTTAGTAGGTCAGTTGAGTTTTATGCACTTTAAAATCCAATTAAAGATTAAAAGAATACTTTAAGGGTTGGCCTTGCTATTCCAAGCTTTGGCGCCAAGAGGAGGTTATAAAAAAGGTTAGAAGACTCATTTGGAGGATCATCCTTTTTGGAGCATTTTCTTTATTTGGACATTGTGAGCTAGTTGCTCATTTAACTCCACTCTTGGATGAAAACCCAAGTGTGTGGCTTCTCCTAGAAGGACAAAAATCCTTCTAGTGGCTGGTTAAAGGACGAAAACCCTCTTTCTTTGGTTGGAGTGAAGACTTATTGAAGACCTTTATTCAGATTTAAGTTTTGTAGGATCAAAGGCATCAACTACAAATATTTGCAATGCATTTTAGAGTCATTCCTAGTTGGAGCGACTAGGGTTTGATGGTGTTTGAGTGCCTTCTAGGGCACAAATTACAAATCTGATTTTATATTCTGATTTAACATAATTTATAAAGTTGGAATCTCCGTTTTGGTGATTTTTGGAATAGTTTTTAGCTTCATCTACTCATTCACAGATTTCGGGATCAATTTTGAGAGGGTTTCCATGGTTGGAAAATTATGATATTGGTCTCATTTGATTGCTGGTATTTTTATGATCATTTTGAGTATTCATTTGTGTGGAGATTCCTTGTATTCTAAGAGTTATTGAATTTACAAGTTTTAGCTATTTTTGTGCCATAGTAAATTCCAGAATTCTGAGTTTGATGATTTGATCACATTTTCTGGCTTCTAAAATCAAGGGCAATCCAAGGAATCACTTCCCATAATTTTTAAGTGTTTCTACTGTGGATTTCTCTCTCCCTCCCTCTCTCCTAGTCGCTAGGGTTTGAGAGTGTTTTCTGTTCTTTATTAATTGCTGTCATAAAAATCAGACTTGCTTATTTTGGAGGTTTGAGCTAATTTTCTTAATTTTCAGTTTTGTCCCCAAAAGGAATATTACAAATTCCTTCATTTTTTTCTTTTCCTTGCGCGTCCTTGATGTGGCCTTGCTTTGCACAATTTATGCACTTGACTTCGGACTTTTTGAGAGACTTGGGTCTCCCTCTAGATTTGGATATGTTGTCCCTTTTCTTGTTCTTGTTGTTGGACTAACCATCGTAACTCAACGGGAATCGATCTCATGGCCTAAACGCCACCACAGGAACCTAGGACTAACTGTCTTTTTAGTTCATTAGTTGGGTTTGGAAGTTTACTAACATGTGTATGTTTTGGTGTAATGGCAAGCTATCGGTGGTATCGAGCCTCGACCGAGGTTTGATTCCCCCAGTTACATCGGGGGTTGTAGTAACCACCACACCGATCAATCTTGTGGTCTAATTGCCACCACGGGAACTTGGGCCTAACCACCCACTTGAGCTCATGAGCTAGGTTTGGAAGTTTACTAATACCTGCTACACCTGTGAGTTTTGGTGTAACAAGTTATCACTTGCCTTTCTCCTTTGATCTACTTTTGAACAAGCAATGCATCATTGACAGAATTAGAAGTTTTTCGTCTCAACTCTTTCAAGAGGAAAGCACCCACCACTTCAAGCTTTAGCTTAGTGGCGGTGCTGTTGATTGCCATCACAAGGTTGTCCCATGAAAGTGGAAAAGAACACAAGACAGTAACGGACTGATCCTCATCATCCATTTGCATGCCTATGGACTGTAGCTAGCTCACAATGATGTTGAACACATTCAAATGCTCTGCAACTGAGTCGCCATCACCCATCCTCAAGGAGTAGAGCTTCTTCCGTAGAAAAAGCTTATTTACCAGGGATTTAGCTTGGTAAAGATTCCCCAACTTCTTCCGAGTCTCTCTTGGGTAGTCTCTCCGAATACATTCAAAAGCACCGAATCAGCCAAGCAAAACCAAACCAGGCTACTTGCTTTCTGATCCATCACTTTCCAGTCTGTATGCTTCATAGACTCTGATTTGCTACCTGAAACAATTGCCCATAGATCTCTGTCTATGAGCAGATCCTCCATCTTCAGCTTCCAAAGCTCATAATTTGTGCCATTGAATTTATCTATCTCCAACTGTGATGTACTTGCCATGCTGAAATAAGATCTCTGTTGTGCCCAACTCCCACTCAAACCAAGATAAATGCAGAAATTCAAGTTCTTGACCTAGGATCTCTAAAGCTGGTCAGGCTCTGATACCAAATGAAAGGAAGCTAGACAAATGTAGAACAACTTCCTACTTAATCTTTAGAGGAAAGAAGTGCAAAACAAACCTATATGCCTCAAATTCAATAACAATAATAAACATGAAAGTAACAATACATGCAATCACATAGGACATAGTGTGTACCACAGGTATACACTTTCGGGAAAAATCCAACAAGCGAAGGAGCATTCAATTGCATTATTCAGTAATCAACAATCATGGTTATAATACAATGACAAAGTATCTACTCCTACATGTCATATCCCTTTTTTTCGAATTGAGGCCAAATGAAGACTTCTTGCCATTCTCTTCCTGTGGCCAAGAAGATTAAGTGAACAAGGGAAGTAAGTGAGCTTTGTTTCTGATTTCTTTTATTATTTTTAATTTTTTTCTTAAGTGTTTACCTCCTCCAAGCAGGTTGTCTGGGATTAGGAGTTTCCCAACAAAGATTTAAAAGATAAAGTGAGCTTGGAGGTCGGCCCTCATCTATTTGGCCTTTGGCGCCAAGCAAGGGGTATAAATGAGGTTGTATGGCCTTATTTGGAGATCATCTTTGGCGCATTTACATCTACTATTGATTTGTTGGGCAAGTTGCTCAATACCTTTCCACTTGAGGATGAAAAACCCTCTTGTGTGGCATCTAAGGAGGACAAAAACCTTCCTTGTGGCTTGGTGGAGAACAAAAACTCTCCATTTTGGGTGGATTTGGGATCAAGGACATCAAGGAGAAGAATTACAAAAGCTTTGCATGATTTTTGAGCTCTTCCCTAGGGGAGTGACTAGGGTTTGGTGGTAGTACGATGCCTTCTAGGGCACATAATTCATATATTATTTGATATTCTAGATTCTCCATAATTTATAAGGTCGGAATTCCTAATTTGTCTATTTTTAGAGGAATCTATATATTGTTTTCAGCCCTTGTGTGAGGTTGCCCTGCTGCTGTCACAAATTTAATTACAACAGTGTATCAACGCTGTCTTTCTCCATTTATTTGTTGTAAATTGAATGGATATTGGTTTCCATAGTTGAAGTAATTATTTTGAAGTAATTTCAAGCTATTGTGCATGGTTTTATGGTGCATTTGTGTCCTTATACAGTTCGCTGGTAGGGTTTTAAGGAATATTACATCTGCTGTTATAAAAATCAGAAGTTACTTCACTTGGGTATATTACAGTGGTATTAGAGCACCGATCTTCCAGCCTGAGGGTTTGATGCGAGAAGGCAACAAAGGATAGATAAATGGAGAACATACATTTTGATGATACTAGGCTTGAGAGTTTTGCCCTAGGGCAAGAAAGATTGACAAATAAGATGACACAGTTGATCCAGGCCATGCAGAACCACAATGGAGAAGGAAGTTATTCGGGAATTCATAGCGTGAGGCAACCCTTAGGGTCCAGTTTTGGAGCTGCTGCTAGGCCATTCCAACCTACCTTCCTCCCTAGGAAGAAGCCATTCCAAAGTTTGAAACACGACATTTGGGGAGCCATAACATTGCTACCATCTATGAGGAGTACAAGGTTCTTCCGGTGAGATTTGTGATGCCATGACACTCGCGAGTTCATAGGGTTGAAGAATGGTAGAGTGGGAATGGGACCAAGGTCCAAACCCCAAGTTATACCCAAGGAAAATGGGAAAGATGTTCCAGCCCTAGAGGGAAAGAATCCCTCCATCATGATCAAGGATGACAAAGAACAATCGAAGTTGTTGGGCATTGAGAGGGAGCAACCCATTGAATCCCTAGAAGCACCCATCACTCTTCCCAAGGATGAGCCCTTGACTGATTTTCAGAACAACAATATGAAGGGCCAAGGGTTTGATGAAATCTTGAAGCACAAGCCTAGAGAAGAGAAGGAAATCGTGAAGCACGAGTTGGAAGGTATAAATCCTTTGATATTTAATGATGATTCATTGATTTCTAATGATGGCATGTTACAGGAAAATAAAGAAGAAAAATCAGATTTACAAGATGGTGAAGAGAAGTTGAAGGTTGAAGCACAATTGCCAAAGGACAAGGAGGATGATCAGCTCGCTAGGACCTTCCGGACAACAAGCAATGAAAGACAAATTGGTGATGTTCATGATTTCGACAAGATTCATGATGTGGTCCCTTACATGTATCAACAAAATGAGAATGCTTTAACAAACTCTCATATGGCGAAGAGAGATGAACACTATGAAGACAACCGAAGGTATGAAGGTAATTCAGATTTGTTGCTTTATACCATGCCATTTCAGATTTATGGTCATGGGCAATTTGTTGAAAAGGATGACCTTGGGGAAAATTTAATGCTCCAAAGCAAATCACGGCAAATGGGAAGTCTTCATGATGCTAAGGATGGAGACAAATCAGAATTGCATAGGGTCAATGGGCCAAGACTTTTGGGTGACCTTGTTGGGGCCATATAGATGAAGAGAGTGCTTTTCGGGTGACTATAATCACTTTTAGCTCGCTGAAAATTTCATGGCAGCAACCTATGGTAAGCAATTTCATCATCTTCTTAGCAAAGATTTGCTACATCACCTTCATGCTATGTCTTTGCAATATTTTGGGTCGTCATAAGAAATATTCTAACAATTTTGTGAGGATGAAGGGTACCAAATGGGAAGATCTAGTGTTTGCATGGGATACAAGATGCTCTTCCACCCCGAGCATGCCAATTTTGCATGAAACAACACAATACTACAGCCAAGGTAAAATGCTCTTCCTAAATTTGCATTTTGGATGGATAGTACTCTCCTTGGACAGCTGTAGGTTGACATTTTTGATGATGATTTTTGGGTTTAATATGATGTGTGGAAGGGATTTCAAGTATTACAGTTGTTGTACCCTTTCTATGCCAATTTTGCATGAAACAACACAATACAACAACCAAGGTGAAATGCACTTCTTAAATTTACATTTTGGATGGATAGTACTCTCCTTGGACAGCTGTAGGTTGATATTTTTGGTGATGATTTTGGGTTTAATATGATGTGTGGAAGGGATTTCAAGTATTACAGTTGTTGCACCCTTTCTATGTCAATAACATCCAAGAATTTTGAGTTAGAGATGCTATACTACAGCCATGATGGGCTGTCCTCTTCAAAATTATGCATGGGGCTGTGCATACCTTCCATGGACAGCGAGAAAGAGGCAGGTTTGGGGACACTCTTTCCTCTTAATATGATGGGTAAGAGGGTTTACACATGGAGATTGAGCAAAGCCAACATCCCAACATCTTTGGCGTTGCTTATGAAGAAATTTAGAGTTGTACATGGACACTACACCCACTCATCCACACTTTTATGGTCTGATCCAAACTCAATGGTGAACAAAATTCAGTGGGACAACTTCAAGTCAACAATTGGAAACCCAAATCAGCAAGGTAACAACCATCCAAAGGAGGTGAGCATAAGTTTTGGTATGTGTTGTTTGCATCTTATGTTGAAATGCAATGATAAAGGGAAGAAGGCAATGCTTCCAAGCGTGGCTAGCATGAAGAAGGAAGAGGCATATCTTCAAGGCATTCAATGCATAGAGGCTAGCAAGGGTCTACTCTTGGGTAAGGTGCTTCATGGTGATAATTTTCGGATGGTTCCAGCATGCACAATACTACCTCCATGTGGGGAACACTTGAGGAATTAAGAGCAAATTGGAGCTTTCTTGTTGAAAGCCATTTTCCACGCCAAGTTGGGGCAAGGATGGGTTGCAAGAATCTTGAGTTAAGGGCCAATATGTTTGCTGATTTCAACCATAGACTTGCTGATCTTCATTTTCCAGCCTATGTAAGACAATTTTCAGTCCCTATGCTACTCATGAATTTGCCTTTTTCCATAAGATTTCAGTTTGGTAGTTATGCCATGGTTATAGGGCTGAATGTGCAAAAATCAGATTTGGGACTGCCATTAACAGCCATGAACAGTGGTGAACTTGCATTTTCGAAGGGAAATGCATCATGGATTGATGTGGGAAGAAGGTTATAGCTGAAAGGAAGAAACAAATCAGATTTGATAGTCCCAATTTGGATAAGATTCCATGTGAATTATGACTGTGGTGAATTGTTTTCAGCCCCTCCACAATCTGATTTGCATCTTGTAATAAGAGAGATAGCTAGTCAAGTTGATCGTTTATCTATTTCTTGATTCATGATCAAAACTACATCAGTTTGTAGGGATTTGGTACAACTGAGTATGCAAAGAAAGGAGATGTCACTGTTGTTTTTGAAGTAGAAGATGATGAAGACTTCCATGAAGAAAGGGGCAGTAGAGGTATGAGTTTGTTTGGGTTGAAGTTCCTTCATTTAACAAGCACATGATTTGAATTATGAGAGCACCACAACATGTCCTTTACCTTGATATGATGATACTTGGGCATATGAGTTTGCAATTGCTTGAGGGCAAGCAATTTCGGGAAGGGAGGACTGTAATGTCCCCTTTTTTGAATTGAGGCCAAATGAAGACTTCTTGCCATTCTCTTCCCGTGGCCAAGAAGATTAAGTGAACAAGGAAGTGAGCTTTGTTTCTGATTTCTTTTATTATTTTTAATGTTTTTCTTTAGTGTTTACCTCCTCCAAGCGATCGGGCTGGGATTGGGAGTTGCCAACAAATGAATTAAAAGATAAAGTGAGCTTGGAGGTGGTCGTCATCTATTTGGCCTTTGGCACCAAGCAAGGGGTAAAAATGAGATTGTATGGCCTCATTTGGAGATCATCTTTGGCACATTTACATCTACAATTGGTTTGTTGGGCAAGTTGCTCAATACCTTTCCACTCGAGGACGAAAACCCTCTTGTGTGGCATCCAAGAAAGGACGAAAACCTTCCTTATGGCTTGGTGGAGAACGAAAACTCTCCATTTTGGGTGGATGGAAGATCTCTATTAAAGACTCTTTGCCGATTTGGGATCAAGGACATCAAGGAGAAGAATTACAAAAGCTTTGCATGATTTTTGGAGCTTTTCCCTAGGGGAGAAACTAGGGTTTGGTGGTGGTTCGAAATGCCTTCTAGGGCACATAATTCATATATTATTTGATATTCTGATTCTCCATAATTTATAAGAATGTAATCCCCAATTTTACTATTTTTGGAGGAATCTATCTATTATTTTTAGCCCTTCTTGAGGCTTCCCTACTACTGTCACAAATTTAATTACGTAGTGTATCATTGCTAGTTTTTTCCATTTATTTGTCAAAAATTGGATGGATATTGGTTGTCATAGTTGAAGTAATTATTTTGAAGTAATTTCAAGCTATTGGCATGGTTTTTGGTGCATTTGAGTCCTTATACAGTTCGCAGCTAAACGCTCCTAGGGTTTTAAACCCCTCGTTATAGTATTCAAAATTTACTTCACTTGGGTTTTTATGGTTTCCTCTTTTTTTAGTTTCAGCTCTTGAGAGGGATATTACATACGACCCCCATCAGGGAGTTGTTGGAAATCATACTCACTGCTTATCCTATTTTTGTAAATACCAAAAATACTATCTCATTAATTTAATAGTTATCTCTACCCCCAAGCTACTCGATTTATAGAATTTTCCAGCACTAAGAATAGAAGAGAATTGACAATACTTATTTCCAAAATTGACAATCTAGAACTAAGACTCTTATCTTATTTGAAATTGCATGTGAAATGTGTAGTGGAAATGCTGAAGGGGATGTGTTGAAGAAGCTAAACTTGAGGGAGATAAACATCAAAGGACGAAGAGGGCAATGAAGAAGGAGATCAAGGCGGGGTCGGAAAATGCTGCGGAAACTACATGAAAATCTTCTTTTTACGACTAGGCATATATGAAACACGTGTCATTTGTGTCAATCATTTGAAGGAGAAAGGGGTTCGATGTGTAGTTCGTTGAGGCAACGTACTTTGCAGATATCTCAGAAATCAAGGCATGGTCAATGAATACTTCCAAGGGAAACTTGCATATGTTTGAATCCCAAACTCTACATATGTTAGATATGGAAACTATGTGTTTAGGGTTCCTTATGTCAGTCAATTTCATGCACATTTGTGATTAGGGTTTCTCTTTAGCGATTAGGCTTTCCCTCATCAATTGTCTTGATGATGCTTTGGCTGTCAATGACCACCGAGACAAAACCTCAACCTTCCATTTCCTCGATGTGGCAAACCCCGGGGAAATGGCGTGACAATGTTAGGCACAACTATCAAGACTCCCATTTGAAATGCCTATCAACATAATTAATGATTGAGGTATTAACAAAAGAAGAAAATTATTATTTGTGTGCTTGTCTTAGTCCTCCTTCGATCCTCCAACTCATTCAAGGTTATAAATACGAACATTCTTGGAAGATTATAGTTCGGTTGATTGGTGTGAAGATTATAATATATTATGAGCCAACATATTTGGATGCATGGAATTTTTAATGCAAAGATGCTTGTTGAGGGTAGTTGGAAGAGATGTCAACCTGATGTCAAGGCATGAGGACACGTGTAGCCTACATCATCTAGTCATTTGGAGATTCGACTAATGCAATGTTTAACCACAAAATGATGGTCAAGTTGAGGAAGATGCAAACTTGGGTGATCCTGCGGTGCAGCAGTGCGGCGTTGCAGTCATGCAAACAAGTATGAATCGCACTACTCAATCTTACATGATGCAATACGATGTTGAGCTCGAAGGACGCTTGATTGTCAAAGAATGATGCCTGTTGATTCCTAAACCAAATGCAAATCCAATATAGATCGAAGTCAAGGGATCAAGTTGAGCTTGGTGAAAGTACAATCTTCGATGCTAGCAAAACGCCAAGTGAAGGGCAACGAAAGAGAGGAGGCATTCTTTTTACAGGGGTCTAAGGAGAATGAGTCAAGAAAGATAACAAAAGGTGCATTCCAAGGTGGAAGGATGAGCACGAGACCCTTTCTGGGGACCTCCTAACTTAAATGACAAGCTCTCTAAAATCGTTCACGAGAGAGCTTGGAAAATGACCGCTTTTAGTGGAAGATAATGACATGTACCAAACATAGACATTTAAATAAGAAAGTCACTTCACGTGTTTGACATGGTTTTGGCCAGCACGTACTTTGATGCATTCCCCTATACCTTCCACACGCCACATGTATTTTAAATTTCAAAGCTTAATGACTCTGCAAAGGGGTGCATTTATCCTCTACCTTAGGAAGGTGTAGAAACATCATTCAAGTCGGGCGTTTAGTAGCCAATGAGTAGATAACATGCAGACTAAGATGGCGTATGTTGGTGGAGTGGCATGCTTTCCTTTTGTGACTTATTTTTCCTTCAAAACATTGGATGTTGGCTTCCATTAATAGATGGCCATAGTACATGACTATGAGAAAAATTGGTGGGGCCCAGAGAACCAAATTCATGTGGACGACATGGATCTAGAATTTGCTTCCATGGGTCTAGTTTGGAAAAACGGATGTCAATGTAATTATTACAAATTCACCAACCGGTATCGTGTAATATTGTTTGTGGATAATTCATTGCTTGCGTATCTTTTTGTGTATATATAAGAGATGGTGTTTACTTTTACAATTTGCATTTTGTCAACACAATGGAGGATTTGTGAATTGTGGGTTTGTTTCTATTATTCATAGGTGAGCGTTAGGTTGCGGAACAAAAGATCGGCACTTGAGATCTTTCGACCCTCAACGCTAACAATTACATCTAGATCTAGAAATCTACCTTCCATTAAGTTTCGCTGATTGCATTATGACATGCTCGGCCTGTTCTCTATCCGGCCAAAAAACACTTCTCTATATGGTATGGACGACATCCTAGAATATCTAGCTTTCATATCAACCATACCAATCTATAGTTAGGGGTGGGGGAGGGGATACTCCCATTTCAGCCCAAAGGGAGGATGTTGGTGTAGGTCTCAAAAGGGTCTAGGATGAAATCATGTAACAAAACACCATGAAGCAAAGATTCCATCTCAAAAGATAGTTTGAGGACCCCAAACAAATCCATGAAATGTTGAAATGAGCTTGCCAACATTCCCACTAGAAAGCATAATTGTTCACACAATGCACATGCTTAGTAGAGGAGGAAACACAATCCTTAAATGTCTAATCCGATTCCAAATCTGAGCTTGTCGCATGCTACCAGTGTAATGTCCCCTTTTTTCAAGCTAGTCGCTACAAAAGACCTTATCCCATTCCTTCCTCATGGAGACCAAGGACTTGGAGCTAGAGGAAAGTTGTCTAGATTAGTTTTAGGAAATATTGCACTATTTTATGTTGTCTTCTTAGTGCTCCAATAGATGGATTAAATTACTTAGTTAATTAGTTGTTTGGTGAGCATATATGCTCAAATTAGAAATAGACTTTAATATTATAAGGTCGGCATAAGTTATGATGTAGCACCCCTTATGTTATAAAAGGAGGATGCTTGGCCATTATGTCATATGTTGAATCTTATTATTTCTTCTTGGTAAAGGTTGTACCTTTCCTTTCTCTCTCATCAAGGATGAAAACCCTTGATGGTGGAACTTGCCTTGGGGACGAAAACCCTCAAGCAAGGATATTTGGAATCATTGAATATCTTAAGGTATTTGGAGCTGATATCTTTTATCTAGCCCTAGGCGACTTGCATCATGAGCATTTTGGAGGTGTTTTGATGGATGTATGGTTTGATTCTTGCATGGATGGACTTGTAGTGATTTCTAAAAGTGGAAGCAATCATTTCTTTGCATATTGAGCCAATAATTCAACTTTTCCAAGTGGGGTGAATTGCATAGGAGTGGGGTTTGCATTGATTTGAAGGGTTTCTCCATGTTTGGTTTGCATCATTCAATTCCTCATATTTTATAAGACTGAAATCTACATTTTCTATGATTTTAAAAGTTGTCTAAGAGCTATTTCCAGCCCTCGGTTGTGGCTGCACCGCTGCTGTCATAAAATTAATTGCAGCTGGGTATAATCACTTGTTTTCTCCATTACTTTAATGTAAATTGGATTGATAAATGTTGTTGTGATTGGATTAATTATCTAGAAGCATTTTCAACGGTTATTACATGGTTTTGTGATGAGTTGAAATCCCTATACAGTTTGCTGCTAGGGTTTTGAAAATTTTAGGTCTGCAGTTATAAAAATTAGATAACTCTCAAGTGGGATTGGTGTTATTTCTTAGTTTTAAGTTTCATCTCTAGAAAGGGACATTACACGAGGGACTATGATGACTCGTGCCTAAGGGGGCAAGCTTTAGGCCATTGACCTCGACATCCACATTCTCCCCAGCCTCGTAGGCTTTGCAAAGCACCCTACGCCATTGCCTGCAGATAGGAAGCTTACATATTTTTTGAGTCCGATATGCTTCGTCCTTGCCCGATGTGCCCTCCAGCTCATCCTCGCCATACAACTTATTCTTTCCGTTAAGACGCAACATAACGTCAATGCAAAATCAATGGGCATTTGTTGGAGCTGTGGATGTCTAGGCCCTTGAGTCGTACTCCTACACAAAGTATATACCATGTTATCACTCGTGTTTACAATTTTTTGTTTGCCTTCCACGCTTGTTATTAAAACACATAACAATGTGATTGCAGTAATCCCTAAAAGTTGCAAATCCAATAAAAAATAGGGCTTTTCAAGTTTGTGGCTATTAAGATAAATTTAATGTTCAACAAACATTGCATTAAATAGATGATGTGGCGATGGTAAGAAAAAGTCACACGTGGTCCATATGTGACTAGTCGAAAGAAAAAAAAAAGGTTTGCCTATGTTCCCTCCAATAGATTCCCCAACCCAAAAATTATCTTCCCTCAATCCCCTTCATCACGACTCTTCCCCGTTCAATGTTTCACCTTCAATCCTTCAACTTTAACTTCTTCAACGCCTCCCTATCGGCATCTTCGATTGCACCGCCTGGTGCAATTGCTAATTACTGACGAATAATTAGACTTACCTTTTCCATCATGGTACATTGGAGCGGAACATGTTTGCTTGGCATGAAATCCTTTGTTGAGTAAGCTTAGGACATCATAAACCATCATTTTCTTAATTGAAAAAGAATATCTAAAGCAAGGTGGGCATGAGAGATGATGATACTTGAAAGTGTGCACGTCTGACCAGCCATCGCATGTATGTATTAGTCATTGCTAGTTATTCAAAACACCATCCTCCCCCACCCCGCATCTAACTCCAAAAAAAACAATAATGCATGCCCATCAGGTGGCAGCGCTCCAAATTTCTCTACTACCGCTACCACCACCTCGGATATTTCTCCACCTCCACATAGGCAGCCTGGACCAAACACACTAATGCATATTTCTCTTGCTGCGTAATAGGCTGACGTGCCACTGAGATTTCGTGGATAAAAGTCTTTCAAATACATACATACGGCCACGAAAGTATGAAAGGTTTGAACCTGTCGACAAAGGGAAAAAGGGGGGGAGGGCTCCTCCTCCCAGAGTGTGGACCTGCTTCGTATTGTTCATTGTGCTTCAGATGTAACAGCTGATTCGCATGTGCTAGGATTCAGGACAAATCCTTTATCCGCGACTTCTGACAACATCTACAATTGATTACTGTGAAAAGAGACTAGTACTGCACACACCTCCTGTAGACGTAGACATGATAAAGCATATCAAAATCTTCAACGCTGGCAATGATAAAATACTAATATGTCGTTGATATGGAGGTTGTCAGATTTGGTAAACTTAAATCCAATTTGGAATGCCTCGCGTAATTAGTCTTCTCAGCCACCCAGTATGCATGATAAATTAACAACAGTTTGACTAAATATAGACGGTCCAAGAATAGACTTCCCCAGTGCTGTAATTGCATAGTGAATATCCAAAATTAATTAAACTCTAGCGTTTATCTAGCATCTTCATTGCATGGTCAGTTAACCACCAAAATTAGCTGCCCTTGTGCATGCTGATTTCGCCCATGCTTATGCTCCAGAATTAGCACTTTATTTTCCTAGTTCACCTTTTATTCTCCCTCTATGCATGCTCTTAATACATAATACATGTGACCAAAAAAATAGCCACATCAAGTGGGAAGCATGTGTACCCATAATTAATACATAATAATTAATTAAACTCCAGCGTTAGGATTTGCAAGCCATATGACACCTAATCCCAACAGGTAGCAAACAAGAGTTTTTAATCATAGCCTCTTAACAACCAAGCAGAGAAAAAGACCACAAAACAAAACAACGTATACATAGCAGATAAGCTAGGGGAGTTAGAATGCATCCTCACTAGAGTCAGGTACATCAATAGGAGGACACTTTCCACTTCTTCGTCCTCTCGAATCAGCTCATTCAAAACAGGCATTCATTCTCACTGGTGTCAGGTACATCAATAGCAGGACCCTTTCCAATTCTTCATCCCCACGAATCAGCTCATTCAAAGCAGTAGTGAGGCCTGGAGTGCACCTCTCTGCATGCTTATAACAAGCAGGATGAAAACCAAATTGAAGGCATATGGCATCAAGTTTCGTGCCCTGAACCACCTTTTCAGCAGCTTCGGCCTTTTGTAACTTCCAAATGCACTTCAATGTGCTCACCAAACTGAATTCCATCTGCTGAACATCCTCATGAATACCAATAATCTGCACCACATTCAAAGTGTTTGGCCTGAGCGTAGACTGCCGAGGATCCTATATGGCTTGCAGCACTTGATCAGCATAGGCTCCTCCTCCCAATCTGACTGACAATCCGGTCCTGAACAGATTAGCATCTCATGTCAAAAGCTTTTTGTCTTCTATTCCTTCAATCAAAGAGTTCTTCCAAAATTCAAGGGCCTGTTCAGCAGTCAACGTGGTAGATTTATCCACTAGAATTCCATTGCGGACAACCTGTTTCAGCTTCAGGTCTTCAGCTAAACCCAGGAAAGAGGCACAAACATGTCAAAGGAGAATCCTTTTATGATTGCCATGTTCTGCTCTTTGATGATGTTTTCACAAGACTGTTCTGCTTTATCAAACCTTGGACTATACTGAATAGAGTCCCCACCCAAGTTTGTGTAACCCTTGCCCTCCAGGTCCATAGGGTTCTGGGCATGACATAATAGTCTGCACAAGAGGCTGACAACAGAACAATCTCTTAGACAGAGTATGCATGGCAAATCCATTACTGTGTAAAGCCTTCAAAAAGCATTAAGAGTGAAAGAGAGAATTCAGAAAAGAAGTTTCAGAACATAGCTTTCTCTTAAAACTTCAAAGCTGCAACATATACAAATAGCTCCAATAACCCAGAGAATAGAGTCTTGAAAGCCAAGCATATAAATCAAAGGGGGTATCCAAAGTATATACAACGAAGCCAAAAAACCCAGGTTTCAATCTAATGAAAATCATTTCCTAACATGAACAGAAAGTGAAGAGAGGGGGACATGCATCCACATTATAATTTCCAAGAGATAATTCACACAACTGAGCATTTCACAACTCCAAACAAGCACATCAGGGAGTCAAAAGAAATGGATCTAGAGGACTAAAAATGAGCCAACTGACCAATCTGAAAACCAAGGCCTAGAGTATGGAATCTATACGAAGAGATAACCCCTGAACGTGAAACAGGTCACACCTTTGATGTAATTGTGAGGTCATAGAAGAGGAATCATCATTCCATAGAAAGCCAGAGTTGGGAGGGATATCATGGCCAAAAATAGACAAACTCAAATGCCTTTTTCAAATCCCAACCCGAAATAAATCATCCCAACTGAATAATTTTCACGGCACCCCTTGAAGCAGCGCACTGAGGCCCAGAAGAACCCAAAATTACAGCAGATTTAACCCCAGGGCCGAGGAGGCATTGACAACCACAAAACTTAGAAGATGCATCAGATAAAAAACATCCAAAATAGCTTGTAGAATTCTCAAAGACTTGGAACCCATTTTCAACATTTATCCCCTGACCGAATAATCAAACAAGCACAAGTTTTGGCAGGTCAGTGCTTGACCACTTATGCCTGAACCCAAAGGATGACGTGTTACCATATTTCCACTGCCAGTTAAGAGGTTGGCGCCAAAAGGATAAAGGTGCAAATAAATAAATAAAATAAAAAGGAACTGCAGTCCTAAGGTTGGCGCCAAGGAGGGATAAGGAAGGAAATAAAAATAAATAAAATTTAATTCCTATTTCAGGCGCCAGGATAAGATGGATCAGTGAACTGCAGTTGACTGAAGACTTTGCATGGATCAAACTACTATTAATTGGAGAATTAATATTAATTCTATGGAATTAAATAAATAAAAATAAACTATGGTTGACTGAAGACTAAGAATGGAATCAAATAAAAATGGATTGCTGCTGTTCCTCGCTCGCCAAAGGAGGATAAAAATAGGAAATAAATGAAATAAAATAGCAGCAGTCCTAAACCCCGCGCCAACAAGGGAGATAAGCATGGAAGGGCTAAAATGTAATGTCCCCTTTCCCTCGCCACAGGCCTGAGGGCCAATGCGGGTCCTAACCCTAGTCATGCCCAAGGGGTTACGGATGCTATGAGCTATTGGGTATGAATATCTAGTCCAGTTGTTATTATTTTCCATTGACAGGGTTATAAAGTGCTTTCGAAGGGACTAGATGTTATGTTTTATCGTTGGAAGGGGCCACTTAACTCCTAATGTTCTAATTTTGCGTTGGGGTCACCTTTTTGGACCATGGCGACTTGAAAAGGAAAAAGTAACTTTAAGTTACTTTATTATTTTGGTCTTCCCTAGGGGAAAATGCGACTTGGGCTTTTTAGGGTTCCTTGGCATGGGAAAAGTTATAAAAGGAGAAGAGGGGTGAAAGGAAGATCATTCATGCATACACTTATATTTCTTTTCATGTGCAACTGCTTTGTTTGCAACTATTTAGCTTGTGGAGTAAGATCCCACGGGAACCCTAGCTTCGGTGGTGAAAGATCCATCCCTAGCTAGTAGGGCACTCTTCGGTGGTGGAAGATCCACCCTAGTTTGTCATTTTGGAGCTGAAATCAGGGCTGTTCTTCAGGTATTTTTCAGAGGGTTTCAGTGAAGGGTTTTGGAAGATTTTGGGCATTTTGGAGGAGAGATTTCTGGGTTTTTCAGATGATCTAAACTACGACAATATCTTCTTTTGAGGGCAAGGTCTAGCGTCATTTTGAGGGCATTTTTTGGAGGGTTTCCACTTCCTCAAATTCTGATTTGAAGGTTGGGATATCATCTCCTATATTTATAGATAATATTTCCAAAGTTTCATAAATTTTGCATCTATATTCCGGGAGATATTAATTTTAGAAGTTTTCAGCTGTTTAGGGCACGCTGTAATTTTCTGGCAGCTTTCTGTTATTGAAAAATCCCAAAAACAGTTCTATAATATCTGTTATTGTATTAGCAAACTCCATTTAAAATTTCAAGTGATTTGAGCAAGTATTTTTGGAGTTATTCATATTTTACTGTTCGCTGCCCTAGCTTTAATTTTCTGCAAAAACAAATTTCTGTTTGGCTGCAATTTGTCTATCTTTTGCATATTTTAAAGTGGTATCCTATAAGGGATATTTCAGTGGTATCAGAGCTGTTGTTTCTCCAGCCTGTTGGGGTTGAAAGATGGGAGACAGAGACAGAGACAGTGAAGAGATGGGAGTAGATCTGATGAAACAATTGTTCACCAATATGGTGAAGCAACAGGAGACTACCAACCTCTATTTGAGCCAGCTCACTGAGAGGTTAGCACAGGGCAGGATTGAGGCTCATACGGAGAAAGGAGAAGCTAGCAATATGGGACAGCATGGTAATAGAGGTGAGAGTGGACATTCAGGACAAGGGTCCCCTCATGCTTCTACCAGGCCCTTGGGACTCCACGAGCCTTCTTTTTTGAAGGATCCAGAAGTTTCGTGAGACACGACAGCCCCACGAGACATTGTGGATGAGGAATCTTGTTGGGAGAAGTACCGAGGACATTGAGTGAGGGTTTTCGGACAACATGCCATTTCGGAGTATTGTAAAATGAAGATTGGTAGCGAGCCCAGGAGAGATTACCGACACAGTACACAGGTTTCGAGAGGAGATTGGGACAAATCTCTATTCCACACTTCGATGGCTCTAAGAAGTGTACCGCACAATCTTGGATTCAGAAGTTGAAGACTTACTTCGACTTGAATCCCATGCGCGAAGAGGATACAATTAAGTTTGCTATCCTACACCTCGAGGGAGATGCTCATGACTGGTGGCATCATGGATTGATCACACAGGGGCACATGCATATCACTACTTATGCAGATTTTACACAGAGGTTGATGAGTAGGTTCGACAGGAGGGACCCAGATAGGCACTTCAGAGAGTTGACTCACTTGAGGCAGACAGGTTCTCTAGATCAGTACATTGCAGATTTTCAGAGGTTATCAGTGATGGTATCTGATGTTTCAGAGATGAGGTTGACTTCACTCTTCATGGCAGGGTTGACTGACGCTTTAGCAGGATTTGTGAAGGCATTTGAGCCTTCCTCCTTACATGAGGCTATTAGGAGAGCACGTGATTTGGAGTTGTCCACTCCAAAATCGAGGTTTCCCCCTCGAATTCAGCCTAAGGTATTTCCTTCGAGAGCTGATGGTTCACAGCCGAAGGGGCCCCCACCTAGGTAGGATACAACAAGGAGACCATTTGTATCGAGAGAGGACAGAGAGGAGTTGAGGCGAAAGAAACTATGTTTCGATTGCCGCACACCATGGGTTCCAGGACATGATTGTAGAGGAAAAGGGAAGGCCCAATTCATAGAGGTCTTCGAGGAGAGTGAGAGCGAGGAGCGGGACGCTCAGGAGTTGGAGGATGAAGATGGAGAGACATTGGATAGTGCAGGGGTTGAACAGGAGGAGGAGACTTTTCCCCATGAGACTATTGCTACCTTGTCGAGTACCCCGAGGTACAAGGCATTCAGGGTCAGGGGAGTATTACAGGGTCAGAGAGTAGTAGTACTCATTGATAGTGGGGCAACCCACAACTTCATTGATGCATCTTTGGTAGAGAAGTGGGGATTACAGGCAGAAGACTTTGAGGGCTTCAATGTAGTGGTAGCCAATGGTGAGTCCATGAGATGCATGCAGCGAGTTCCGCAGTTGAGTATCACCATGGGTAACCATACAGTTACCGATGACTTCTATGTGGTTGGTATTGGAGAGACCAACCTTGTGCTCGGTGTATAGTGGCTCCATTCTCTTGGAGAATTTCGGACTAACTTTCAGACGATGGAACTCAAGTTCAAGTCCGAGGGGAAGAATGTAACCTTGAGGGGTTTATCTTCAGATGCACCCAGGGTTGTTTCAACAAAGAGGATCGAGAAGATTCACGAGCACTGATGGGGTTGATTGGGCGATACGGTGCTTGGTTTCTACCAAGAAATCGGAGGATGGACATCCGAGTATCATGTGGATATACGAGGGGCTATTGGATAAGCACGGTGCGGTTTTAGTGACATACCACCCGGTGTACCTCCGGATAGGGGATTTGAGCATGTGATTGAGCTTGAGGACACTAGACCGGTGAATTCTTACTCCTTACCGTCACCCCAAACGGTTTAAGGATGAGATTGAGAGGACTATCCATGAGCTTATTGACATGGGACACATTAGGCCGAGTTCCAGTCCTTTTACTTCTTCGGTGGTATTGGTGAAGAAGAAGGATGGGACCATGCGGATGTGCATCGACTACCAGGCATTGAACAAGAAGACAATCAAGAACAAATATCCAGTGCCACGTATTGATGAGTACAGTTAGATGAGCTACAGGGGGCAATCTATTTTTCTAAAATAGATTTGCGATCTGGATATCACCAGATCAAGGTTAGGGAGCAGGATGTGCATAAGACCGCTTTGAGATGCCATTATGGACATTTTGAGTTTAGTGATGCCATTCGGATTGTCTAATGCACAGCCACATTCCCAGTCTTGCATGAACCACGTGTTTTCAACCGCCATTTGCGGAAGTTTGTATTGGTTTTCTTTGATGATATATTGGTCTACAGACAGGACTTGGGAGAGCCATATCCGCCACCTTGATGAGATATTGGGAATATTAGAAGCTAATTTGCTATATGCAAAAGCTTCTAAATGTGAGTTTGGCATGACAGAGTTGCTATATTTGGGATATGTGATTGGTGGAGGGGAGTAAAGGTGGACGAGAGAGAAAATACGAGGCAATTTTGGATTGGCGCCACCGGAGACATTGACACATCGAGGGGATTCTTGGGGTGTGCACCTATTATAGGAGGTTCGTGAAGAACTTCTCACGGTTGACTAGCCCCATTGACAGATTTGACAAAGAAGGAGCTTTCGCTTGGTCAGAAGCAGCACAACAGATTTTTGATCATCTCAAGGAGGTGATGAGTTCATGTCCCGTCCTCGCATTACAGTTTTCTCGGCCATTTGTTCTAGAGTGTGATGCATCGGTGAGGGGGTTGGATCGATGCTTATGCGGGATAGGCATCCCATTGCTTATGAGAGTCGGAAATGAGCCTATTGGAGAGAGGTATTCGATTTACGACAAGGAGATGTTGGCCATCATGCATGCCTTGGCCAAATTCAAACAGTACCTTGTGGGCAGCAGATTATGATACGTACAGATCACAATAATTTGAGGTTCTTTTTGGGGTAGAAGGATCTCAATGATTGCCACGAGAGATGGGTGAACAAGGTACAAACGTATGACTTTGACATAATATACACTAGAGGTAAGAATAATGTTGTTCTTGATGCTTTATCTAGGAGGCCTTACCTTACTACTATGTTGAGTTCTATGTCTGAGATTTCAGCAGATTGGAAGGCTCACATACTTGTTGAGTACTCCAAGAATCAGTTTGCATGCGAGATCATGGATGGTATTATCAAGGATGACCGATCTGAGGTGGTAGATGATCTCATTTTCTACAAGGATCGGATTTTCCTTGTAACAGGTCTAAGATGAAGGACAAGATCCTTCGTGCAGTACATGATATGCCATTAGCTAGACACCCCGATATTTCAAAACATACAGGTACATCAAAGAGAGATTCACTTGGAAGGGGATGAAGGACGATGTCCTTAATCACGTCAGAGAGTGTATGGTTTGCCAACAAACCAAATCGGAGCATTCTTTTCCTGCAGGGTTACTCCAGCCTCTTCCCATCCCCGAGCAGAAGTGGGAGAGCATATCGATGGATTTCATCACAGGACTCCCTATGGTGCATGGGCACAATTGCATTTATGTGGTAGTTGATCGATTGACCAAGTATGCGCATTTCTTTTCTCTACCTAAGAAGCATGAGGCAACTGACGTGGCTCAGGTATGTTATACAGGGATTTTTAGGCTTCATGGGTTGCCTAAAATATTATCAATGTGAGAATAAGATCTTCATGAGCACCTTTTGGCAGGAGATATTCAGACTTGCAGGCTTGAGTTGACTCCCAGCACGAGCTACCACCCTCAGACTGACGGGCAAACGGAGATTGTTAACAAATGGATAGAGGGCTATTTGCGGAGTTATGTGACCGGACATCAGCAGGCATGGATCAGATGGTTGCATATGGGTGAGTATTGCTACAATACCACATATCAGATGAGCATCGACATGACTCCTTTCAGAGCTTTGTATGGTTACGATGCCATGTCATTTGCTGATTTGGTATTACCAGATAGTCGGGCTCCCAAAGCTTGGGATTGGTTACAGGAGAACTAGGATATCTTGCGAGCTCTTAAGGAGAACCTCCAAAAGGCGCAGAATCAGCAGAAGGTTTATGCGGATCGGCACAGGATAGAGAGGTCCTTCGAGGTAGGAGACTTGGTGTTCCTACGTCTGCAGCCATACAGGCAGTCGTCACTCAAGCAGAAGGGGGCAGAAAAGCTGAAACCACGGTTTTATGGTCCATACAGGGTAGTCCGGCGAGTGGGTGCAGTTGCATATGAGTTGGATCTTCCAGAGCACAGTAAGATACATAATGTCTTCCATGTGTCATGCCTTAAGAAGGCACTAGGACAACACATTGTACCTTCTACAGAGTTGCCACCATTGGACGAGGAGGGGAAGCTGGTTTTAGAACCAGACTCTATTATTGAGGTCAGACAGAGGAAGCTCAGGAGCAGAGATATTACAGAATACTTGGTACGATGGAAGGGTTTGCCTCTTGAGGATGCTACTTGGGAAGGAGAGCAGATTCTACAGCATCCTAGTTTGCATTTGCTTGGGGACAAGCAAATTTTGGGAAGGGAGGACTGTAATCTCCCCTTTCCCTCTCCACGAGCTTTGAGGGCCGGTTGGGTCCTAACCTAGTCATGCCCAAGGGTTATAGACACTTTATGAGCTATTGGGTATGAATATCTAGTTCGAGTTATTATTTTCCATTGACGAGGGTTATAAAGTGCTTTCGAGGGACTAGATGTTATGTTTAACCGTTGGAAGGGGCCACTTAACTCCTAATGTTCTAATTTTGCGTTGGGGTCACCTTTTTGGACCATGGCGACTTGAAGAAGGAAAAAGTAACTTTAAGTTACTTTATTATTTTGGTCTTCCCTAGGGGAAAATGCAACTTGGGCTTTTTAGGGTTCCTTGGCATGGGAAAAGTTATAAAAGGAGAAGAGGGGTAAAAGGAAGATCATTCATGCATACACTTATATTTCTTTTCATGTGCAATGCTTGTTTGCAACTATTTAGCTTGTGGAGTAAGATCCCACGGGAACCCTAGCTTCGGTGGTGAAAGATCCATCCCTAGCTAGTAGGGCACTCTTCGGTGGTGGAAGATCCACCCTAGTTTGTCATTTTGGAGTTGGTCATACCCGAGGGTTATGGGCGTTGTGAGCTGTGGGTATGAATATCTAGTCAGGATGTTATAATTTTCGGTTGAGAGAGACATAAAGTCTTTAAAGGGACTAGATATTTAGAAATCGGGGCTGTTCTTGAGGTATTTTTTTAGAGGGTTTCAGTGAAGGGTTTTGGAAGATTTTGGGCATTTTGGAGGAGAGATTTCTGGGTTTTTCAGGACAGATCTACGGCAACATCTTCGGCAAGGTCTAGCGTCATTTTGAGGGCATTTGCAAGGGTTTCCAACCATTTCCTAGGTGGGGCGACTTGTTTTGAAGATTGCAGGTCTGTTTTGGAGGGTTTCCACTTCCTCAAATTCTGATTTGAAGGTTGGGATATCATCTCCTATATTTATAGATAATATTTCCAAAGTTTCATAAATTTTGCATCTATATTCCAGGAGATATTAATTTTAGAAGTTTTCAGCTGTTTAGGGCACGCTGTAATTTTCTGGCAGCTTTCTGTTATTCGAAAAATCCCAAAAACAGTTCTATAATATCTGTTATTGTATTAGCAAACTCCATTTAAAATTTCAAGTGATTTGAGCAAGTATTTTTAGAGTTATTCATATTTTTCTGTTCGCTGCCCTAGCTTTAATTTTCTGCAAAAACAGATTTCTGTTTGGCTGCGATTTGTCTATTTTTTGCATATTTTAAAGTGGTATCCTATAAGGGATATTTCATAAAAATAACAATTGTTAAAGGATGCACCAAGGATAGACAAGGAATTAAATAAATATAAAAGTGAACTGTTGTCCCCATGTGCCAACAAGGGATAAGAATAGAATAAAATAAATAAAAGAACTTAAAGTTTCAGCAGTCTATTCTTATCATTCATCAATCTATATAGGCTATTTTTATTGTAAAATTGATACTTGAAGTGCGGATTTGCTCTTGCATCTCCAGCTTTTGTACTTGCACCTTTGAATAATAAAGGTTCATTTTTCCCTCTCATATTTCTATTTTCAGATTATTCATTGCGTTTGTTATAGGATATTGTGTTTTCTTAAGTGTGGAATTCATTCCCTTTACCCTTGTCTTTTCCTAAATCCTTGAATTTATTATGCAAAATAGTCTAGAATTGTGCAGAGTGTGTGGATCTTTAAATTCTCTGTGTGCAAGTGTCAAACTTTTGGTGTATCACCCCTATTTCCCATTTTCCGCATTCCTTTTCTTTTTCCTTGTCAAGTTTTCCTTTTTCTAGGTGATTCACAAGGGAACAACCCTCTCTGGGGTTCACCTTAGCTATATGTCACCTGACCTTGAATTGTTCCAATTTTGTCAACAAGAGAGAGAGTACACACACCATTCTCTATCAGGGTGCAACTTCTGGGTGACAATAGTTTCTGGCACGCCCGGTGGGACAGAGTATTCAAAGATTGATGTTGGTTCAGCAGTTTGCAAGAGCATAAAGTATTCAAAAATTAGTATCCGGTGACTCAAGTTATCACAAACATATTGGCTGCAGACTAGTCAAAGCTAATGCCAAAAGTGACCACCAAGTCAAAAGCTAAAGGTATTCCTTTTGAATTTATTCAGCTACCTTTACATTCTTATAAAAGAAGCAGATTTTATAAATCCTCTCCATATACTTACCGAGTTAGCAAGCTAAAACAATTGCCCAAAATCCCACAGCTTCCCACTCTAAATTTCCTAATGGCTCTCAATAGAAACGAAGCTTTTGTGACCTTTAATGATGGCAGCCCCTTGAATCTTAATGTATACAATGATATCTCTGCTTCTGCATTAAAGAGTTTACCATCCTTTACCGGTCAAACTCAAACCACTCCTGTAGAGCATATTAGAGATATTGCAAATCTTTGCTCTATTTATAATATAACTCGGGAGAATGTAGCCATGAGACTCCTTGTAGCTTCCTTTAAGGATAAAGCCTTACAATAGAACAAAAATTTACATATTAAGTCTTCTAATTCTTGGAATCAATTAGGAATTGCCTTTTGTAGCCAATTTGAGGACAAATCTGATCACCTATCCCTAATTGAGCAATTAAGCACAATCAAAAGAGCCCCTCAAGAGTTCATGGCTGATTTTAACTTGAGATTCCAGAGAACTTGGGAAAGAATTCCCCGTGCCATTAAGCCTACAACAGAGCATGCATTCTTGTACTATTTGAGATCCCTAAACAGCGACATTGCTGTCATGATTCAGTCCATGGGGGGTAACACAATTCCTGTTGCCTTTGATTTAGCCATTAGAGCTGAAAATAATCTCATACAAGTTGACAAAATTGCACCTAGACCTCCCATGCCTATCTTTCCAAATATTCAGCCACCAATTCCAACTATAAATCCAATTCCAAGATTACTAGTTATAAACCCAATTCCAATAGCAGCTAGCCAAGCAGTTACTAATCCAAATCAACCCACTGAGTTGAGTGAAATAAAAGGTATTTTGCAAGCTTTTGGAAATAAATTTGTATCTATTGAGAGACAACTTGCTCAACCTTACAGATCGTATCAGGCTCCATTGCAATCTGCTAGACCCTCATACCCAACATATTCTACAAGTAGGCTTCCATATCAAGGCCCAACAACCATTAAAGTTGATCATAATGCTCCTACATCTATGGTTCTTGTTTTAGTGTAGACTAATATAATTTAGGAACCCTTTTGGTGTGGTCGATGTAATCATTCGCATGATCTTTTTCTTGTGTTAATGGAATGTTAAATCAAGCCTTGATTGCACAAGAAAAGAGGACTCCACAACTTTCAGCAGTTGATGCTCCTCAAGGGGATTCTAGTGAAACATCAAAGCCACCAAAGACAAATTTGGTGAATTGGCAACAAGAGGATCGGGAGGCAACTAATACAAGAGTATACAAAAAGAAGGGTAGTGGGAGAACCCACGAGAGATCCATATTGGTAGCTTGGAAGCATAAAAAAATAAGAAAAAAGTCACCGAAAGTTTTCCAAAAGGTCAAGCAAAAGGAGGCAACTATCTCCTTAATATTATAGATCGATGAAAAAAGCTCATGTGAGCTTATTCATGTGGGATATGTTGACTATTCGGGTCAAAAGAACTTGCTACGGGATGAGTTGGCAAAACTACCGATTCTGATGGACCATCCAACTAGAGCTAGTGCAATACTTGCAAATACAAATCAACCCATTAAGGTTGAATTTTAGGCAAAAGGGATTGGTAAGCCTCCTTTCTACCTTTCTTTGATTATTGGTGATAATTTGGTCCATTTTTGCATGGTTGACAGTGGTCTTAGCGATGCAGTCATGCCTAAGCAGATAGTAGATAAGCTAGGACTCAAATATGAGCCACATAACAAAGGGGTTTTGTAGTTGGATGACACAACTACCAAAATAGTTGGTATAATCAAAGATTTGAAGTTAAGTTTGCATGCATGTCCAAGCCTTCCAATCTTACAGGATGTTATGGTAATAGATCTACCTCCATATTTCGCTTTGTGCTTATCTAGAGATTTTGCAGCTGAAATATCCCTTTTGGGTACAACCGAAAAATTAAGAAAATTAGCTCAAACCTCCAAAATAAGCAAGTTTGATTTTTATGACAACAATTAATAAAGGACCAAAAAACACTCTCAAACCCTAGCGACTAGGAGAGAGAGAGAGAGAGAGAGAGAGAGAGAGAGAAAAACACCCTATAAACACTCAAAAATTATGGGAAGTGATTCCTTGGATTGTCCTTGATTTTAGAAGCTAGAAAATGTGATCAAATCATCAAACTCATAATTCTGGAATTTACTATGGCACAAAAATAGCTGAAACTTGTAAATTCAATAACTCTTAGAATACAAGGAATCTCCACACAAATGAATACTCAAAATGATCATAAAAATACCAACAATCAAATGAGACCAATATCATAATTTTCCAACCATGGAAACCCTCTCAAAATTGATCCCGAAATCTGTGAATGAGTAGATGAAGCTGAAAACTATTCCAAAAATCACCAAAACGGAGATTTCGGCTTTATAAATTATGCCGAATTAGAATATAAAATCAGATTTGTAATTTGTGCCCTAGAAGGCACTCAAACACCATCAAACCCTAGTCGCTCCAACTAGGAATGGCTCTAAAATGCATGCAAATATTTGTAGATGATGCCTTTGATCCTCCAACACTCAAATCTGCATAAAGGTCTTCAATAAGTCTTCACTCCAACCAAGGAAAGAGGGTTTTCGTCCTCTATCCAACCATTAGAAGGTTTTTCGTCCTTCTAGGAGAAGCCACACACTTGGGTTTTCGTCCAAGAGTGGAGAACAAGGAGCCACTAGCTCACAATGTCCAAATAGAGAAAATGCGCCAATCTAGATGATCCTCCAAATGAGTCTTCTAACCTTCTTTTATAACCTCCTCTTGGCGCCAAAGCTTGGAATAGCAAGGCCGACCCTTAAAGTATTCTTTTAATCTTTAATTGGCTTATAAAGTGCAAAAATTCAACCGACCTACTAAAGGCTAAAAAGAAACATTAAAAATTAGTAAAACAAATACAAGTAAAAGCTCAATGTCCTTTTCCAACTCTACTTCTTTGCCATGGAAAAGGAATGGCAAAAAAATAGTCCAAATTCTGATCCTCAAGTGGGAAAAGGGGACATTACAACAACTAAGATTGGAGGGAATCTATCATCAGATTGGTCCTATCTATTTTTCAAAACAACGTATGGCACAAAGGCAACAATTAATTCTGAGCCTTTTGCTAAATTTCATATTGAGCCTTATGTGCCTAATGCTTGTAGTGTGAATTGTACTGTTTTTGACCAAGAGGATCATCTTGTTCAAGATACAGACACCCACTCTGAGAGCATACCAAATTCATTATTGGATGAGTGGGAAACTGACCATCATGGTTTTGATCCTTACAAATATGCTTAAGAAACATATATTAACGAGTCCGGTTTGGAAATTTTTGTATAGATCGGGATAATGTTTTTTTACCATTATTGGTTAAAACTGATGAGATTGATACAAGATTGTGGATTTTATACTTTGATGGCTCTAGAAGCAAGAATGGATCAGTGCAGGTAATGTTCTGATATCACTAGATGGTCAAAGGTATTAATCTTCTATTCGATTTCAGTTTGGTTGTACATGCAAAGCAACTGAATATGAGACACTAATTCATGGTTTATTGTGGGCTAGAATGAAAAGAATTAAGTACCTACAGGGATTTGGTGACAGTGAATTGGTCATACATCAGGTGAGAAATTTGAATATTGCAAAGAATCCCTTGTTGAAATCATATAGACATAGAGTTTGGGACCTTATAGAGGATTTCGATGCATTCAATGTTCGATCAATACCTAGAGCTGAAAATAAACAAGCAGATAGATTGGCAGCGATCGTTGGAGCTGATTTTAATATTCCTAGTGATTTGAAAAGAAAAGATAATCAACCTTATATTAAGGTGGTTGTAATGCCATCAATTCTGATAATAATACTAATTGGCAAGTGTTTGATAGTGATGAGTAAATTGTACATTTTATTCAGGAAGAAGCTGAATTTTCAGCTAAAAATCAGTCTAAATTGCAGCAACAATATGGTGAGCAAATCTTGCAATTAAAGACTAATAAGCTGCCCCAAGGATTGGTAACCCTTGAGAGTATTTTTAATAATGATGATTAGCTGAAAAGGGACAAAATCAAGATGTCCACTAAGCAAGAGAACTATGAGGACATAACAATTAGCGATGGCAAGCTTTTGAAGCATGACAAGGTATGTAATTTGGAAGAAAAGCAAGCTTTTGTTCAGTTATGCAATGAGTTCATTGATGTTTTTGCTTGGAAGTATGAGGATCTAAAAGGTTTTGATCCAAGATTAGCTCAACATACCATTGAGCTTGAGCCTAATTCCAAACGGTAAGGCAAAAACAAAGACCTATTAATCCAAAGATAGAAATTTTGATGAGAAATGAACTAAAAAAGCTTATTGAGTCTTGTATTATCTTTCCTATCAAGCATTCCTCATGGGTTGCAAATCTTGTACCCGTGAGGAAGAAAAATGGAGAGATAAGGTTATGTCTTGATTTCAGGGATCTAAACAAGGCTTCACTAAAGGATCATTATCCATTACCATTGATGGATTAGATTCTAAAGATTGTATCAGAGTGCGTAGAAATGTTCTCTTTTGGATGGTTACGGTGGTTATAATTAGATTTTGGTAAAGAAGAAAATCAATACAAGACAACTTCACTACTAAGTGGGGGACATTTGCTTATAGAAAGACGCCTTTTGGTTTATCCAATGTAGGAGCTACTTTTCAAGAGAGCCATGGATATGGCTTTCTAAGGTTTGATCAATGTCAATGTTTTGATTTATTTTGATGTCATTATTGTTTTTTCTAAGAGTGCTAATGATCATTTGAGCCATTTGAGGCAAGTTTTTGAAAGATGCAGACATTATGGGGTTTCTCTCAACCCAAAGAAGTGCATATTTTCAGTGCATGAAGGTAAAATTTTGGGCCACATGGTCTCAAAAGAAGGTTTGGCCATTGATCCAAAAAGAGTAAGCTCAATTCTATCTTTACCTCAGCATAAGAAAGCACAAGAAAACTTTTTGGGTAAGATCAATTCCGTGAGAAGATTCATTGTTGATTTCACTTATTTATCAAATCCTTTGACTGCTATGTTGAAAAAGAATATGAGTTTCAGTTGGACAGATGAAGGGAGAATCAATTTGAGGCTATTAAACAAGTTGTTGTGACTCGAGAAGTTGCACCTTGATAGAGAATGGTGTGTGTACTCTTTCCTGTTGACTAAATTAGAACACCTCAAGGCTGTGGGTGACCTATGGTTGAGGTGAACTTTCGAGAGGGTTGGTTCCCTTTGTGAATCACTTAAAAAATAGAAAACTTGACAAGGAAAAGGGAAAAGGAATGCGGTAAATGGGAAATAGGGGTGATACACCGAAAGTTTGACACTTGCATGCATGTAACTCTGCACATAGAGAATTTAAAGATCCACACACCTGCACAACTCTAGACTATTTTACATAATAAATTCAAGGATTTAGGAAAAGACAATGGTAGAGGGAATGAATTCCACACTAAGGCAAACACAATATCCTATAACAAACACAATGAATAATCTGAAAACAAAAATATGAGAGGGCAAAATGAACCTTTATTATTCAAAGGTGCAAGTACAAAAGATGGAGATGCAAGAGCAAATCAACGCTCCAAGTATATGGATTTTACAATAAAAACTAGCCTATATAGACTGATGAATGATAAGAATAGACTGTTGAAACCTACGGTTCTTTTATGTATTTTATCTATTCTTAACTCTTCTTTGGCGCATGGAAACAATAGTTCACTTTTATATTTATTTAATTCCTTGTCTATCCTTAGTGCATCCTTTAACAACAATTGATATTTTTAGCCCTTCCATGTATGTATCTCCCTTCTTTGGCACATGGTTTAGAACTGCTGCTATTTTATTTTAGTCATTTCCTATTTTTATCCTCTTTCTTGGCGCATGAAACAACAACAATCTATTTTTATTTAATTCCATAGAATTTAATAGTAACTCTCCAATCAATAGCAGTTTGATCCATGCAAAGTCTTCAATCAATCGCAGTTCACTGATCCATCTTATCATGGCGCCTGAAATAGGAATTAAATTTTATTTATTTATTTGCACCTTTATCCTTTTGGTGCCAACCTCTTAATTGGTGGTGGAAATATGGTAACACAAGCTATTGCTCAAGTTCCAACACTTGTGAATCCAAACTTTTCAAAAGATTTTATATTGTATGCATTTGCAGGGGTCGAAACAATTTCAGCTATCTTAACTCAGTTGAATCATGACAATTTAGAGCAACCCATTACTTTCTTTAGCAAAGGGCTACATGACTATGAGGTGACTTAAAGAATTTCAGATATATGCTCTCTAACAATAGAATTCATGTTATGGTTACTCACCCAAGTGTAAAAGAATTTTTGTTAAGTAAGGATTTGAATGAAAAGAGAGCTGGTTGGATCACAAAAGTCGTGGAATATGACGTGGACTTTAAGGTAACAAAGCTGATCGAGGTAAAGGTTTATGTGAGCATTTGGTTTCAGATTTGGAGTCAAGTACAAAAGAGGTTGTTTTTGCACTCACGGATCAGCCACAAGCAGCTGAAATACCATCTTCTGTGAGTTGGACACAAGATATGATTAATTACTTGCATGTTGGTATTCTTCCCCAAGGTTTGGATAAGACGAAAAGGAGGTATTTCCGGTTACAAGTTATTCCTTTTGCACTCATTGATGGTATATTGTTTAAAAGGTATATTAATGGTGTTCTTCTGAGATGTGTAGAACCTTCACAAGTTGACAGATTATTGCAAGAATTCCATGAAGGTTTATTAGGTGGCCATTATGCTCCAAGGACCACTACTCTCAAAATAATGAAAGCAGGTTATTATTGGCCAAGTATTTTCAAAGATTGTTATGCATGGGTCAAAAGATGTCAAAAGTGTGCTTTCTTTATGGGTAAGGAAAAGGTTGCAGCCCTTCCTCTTCATCCTATTTTAGTTATGCAATGAGGTTTGAACTTTACAAGAATGATTAACCCACCATCCAGTTTGGGTCACAAGTGGATTCTTACTGCCACTGATTATTTTACCAGATGGACAAAAGCAATTGCATTAAAAGAAACAAATGAAACTAGTGTACTTGATTTTTATGAAGGTATTTTAACCAAATTTGGAGTTCTTACTACTATTATTTCGGATAATGGTGTTACTTTTGTTGGTACTAAAATTACAAAGTGGTCTATACGGAATGGTATTTATTTGAGTACTTATCAAATTATTACCCACAAGGTAATGGTCTTGCAAAGTCTACTAACGAAAATTTGTTGAATATTATTAAAAGAGTTTTGGATGAAAATCAAAGATCTTGACACACCAAACTCAAAATAACTTTGTGGGCTGACAAAATCACTCCCAAAAGGTCTATTGGTAATTCTCCTTACATGGTTTATGGCAAGGAAACGAGATTCCCAATTTGTATTGAGCTGCCTACTTTAGAGCTTATTCATCAGTTATAGTTATTGAAAGTTGGTCCCATGGAGGTAAGATATGTTGAACTTATGTAGTTGGAAGAATTGAGAAATGAAGCCATGCTCACCATGGAAGCTCACCAAGCTCAGGTAAAGAACTTTGATAAGAAAGCAGTTGCAAGAATCTTTCAAGAGGGTGATCTTGTCCTTAAATGGGATGCAAATAGAGCAAAACCAGAAGGCACACCAAATTTGATGCTATTTGGAGTGGGCCATATGTTATTTCAGCTTGCAAGCCTCACAATGCTTTTCAGTTATCTCGATTGAATGGCGAAGAACTACAAATCCCAGTTAATGGGATTTTCCTCAAAGCTTGTTATTGAGGATTCAACATATTAGAATAGTTTGCTTTCCAATAAGTGCTTGCATGCACATTGCTTTTCCAGTTTTCATAGTTAGTTGTCTTTTCAATAAGTGATTGCATGCACATCATTTTCTTTTGTTGGAGAAGGTATTTCAGTTGTATTGATTCAGAGGATACAAGAATTCCGAACTCGTGTGAACCAGTTGTTGACAATCCCCGTCGCCGCCAAAATGTTAACATATTTCCACCGCCGATCAAGAGGTTGGCGCGAAAGGATAAAGGTGTAAATAAAGAAATAAAATAAAAAGGAATTGCGAGTTCTAAGGTTGGCACCAAGAGGGATAAGGAAGGAAACAAAAGTAAATAAAATGTAATTCCTAGTTCGGGCGCCGAGGATAAGGTGGATCGGTGAATGCGGTTGGTCAAAGACTTTGCATGGATCAAACTGCTATTGATTGGAGAATTAATATTTAATTATATGGAATTAAATAAATAAAAAATAAACTACGGTTGATTGAAGACTAAGAATGGAATTAAATAAAAATAGATTGTTGTTGTTCCATGCAGGAAGGAGGATAAAAATAGGAAATAAATAAAATAAAATAGTAACAGTCCTAAACCATGCGCCAATAAGGGAGATAAGCATGGAAGGGCTAAAAATAACAGCAGCTGCTGTTAAAGGATGCGCCAAGGATAGACAAGGAATTAAATAAATATAAAAGTGAACTGTTGTCCCCATGCGCCAACAAGGGATAAGAATAGAATAAAATAAATAAAAGAACTACAGGTTTTAGCAGTCTATTATTATCATTCATTAGTCTATATAGGTTGGTTTTTATTGTAAAATTGATACTTGGAGCTGGATTTGCTCTTGCATCTCCAGCTTTTGTACTTGCACCTCTGAATAATAAAGGTTCATTTTGCCCTCTCATATTTCTGTTTTCAGATTATTCATTGTGTTTGTTATAGGATATTGTGTTTTCCTTAGTGTGGAATTCATTCCCTCTACCGTTGTCTTTTCCTAAATCCTTGAATTTATTATGCAAAATAGTCTAGAGTTGTGTGGATCTTTAAATTCTCTGTGTGCAAAGTTACATGCAAGTGTCAAACTTTTGGTGTATCACCCCTATTTCCCATTTTCCGCATTCCTTTTCCCTTTTCCTTGTCAAGTTTTCCGTTTTTAGGTGATTCACAAGGGAACCAACCCTCTCTGGAGGTTCACCTCAGCCATAGGTTACCCACAGCCTTGAGGTGTTCCAATTTTGTCAACAGCGAGAGTACACACACCATTCTCTATCAGGGTGCGACTTCTAGGTGATAACATGGCACTCACCTTGCTTTTGCTCCTTTTCTGCCAGCAGATTGGGATCCGAGATAAGGGAGGAGCTGATATATTAATTCTATTGCACGTAAATGACATGCCAACTGTTGAAGGGGAGTAGAAATCATGATTTTCAATTAAAGGGGCACCTATCGTGAGAAGGATCATCCCCACAATCCCTTTTGAAAATATTATTTAGATTGTGGTCATGAAAGGAGGGACTTGATACTCTGATTTTCTCTTGATGGGAAAATTTTAACTCAACTCCAGTATTGGCCAAAAGATGAGCCACCTTATTGGCCCCTCTTTGGATGTGAAATAGCCTTTGTCACTGTTCTCGATTGTCTGCAATCATCAATAATGGGACTGAGCTGCCAGTGTTTGCTATTGCTTTTATTGACTGCTTCCACTTTGAGCTTAGAGTCACCTTCAATATCCAAATTTGCCCTTCCTTTTTCTTTAGCGAGGAGTCCACGCCACAATGCTTTGGCTTCCACAAAGTCAGACGTCAATTTCCCCCAAAAGCTTCAGAATAGGCCAAGACTGTATTTCCCTCCCTGTTTCTGAAAATTCCACCACCTCCAGCCTAGCTGGGATTGCCTCTAGCTGTTCCATGAAAATTAATCTGTCTTCTAGAGGAGACCAGGTACAATGAGAAATCTTCTTCCCGTTTTTTCCAACCCCTTAGTCAGGGATTCTTTCTCTCTTTTCACATGCACCAAACTATACCTTTACTGCTTGCATTAAAGATTTAAAAGCGACTCAATTCCTTGATTGTGGTTTTCTCCATAAAACGAGGCCTTTCATAAAGCCATCTTGTATAGACTTATCTATTTTTAGGTAGGAAGTATAACTTCTTTAATTTTTAAAATATTTATTTTCTATAAAATAGGATATAGCCAATGTCAAATCATGTTCAATATTAATATAAGCTCCTACTGATAAAAACTGGACATTCAAGACAAGGACACATTAAATATGGTGCAACCCTCGTTTGTTATTTACGCATATGCCTGTGTGCCGGGGATGGCTTGGTAGGGTGGGGCTTGGAAATCTAGCCCTGAGACCCACGTTGTTATCAACCTTAATGAGGTGATCCGCCTCAACTCCCACGTTGTTATCTAATGCTTTATGACACCAATTCCTTATCGTAAATGCTCAAAAGCGAGTAACTCATTTATGGTTCTACACTCTTATAACACCACAGGGACAATGAATTTATTTTGTGTCTATGAGCCTTTATAGGGCATGCAATTTGAGGTTTATGCAGCCCACTTTGCTGGAATGCTTCCATTACCAAAGATCCATATAAAAGCTGAGATGTTTATGCAAAGCACATATATAAACACATAATGGGAAAAAGATCCAAATACTATTGTGTGTAACCAAATCAGGTTAGCTTCTTTCAGACCAATCGTACCTAATTGGGCCAAGGCACCATTCAATGAAGATTCACATGATGAACATAAGCCAAGATGTACCCTACAAAAAACATAATTACGTAAACAAGCATGCTGTAGTGCATGCCATATTCATCAACAGTCATTATTACCACCATATCACCACATATCCATATTATATTCTTGATCATTGCCCACGTTATAGGTCATAGGGCTTATGAATGCACACATATATCCATATTTATGATTATTACATAATTTTCCCACTAAATAATAATCCGCACATCCCAGCCATGAATATGATGATCATCCTGAACTTAATTAACAGAAATTCACAAATGCCCACAAAATACAAAGGGAATAAGCCAAGGAATACAAACAGGAAATGCATCTGTACCATCTGAGTTTGAAGACAACTTTTGGAGGTGGGGTGATTCCTTTTTGGGACTAGATTCTAAGATAGTCGCCGTGAAATATTTATACCAGCTAGTTATTTCCACAACGCTGGTTCACCACATAAGTGATTTATAATTGCCCTGGATATTCCAGGGACAGTTCTCTATCACAGATCTTATGTGGAAATAATAAAAACTACTTGCAGCAATTACTTGTTTTCAATGCTCTATACATTATAATACCATACGTCCAAACATAAATTGCAGCAATAGTGAACTGAGAAATAAAAAAACAGTCAGGAGGCCCAATGATTTATCCTAGAGGAGCCCAATAATCGAAAAAATTCCAGCTTTCAAGTGGTACCTCTTATTCTTCTACAAGTAAGCTTATTGTTCTACCACTCAGCAAGATACCCCTTCATTGTTTAATATTGCTTGAATGTATTCTGTAAAGTTTATACAACCTTTTAAACTGCACAACCTTAAATGTTGATTGGAGAAGTTCAAAGACACTCTGCATCTCACATATTCATTGTTTAGTATTCTCAGACATCCATCGTCATGCTCACTTAAGGGATGAAGCTCGATGGTTCATTTAATTTATTTTGTAATTTTACTATGGTATTTTTGTCATCTACTGTTGTAATAACAGACATAAAAGTTGATTTCTTGGTTAGATATGATGCTATTGCTTTTGGTATTAGTTTATCAGTGATACTGCCAGCTTTTATAGGCATTGTATAAGTTCTAAATACTGTAATCCTTCTTGAGCTTAGCCCATAAATCTAATATAAAATCTTCCGTACCTTGCAAAAAACGAGAACTGGATGATATTTCTTGGTTAGGAATGATGCTATTGCTTTGGGTACAAGTTTATCAGTGATACTGTCGAATTATGTAGCCATTATAAAAGTTCTAAATACCGTGATCCTTAGTGAGATTAGCCCATAAATCTAATATAAAATTTTCTGTACCTTGCAAAAAGGAGAACCGAATGATTTTCTTGGCTAGGGATGATGCTATTGCTTTTGGAATAAGTTTATCAGTGATACAGTCGAATTATGTAGCCATTATAAAAGTTCTAAATACTGTAATCCTTCTTGAGATTAGCCCAGAAATTTAATATAAAATCTTCTGTACCTCACAAAAAATAGAACTGGATGACACCTGATTTTGGATGGATGCCCAGCTAGCATAACACAATATTAAAAGTTGACTATTATTAGATAAAATAAAAGTCCGAAAAACAAAGTATTTTTCATGCCCAAAACCCACCCAAAGGCTAGATCTACATTTTATTTATTATGTATAGTAAAATTCTCTTCAAGATGAAGAATTCTTTTTGACATTTTGCAGGAAATTATTCGGCACCATCGGGAGAAGCTTACCCACAATATTAATCAATATACTGTTAAGTCCTTGCTTTGGCAGTTGTTGAATGGGTTGAACTATCTTCACAAGTAAGACTTCAGCTGCTCTATTATTACCAAGGAACTTTATAGATTAAGGTTTTTGTTTGTTATAATGTACACTGTGCTCATGATTCCTGATCCCCATGTCTTTTTCAATGACATGGAATGAAATTGGTTACTAGAATGTACCAATAATTTTATTTACAATTCCATATATACGTTTGAACTTTGAAGTCCTTTTGGAAAGTTGTTGGTTACCTTAAACCCGGTTGAAAATTCCTTCATCAGTAGTTATTGGATGCAGTAATTGGATTATACATCGTGATCTGAAGCCATCTAATATCCTGGTAAGTCTTAGAAGTTGGCAATTTAGTGTGCCTGGCTTGATTTCTTTATTTGTGGGCTTTCGGACTTGGTTTTAAATATGAATTTAAGTTTTAGTATAGCTCATTTCACTTCTTTTTGTAAAAATTTAAGGGTGTGATATTTCTTCTACTTTGGTGCCTCTTGCACTCTTGAAAGTCAACGTATAATATTGCCATTTTTTCATTTGTCTTGTTCCAGGTTATGGGTGATGGTGAAGAGCAGGGTGTAGTGAAAATTGCCGATTTTGGGCTTGCTAGGATATACCAGGCTCCCTTAAAACCATTGTCTGACAATGGGGTGAGTATCTTCCTTGCCTGTGCATCATCTTTTAAACGAGCCACTTATTTTTCTGGACAATTATTTTCTGGATATGCTCTGCATCCTACAACAACTTTTTCTGAGATTTTTTACGAATTCCTGCCCTTTCCTTCAAAAGACGGTGGATTGTCATTGCGCCTGAAAAAATAGTAGCTCATCTTTTAAGGGACTGATACAACAATATTTCTTTGAAAAATGTTATGTGCAATGTCCTCTGTTCTCTCCATAAGTAGAGCTGTTAATACACTAAAGTAGGAATGGGAATGCATCTACCTTTTGTTTACAGACTGGATACCTATGAAGAAGTTGGCACACAGCCAATATAACTTTCTTGACAATTAATTTGGATTAGGTTTTCTTATCAGTATTTATTTTGGAAAGCGTGAATGTATAGTCTTCCTAATGGCAGAAATGATGAAGCCGTGCATCTAAAGAAGTCAAGGAATATGTTATGAGACATGCTAGTTCCAAAAGCTTCAGGGATAAGTCCCCAAGTTGTGCTAGTAGTGCCATGCTTTGTGGGTGTCCCTTGCGGTTGTTATCATTGTGATGTTTTTAAATTATTTGATGTTGATCTGTGCATAACTTAAGCATCCTGGTTGTAGTTTGAATAAGATAAACTTCTAGAAATTTTGCAAATGAAAAATATGCTACAAAATTAGTGAATAAGTTTTAAAAAATCAGATATTTTAAAATAAATTCACATTTTCAATAAAAGCATTTCAAAATAAATGTGTATTAAGACATATTGTATTATGAATTATCTATGATTTAAGCTCCTTCCAAAAGTATATTTCAACTAAATTAGGCTACATCTGAAAACAATGTTTTAAAATATCAATATTAAGCTTTGCCAATCTGGAAACATGACTTTGGGGTGCAAATCCCTAGATTGATGTGTTAGCTTCCTCCTCTTGCTGGGAAGGACATCACTTAGAAGGTACCTGTGTGCTTTATGGGTCTTGTTGCCTTGTATAGTATACACAAGTGCAAGTTCATAGAAGAAATGACTACTTATTGATCCGAAAACGGTTTTCACCCCCCTGGGTACCGTTTTAAATTTTTCAGATAATATTTTTGATTTCAAATTGATCAAGAGTGTTTATTGTTTCACTTTTGGGTGTTTTGAAACCCCAATTTTTCCAATTTTCTCTTAACAATCAATTTATCGTTTTAATTCAACTTTCGTGATTTAATTTGAAAATAATACAAATCCATCAAAACTGATCACAAGCTGAAATTCATCATGCATTCAATTTGATTTTTAATCCGAAATTGATTATGCATTCGTTTTGTCTGTTGTGGATGATGGATTCTCAATTTTAACTAAAATCCAATTTTGCAGTTAATTGCTTTACTTAATCAATTTAATCAATTCTTTATACTGATTTTTATCTGATCAAAAGCTTCAAAACTAAAATAAAACACTCCACAAATTTGATAACGAGAGTTCACCTAGATGGGCTATGTCTCCGGATTCACTTAATCATGAATCGATCTATTTATTATCAATAGAAGTACAATTTTTACCTTCAATATTGACCAATAGATCACTGTCACCTACAAATGGGCTGATTCAAATTTGTAGAACTCTACAATTTACTAGAATCATGTTCTCAAATCCATCCATGGCCCTACAACATCTCCATAGTGCAATCTTTGTGCAATTGTGTCAAAAAAACACCTACACTTGGAAATTTAAAGCACTCCGTGAAGAAATAATGACATGGTTGTGCTCGTATTTGAATTCTGAACACTTTCTCTTTTTACACCAAGGTCTAGTTCGGACCTAAGTGCTTCAAATTTGATGATCTTTGAAAACTGCTCAATTCTGCCTCCTCCACAGCTTGGCAAAAGTCTTCAATAAATAGTTGTGAGTTGTATCTATAACTCGTTGAGCTATGTAGCTCAACGACGAGCGCATTGTTTTGTGACCCGATGGTCACGAGGTCGACACCCCTTCCCCTCATCTCTGTTGACCGTTTAACGCATTGTGGGGTTTAGTCCCACATTCTTGACGTGGGAGACTAAATAGGGGTGTATATTGGGAGGCCCGCCCTATCTTGTCGTGGTTGTGGCCACACTGTCCGCCTTTTGTTTCTCGCCACGTGGGCTATGGCACTTTGGTTGTTGAAACTACCTGCTGGGCCGAGTTGTTGTTAGTCACGTGGGTGGCGAACTAGTCTGGTGGTTGGACCGCCAATGTGTTGGCCGAGTCATATGTTGCCACGTGGGTGGCGAGTGCATGGTTTAAGCTGCCCAATTGGGCCAAGCTATACGCTGCCACGTTGGTTGTGGCCTATGCATTGTTTAAACGGCCTTGCCAATAGTGATCCGATCAAGTTATATGGCGGTCAACCCAAACAAATAGGAATTCGGCCGAGTGGTGAGGAGATAATGTCGAGTTCGTCGAGCTATATGGTAATATGTTGATCCATCAAGCTGTAAAACCGTCCCCGCCATATAATAACTTAGCCCGAAATGTGGGCAAGCAATATGGAAAGATATGGTCGACTCGGTGGGGAGTTGACCACCCCACCGAGTTGTATGGAAATGAATGTTGAGTTGCATAGAATGAATGTCAAGTTGCATTGAATGAATGCCGAGCTACTTCCCAACTCGGGTGAGCTAGGGCCAATGCAATGCAAGTGAATGCACAATTCAAATACCTGCAATAATATCTCGCATGCAAGGTATATAGACATATAGTGGCAAATACAAGCAATTGCTCATCAATGGTGATATGAGTCGGAGGCCAAGGCACCCCTCCGTTAAAAGAGTGTGCCGAACTTGGCTGAGGGCCCCCAACCAACAAATAGCGGGGCCCACCATTTCGCAAACGTGGTTTAAGACCAAAGGCCTAAAACACAATTTTTTTGCTCTTCATATCAACTATGCCACTTGTCGCATTCTAATTCATCCACATCAGCAGACTGTGCGCAGTCTCGAATTTTACCTGTTGGCCAAAAATTTCAGCGGATCATAACTTCCGCATACGAGCTCCGTTTTTCGAGTTCTTCGTATCGACGGAAAGCTCTCAGACGCTCTACAACGCTGCAATGGTTTAGGTAGATTTAGGGATCATATGCACTCATAATATCCTCCAGATCACTTATGGAAAATAGTCATCGAAGGATGAATGGAGAATTAGATTATTGCATGTAGTTTAACAATACACAAAAATAAGATATCTAAATATTACTTGTTTTGGACTAAACTAAAACAAAGAATTAGACATGTTTGCATTATTTCAATTATCTAAAAGATATATAAAAATAAGTGCATTATTTCAAATATCTAAAAGATACATAAAAATTAGTGCATTCTTTTAAGATTTTAACAAGTTTGTACTCTAATTGAAAAACTATTCCAAAGTAGGTTGTATTCAAATGTAATTGTTATACCAAAGCTTGAACTACTACAATATATTTTGACCAAAGTACAATCAACTGTCAAAATATTGTGGTGCGGTTTGAATGAGTTGAAATATCGAGTTGGAGCCATTGAGCAAGGCATATAAGGACTTCAATGTTGTTCCTTTGAGAAAATCATGGGTTGCTTTATGTGTGCAAGTGGTTCTTTTTGCTGATACCATTCCTTTATTTGATGTTAGGTAAAGCCTTTTTGTTTTGGCGAGGTTAATGAACCGCCTTTTTGTAACATATATTCCACATTACATTGATGTCCACATTGATCCGAGTATGTAAAGGCCCTATTCCTTTGTCGAGGAGAGCCTCCCCCTCCTAATGATTGAATCATTAATGCGATTTCAAAAATGGAGGAGTTGGTCCTGTTAAAATATAGAGCTATAGAGCGTTATATAGAATGTAATGTTGTTCTAGGCAGTTAAAGAGGTTGTAACCAAACAACCAAATGTAACTAAATGCAACTACCTCTTTTATAATAAATTCACCCCCGCCTCGTGTCATTTGAGTAGTGCAGTTTGCCTTCTCTAATTCTTTCTTCTCTTTGCATATGCTAACATTGGTATCAGAGCGATTTACCCGAGGAAGCCCTTGAAGGGTACGGGAGTTTGACACAGAATTCGAGGAAGCCCTAACAGGGCACGAATTGGAGGGAGGTTAGGGCATTTGAGGGAAAGAAGACTGATCTTTGAGTCACTGCTTTGACAGAAAAGACTTTTATTTCAGTTCGTTGTTATCTTGTTTGTTTAGGAGAACTCGTGGGCAGTTCGAAGTTGTTTGAAGGCAACCAGGAGAATCATGGGTTCCTAGAACCTGTCATGTGAAGAAAGAATTAGAGAAGGCAAACGCACTTGCTCAAATGATACTAGGGTGAATTTATTATAAGAAGAGGTAGTTACATTTAGTTACATTTGGTTGTTTGGTTACAACCTCTTCAACTGCCTAGAACCGCATTACATTCTATATAATGTTCTATAGCTCTATATTTTAACACCCCCTCTTAATGACTAAACCGGAAACAATACCAAGTTTTTCCCGAAGTTTTACAAATTTCCTAAAGCCCATATGTTTAGTCATTACATCTACAGAGTGGGGCATAGGTTGTACTTTAAATCCAATGAGTCCATGATTGTGTTGCGGTTGTCGAATGAAGAAGAACCGCAAAACAAAATTGTCCCATGAACAGAGGATATGGCAAGTGGTCCATTGGTTATTTGTTATGTGATTCATTGACCGCTGATGAATCACCAATAGGCCGAGAGTGTCCATGATCATATTTTTACGCCACCGTTCTTGTGGATTTTCTTTGCAACGTATTTGCTTTTGATGTCTTTCTTTTCCACTGGACGTGTGCCCTCGTTTTTCTTTGCTCTGCCCCTCGCGCTGGTATTTTTTTCTGCTGCAAAAGATCATACTTCCGCTTCCGGCAATCCTTCTTTAGGTGCCCAACCTTGTGACAGTAATAGCATGTGACCTAATACCAAGTGGAAGACTCACCAGATTGACGTTTCCACTTTCCCTTTGACTGAGTGACAAGAGCACTCTCTGAATGGTCACAATTAGATTCTGCCTAAAGTTGTCTCCGCTCCTTTTGCAACAGGTAGGAACTCACCTTGTCAAACGTGAGTGTTTGACTTTCAGCCATTAAATGGAGTGCCTCCACAAATGACTCATACGAAGAAGGTAAGTTGTTCAAAACCAAAGCCACCATATCATCATCGTCCACCTTTTTGTTGATGGAAGATAATTGGTCTTGAAGGTCTTTCATCCGAAGTAGGTGCTCAGACAACGATCCATCTTGTAACTTTACGGAAAAAGAGCATATTCTTCAGGTATAAAACCCGACTCTTTTCTCAAGGCGTCGATATTTATCCCTTAGATCGCCCACAACGCGTGCTTGCCCGCAATGGCATTCCGCACTTCCGGTATCATATCATCCGACACCGACAACTTGAGAAGCAATAACGCTTCCTTATGACGTTTGTCATAATCCTCGAAGTTCGTCGTTGGTTGACTTTCACTACCCGTGATTATTTTATCACAATCACGAAACTCCGCAACCATTAAAATCTTATGACTCCAAACATTGAAATTAGTGCCCGTTAATTTTTGTGTCTCCGACAAAGTCAAGTGTGAAATATTTGCCATTTTATTATTCCAAAGTAACAAATAATAAAATAATAGTTTGCCACACAAATAAAGTAATATATTATCCCACCAAGTATTACTTATTCCAACAAGTAATATTAAAATTAATTGATCCAACAAATCGTATGAAATTAATTATGCAAAGGTGAATACCTTTGTGGAAAAATAATATTATTTCAGGGTATTAATTCACCAACCTTTCAAAAGCATAGAAAACAATTATGCCTTTGTCGTGACTCTGCCTGCCACGACTTTGCCTGCAACCAAGATGATTTTCAAGGCACACGACTTCATGTTTTCCTCTCGTTTGCCCACACAACTCAGGCTACAGGATTTGCGACTCCCTCCAGGCTCACAACCACGAACTAGCCACGATTTTTGGTTGTTTTGCTCAACGTATTCCTTCAAACTGGATTTGCGATGGGTTTATTCCACAAACCACGACTTTTGCCTTCGAACTACTCATACGATGGTGCCCACAAAGTTTTCGATTTCATGACTGGTATGTTTCATTTACTGCAAATATGTATTTTGAATCGAGTACTAGCTGATGGAGAATCACTTGCAGTAGAAGGGATAGGAGATATATGCATTGTATTGAATAATGCTCATAAATTGTTGGTACAAAATGTTAGATATGTACCTTCTTTACAAAAGAATCTTCTATCTATTCATCAATTGACTGAAAATCCCAATATTTCTGTGGATTTTTGTGGAAAGAAGTGTGTTGTCTTTGATGTCAAACAGAGACGGATAATTGCCCTTGGTATTGGGGAAGGTGGTCAGTATTGGCTTGTTGATCCGGTTGCGATCAACATGAATGCACGTGTGGAGGACAACTCCACCATTCAGGATGTGCAGGAGGCTGCAATGCCTTGGGAGGAAGCCATTCCTCACAAATTTGTTGACTTGGATACAGTCAACCTACATGCACCTATTGTGGAGGGAGTATCCACTATACCAGATGTACGGGAGGATGGATTTCCTCATTCTAAAGAACAATTTGTTGTGGACGGAGACTCCACTATTCCAAATGCACTGACGGTGCATGGTGAGATGGCATGCCCAACCACTCACTCAAAGGTCCTTGCTCGAAGGACAATAGAGCATGAACAATTTGCTCATTGTGTTGTGAAGGATCTTTCCCAACAGAGGGGGATAGATGAGCAAATAGATGAGGAGTTGATTCTCACTCCTACCACTGTTGAGACGGAGATGGTTATTTCTCCTACTATTGCGGAGTTGGTTCTAACTCCTACTGCACAGATGGTCACATTTCTCTTATTGAGAAAGTTGGATGAGCACTACATGGTGTTGCAAGGACATGATCGAGGTGACTTTGATTGTAGGATAACTGAGTCTCTGTATAGACTCCAACAGGCTACACAAGCTTGGAACAAATTTTTCAATCCACTTCTCCAAGGTTCTGATTTCAGCACTCTGGAGATGGGGCTGACACTCTCAGCCATTGGTGATTCATCATTGGTCAATGAATCACGTAACAAAGAACCAATGGACCACTTGCCATATCCTTTGTTCATGGGACCAGATTTTTGTTTTGCGGTTCTTCTTCATTCGACAACCACAACACAGTCATGGACTGCTGATTTTAAAGTACAACCTATGGCACAATCTGTAGATGTAATGACTAAACATATGGGCTTTAGGAAATTTGTAAAATTTCGGGATAAACTTGGTATTGTTTCCAGTTTAGTCATTAAGAGGGGGTGTTAAAATATAGAGCTATAGAGCATTATATAGAATGTAATGCGGTTCTAGGCAGTTGAAGAGGTTGTAACCAAACAACCAAATGTAACTACCTCTTCCTATAATAAATTCACCCTGCCTGTATCATTTGAGCAGTGCAGTTTGCCTTCTCTAATTCTTTCTTCTCTTTGCATATGCTAACAGTCCCAAATGGGCTGGAGAAGAGCAACTAAACTTTTTCCATTCGTGATTGTTCTATGTTCTTTATTGGCTCGGTATCCCCAGCACATGATCGATGATTCCCAGAAAAATTTATCCATCAATGGGTGACAAGGAATTCCCTCTCCCGAGAAAGGAGGGAGAGGGGGCCTTCACACCTCCTTCACATTTATCAGATGATTTTTCCACTATGCCAATGATCCATGAAATGTCAACAATGCTATTCTTATTTAGGCCATATGTTGTCATTTTTAAGAGGTTTCAGAGTATTGTTGCCCAAATGTGCAAGGAGTTCCTATTTAAAACTGTTAATAAAGCAATGCCGAAATGAAGGTGTATTGTGCAGCATCAACATCTTTGTTAAATAGGAAAGAGAGGGAGTAGCAGTGGCAAACATCAGCAAATTATATCGAGTAATATATGTGATTTTAATAAGAGAACCTACTGTATTTCAGTGATTTAATTCACTAAACCTGGTGATTTTCTTAATGTAAGTAAAAAAATTTGCCAAACTTTGATCTTTATTGAACAGATTTGGCAAGTCCGTAAACAGAGCATGTGACATACATATACCTATGGTGGGATTTCATTCCATTTTAATACCTCTCATCCTCTGATGAAAGAATGAAAACAATTGTAAATGCAGGATGGGGTTTGGACAGACATATCTTATCAGAAATGCAAAGAAATCTATGCACAGATATCTTTGACATTAAAGGTTTTCAAAATCATCATGACCAGTGTTAGTGTATCAAATAAGTTCATGACAGGATGGTCATAGGCAGAAATAAGTTCAATGTTTTATTAGGATTGCATTATTAAATAAGATTATGAAATATTACTATATGTTTGAAAATTAGGAAAAGAATTGTTTGCATGGGATGTCTGGCTATATACCCAACATTAAATAAGATTTTCAAGATATTTATTGAGAGAGCCTCTGTTTCTTCTTGTTTAACATTGTCCATGTGTTCTGTAGAACTTGTACATTACAATTACGCACACATTGCATTCTGTACATAGTTATGTTTTATGTTCAGAATGGTTTCTTGTTGAGTAAATATACGGTTACAACACATGACATGATCTGCTTTTAAAAGTGGACCCTGCAGATCCATGCTTCAATATGATAGATCAGTGGATTGGAACTACTTTTTGTTCCACGAGGGTACACATCCCATATGTTTTTAGCTTGTCCCACATATCAGGGTGTCGTTTCAGAACCTCGGGACGGTAGGAAACGACCCTTCCCGTCCCCAAACTTAATGCAATTTTTTTTTGACGTCTGGGGGCGTCAAAAAAAATAATAGGGACGGCAGGGACAACAAGGGGCGGCAGGGCGTCCCGATGGTTTAGGGGACTTCTAAAAGTCCCTTGACCGTGGTTCTCAGGGACATCCAGCCGTCCCCTAATGCACGACAACCTTTAAAAAGGGAGAGGTTTTTTTAAAACACACTTCTAATTAAAATTAAAGCAATGTCCATGGAATTTCCCACAAGGACCCTCACTTGCATTTCTAATGTGCCCTTGAGACTTTTAAGAAAAGTTAGTAGCCGTGCATAGTGCCTTGAGACTTGTTCAACAAACTCCTGAGTATCGTCGAAGTTTTAATAAAGCAATGCAGAAAAGCACTCCAGCCGCACGTTGGGATGTTGATCCCGAAAATGTTTCACAAATTGATGAGGAGGCAGGTCATTTCAATAAGTGGGATTGGTTGGCATTCCATTGGATGAGGCAACCCCTCATAGTTTCAAAAACTTAGACTCAAGAGTCTGATTTTGATGCCACTTTAGCAGAGTTTGATTAGGGGCAGTTATATATTTTCATTTTGATTTTCTATGTTTCAGACATTTTGTTTCCCTTGGGCATTTCATTGTAATTGAAACTTGAATCTTATGTGCAATCTCAATTCAGCTCCAGTTTTATGTATTAAATTTTTTTAAGTTTTATGACGTGTATGATGAATGCGTTATTAAGTTTATCAATGTGTTATACCTATCATTATATGATTATTCATATGAATATTTGAAATTTGAAATTTCCTATATTTTTAAGGTTAAATCTTATGTGAAATCTCAATTAAACTCTAATTATATTTATTAAGGTTCTATATTGTGTGTGATGAATGCTTTAGCAATGTTATCATATGAATATTAGAAATTTCCTATATTTTAAAATTTTCCTTATTTTTTAATAGCTGTCCCCTGCCGTCCCCTAAAAAAGGCCTAAAAAAAATCCGTCCCAGAAACATGTCCCTGCTTTTAAAAGTCCCTGCCATCCCGTCCAAACTTGGTGGAGATCAGTGGAAGAACTACTGGGAAGGCAGCAAATGTTTATAGTTATTTATACCAAATTCTGAGATTTATCATTTTTTATTCATGATATCCTATTTCAACTTTGTAAGAGCAAAGCTGACTTGTTTATTGTCACCTGCTAAATGAAGAGTACGTCATTATTGTTAACATATGATATTACGATGCATGTGTTTTAAATACTATATGATATATAAAAGGCCCCTATACAAAAATCCCTTTTCCTTAGGCCTACAAATTACTTTTAATTTGTATTTTGCATCCTTTTTCTTCTTGCTGCACACCTTAATTATCAATCTCTATCCCAATAACCAATCTCTATTCTTCTCATGGTGAGGGACAGATGCAGTATGTCTTCAAGGTTTTACGTGTTAGCAGATTCATTTCCTTTTACTCTATGCTATTTAGTACACTTTTTTAATCTAATATGAGCTATAATGCAAACCTAAGAATATAAAAATGCTTGTTGCTGGGTATTGAAGAATCTTATAACCTATAGGTAGTTGTTGGAGCAATTCTCTCATATCGACAGAGATCATTGCTGGCTTTGAAATTAGTTTGTGATGTCTACAGGTGGTTGTAACCATATGGTATCGCGCGCCAGAGTTACTTCTTGGGGCCCGGCATTACACAAGTGCTGTTGGTATCCTTTTTCATCAGCAATTTTGGGAATTACTTTTTTCCTTTAAAAATTTAGAAATCCCTATGCCCAGGTTATGTTCCTTAAACTGTTGAAAGACATGTGGGCTGTAGGTTGTATTTTTGCAGAATTGCTGACACTGAAACCACTTTTTCAAGGTGTGGAGGTCAAAGTTGCACCAAACCCTTTTCAGGTGTCCAATTGTATTTTCTACACAAATTCGCAGGCAATAGAAACAGGTTTTCCGTTTCGAGACTGTCACAAGTATAACTAGCCTAGCCTGAATTTTTCTTGATGCTTCTTTTCTGATTTACATTTATATACCAAAGTTAGACTTAGTTGTGTTGTCTAATATAGCTATTATTACCTGCAGCTTGACCAACTTGACAAGATATTTAAGGTCTTAGGTATGAGATGACTGGAAGTTTTTGCGTACATCCTGCCATTTCTGTTAACATTGTTTATATTGCATTCTTTAGAAGTATCTGTACCAAATCTATGATATGTTTACTGATGCAGGGCACCCAACACCAGAAAAGTGGCCAACGTTGGTTAATCTACCACATTGGCATACAAATAAGCAACATATTCAAGGGCACAAATAGTGAGTTCCATCAAGCTCTGCCTGAGAAGCATCTGTGGTTCCTGTTAAAGGAAATACATTGTATGAAATGGAATATTATGCATGGATCTTTATTAAATACTTTATCAACTATTGTGACCCATTTCCGTCTTTTAAATGATAACTGTCTGTTTTTGTGTCAGTGAGAATATGGGCTTACATAATGTTGTTCATCTTCCTCAGAAAAGCCCTGCTTACGATCTCCTTTCAAAGATGCTTGAGTAGGTGCTTTTTGGATTTATTAATTCAATTTTTCTTAATTTGTTGGTTGTATTGACCTTTTTATTTTTCTAATCTCTTGTTCTAATAATTGTATACTGCTTGCAGGTATGACCCTAGCAGGCGTATCTCAGCAGCACAAGCTTTGGAGCATGAGTATGATTTTATTTTTCCTTTTTTGCTTGGAGTTAGGCTAAATCTATATTGCTTTACCAATTTAAAAGCATATCCGGTTATACAAAAAGATTATATTTCATTTTCCATTTGAAAAGGGTATCAGGCTATACCAAAAAACTTATCGGGGGCTTCCGATATTTCATAACAGACCAAGTGAAGTCCAAAATGCTTACAAAACATTTACCATGCACCATTGTTGACATTTGAACTTACAAAATGGAAGCACACACAACATAACTGTAATGGAAACTGGATGAAATTCAGCAGTAGCCGTTAGCCAGGGTAAGCCTCAATGGATTGATGACCATTCGCTACCAATGAGGAATTGCTTTTCATCCCACATCAAGGTGATTGGATTTGCACCAATGGAAACCATAAATTTCATCCTCAGTAAGAGTAGATGATAGATCTCTACTTTTACAGATCAGAAAAGTTCTTCGAATCTCCTGGTCCGTTTTAGCTTATGATCCAAACGAGTCGCACATACATCCTAACTTGTGGAAGAATTTGCATGGACTTTTTGTAAGCTTGTATAGCACCATCTTGTATTCCTTCAGTTTGTTGACCATATGTTCGTGCTATCTGCATTGGTAGAAGTGCAGCTTATTCAGATGATCGGTGTTAGATGTTCTTGTTGGTAGTGTCATTTCCAGTTCTTGGTTAGGCTGTGAAACTTGTAAGAAACTGAGATTTACCCAAGGCTTTCCCAGAGTTTTCTGTATCCTTAAATATCCATTGATGCTCGACTCCCCTTGAGATGAATCTTATATTTTCTTCCTCTGTCTAGCTGACATCATGCAAATATTCTTTATTTTCTTCTTTGTTTCTTGGATTCTCCTATCCGTCAGTGTTCTCCTGTAAACTTTCCCACCGTAGCCTTTTATCTTTGGCTCCCTGCTTTGTCTACATATTATTTTCTAGAGTAGATTTGGGCCTGACTATTTCCTCGCTTGCATTTTCTTGTGGTTTGACACCTGATTTGGCTTCCAGCTTGATATAAAAATTCTATTTTGAACCCGCTTCTTTGTTTAACCTGTTTGGAATCCTGTGGTAAGCACTTGATGCAAAGCTGATATTAAGTTGTGTCCCAAATAGCCTGTATAATACACAGTGGCGCACCACCTCTTCAAACACTAACCTTCCTCCATCTTTTTTGGAAAATGGTAAAAGTTGGGGGTTTTGAAAGGACCCGCATCCTTGTACAACAAGCCCTAAAGGCTAGATAAATCAATTAAGCATAACAGAAAGAAAGCCCCCAACAACAAAAGGGGGAAGGCCAAACAGGCATACAAGAACAAAAAGAGAAGAAAAAAACAGAGATAATACAACACACATTGCTGCAGCTGCAACCAAATTACCTAGTAGAATCCCTTACATGGGATCGTAGTTGCATTGTAGGCAGAGAATAAGCATTCTTTTTTCTTTTAACGACTGTCCAGTCGTCACTCCTATTAGGATCCGCATTTTCATTTGAGTGAGTTGGAAGCCGAATCGTAGAGGAAGCCAAAAGTCCAACCTTGGGCTCCTCAGTCGTGAAACTAGTATTAGCGCAATCAGTAGCAGCACCCCTGAGGCGGTGACAACACTTGATCCACCTTCAACAACCACCGCCGAGGGGGCAGCCGGTGATTGGGTCAAGGAATCCTTTTCTTCACTGACTTGTGTCGAGTCATCTCAGAGATTATTCGTGGTCCTCATCAATAAACAAAAGGTTTTGGTGAGAATCCTTCCACCAAGAGACCTTTTCATTTTTAAATTTCTGCTTTACTATCTGACAATCTGAAGCAAGATGTCCTAGGTCAAAACATTTTTTGCATCTGAAGGGCAAGCCTTCATAATCAAGGGGTTGTGACCAAACTCTATCTAGGACTTTGAGGTCAATAGAAGCAGGTAGATCAAGCGAGGTATCCAAATCCACCAATATTCGAGCGAAAGTAGTGTGAGTGAAGGACTCTGTTTTGGAATCAATGGATAAAACTTACCCAAAGCATTGCCAATAGCAGTCAAACTTTCCTCTCCCCAAAACTGCAGCGGGAGATGAGGTAAACGAATCCAGATCGGTTTAACATTGAAGGTAAATTGAGTGGATTGAAAGTTGGAAACCATGGTTTCATCAACAAGTGATGATTCTGCAGTTCCCAAATCTTGGAGAGGATGGTATCCCTATCATCACCGGAGAAAAAAGCCACAATAAAAAAACCCCTAGCACAAGGGTAAATGTCAATCCTACTTGAAACAAGAGGACACCAGTTCGTAGAGATCCACTTGTGGAGGAGTGGAAGACTAGGCCAGAGGCCGTTAAATCGGCAGATCAAACCCTTGGAGGAGAAAAACTCTTCACCTCAAGCATCGAATCCCCAAGGAGACCAGGGAGTAAATTTAGCATGCCACAACATAAGAAAGCTTCCCAACAAAGGGGAAAATAGTCCCCCTGCTGCCATCAAAACCGCCTAGGAGAAGAGGAGCCAAATAGGCTCGAGGGGCACCACTGTAGTAGGAGCGCCGTCGCTACAAGCACCGCTGCCACCCAAACCAAACCCCCCAGAAACTAACCCGCCCACGACCCTACCACCAATCTAGTTGCAGCAGTAGCTGTAACCACGAGTCGTGAGCATCCATCGTTGCGGCTAGGGTTTCCAGCCCGAAAATAGCCGGGAGAATTTCGGGAAGAGCCATAACTTTGACCCAAAAAGATGTGGAAGTGGACGCCCTTACCTTCCTCTATCTTAAGATAGCCTAAGACAGGCTAATATTTTTTTGGTTTTTTAGCAAATCCATTGACATGATTAAAATATATTTGGGTAAAAAGTGTTAAGGTTGTCCACCGCTTATTACGTTCCCTTTAAGTGCGTAATGAGGATGTGGAGGATTAGGGATAGAAATTAATAATTTAATTTATTGATCATTATTTTGGATCTTCGTGATCATTTTTCAAAACCTTTTGTCCAAGAAGGCCCCCTTGTAACTTTATGAATCACTAGTCTATCCCCCCTACGTACAATCCAAATCATAACATGCTTCTAATGTTCTATTTATAATCAATTACTATGGGAGCTCTTTCCTAGTTTGACAATACTAATGACACTAGAATATAACTAGCAATTGCATTTGAGGTGCAAAAAGCGCCGGATGGGATGCAATTGTGATGTTTTTATTGATTTTCCCTATCATGTAGCAGGCGATGTGATGCTTCTGAGGTATGTGTCATTTGTTGATACGTCTTAATGTTTAAAATTGTGCTGAAGACTATATCCTAGATGCTTGTTGATTCCATTCTATAAATTGGTTTTCGATTATTTCAAATAGATTGGAGAAAACCCATTTCATTAAATTGACAAATTCGTAAAATCTTAAAAATATGCCTAAGACAGAGCACCTTTATGACCGATTATCAGAGAATGTCAACCATGTAGACATAATGATCCAAAGTGACCAAGAATGTCAACCATGTAAGCATAATGATCAATTCTAGGTGTATTGCTATAAGAGGCACTCATCCCATTGAAGTCTTTATAGCCATCACCACCAAACCTGCATGGCTGCATGCGAGTAAAACAAAAATGAAGCTTGATAGTCCGGTGTGTTCCATGGCACTTCAAAGAGTTTGATAAGAAGAGTGCAATAAGACTCTGCGAGAAAAACTAAAGAAAAACCATCTAATAAAGAATAATTAAACAATTTTTGATTGTGTCGAAAAGTTCTTGTGCCTTGTGCATACTTACACCTTTTGCATACATATCTACAACGGCACTTGCAACTACATGTAACATACCATGTTTCAAAGCTCCTATTTTGGCATAGGCTAGGATTATTCTAGCAAGGTGAACTTATCAAGTTGGAAACCTGCTCGTTGCATTTTTTGAAAGAGTCAATGTTTTGTGAGGATGTCAATGTCTTCTATAAGATGCAATTATGATATTTGGTCAGATGGTTACAAATAACAAATCAAAAAATATATATTTTAAAAAACCTCATTGACAATCTGCTAAATCTAAAATTATCTTTCATAACAAAACACTGAATTGAATGCAAATACAGAGTTAATTGAGCTGCTATCGTTATTTAAAGAAAATGTGTCATATCGACAACATTTTTGTTTTGGTTTCGAACCGTTGCCTTGCCATTGGCCTAAGTATTTGAAACCCTAGGAAATTACACTAGCAAAGCCTCGCAGTGGTGACCGGCTTCATTCTTTTCACCATAAAATTGGGAATCTATTGCTGTACATGATTTTTAACATGCACGTGATTACAATTGATAGAAAGATGCATTTGTCTTCTAGTTAAGCCATTGGCCTGTACAATGGTTTAAACCTATGTTACCAGGGTTTGCCCCTCACCCTCCCATACCCCTGGATATGTACCCGGTGCGAATACGTGCTGAATATAGTATTGATATGTCTCGGTACGTCCAGGTACATACGGATATGTCCCGGGTAGGTTTTGACGTGCCCGAGACGTGCCTGGGACATACCCGCAGGTTGGGCAGTGGGGGCTCTAAAAAGTTTTATTTTATTGACTCAAACAAACTTCAGTTTTATTGAGGACTAGACTAGGAGGGCATGACAACCACAAGGAAACCTGGAGATTGTTTAAAATCCCTCTAGTTTATTGAAGAGAAAATATTCAAAGGATATCAAGAATGTTTGAGGTAATTAATTGGGATCCTTGCAATTTGCCAAGGAAAGAATCTTTTCATAGATTTTTGGACATATATCTGAGCCTCCATACAAATTATTTATGAGATCAAATCTCGGGTGATCTTCAATACTAATAGAAAAATTTGGAACCGCAAATTGCATAGCTTAAAGTTTCAAAGAGCATCCTTTCCCAAAAACTACCAAGGCACAACATTGACTCCTTCCCGCATCCTTAAGGAGGATTAGAAGGTGATTTTGGATAATATGAATGCAAGAACCAACCATTGGACTGACCTCTTTAGTTATCATTGGCAGGTTAGAGTCAATCTCATTAAATAGGTCCTTTAGGAGCTCCCTATATACATCTTTTATGGCCACCATCGCAACACAAAAATTAATCTCAAAGGAAATGGATGAAACACAAAAAAGTACAATATTCGCATATCATAGAAAATGTAAAATCTTAAGCATATTGAATGTTTTGACCATTGATTGTGCTATATTTTTCAAGTTTTGTATTTCTTATGGACAAAAATGATTAAAATGAGTATATGCATAAATTATATATATAATATATATGTATGGACGTATCCAAGACGCATTGTACCCAAGGGTTTTTTAAAATTGATGTATCTGCGGATCGAACCCGTATCCGTATCCTGGCAACATAGGTTTAGACAAGACAGTCTCCATGATTCTCGAAATATGTCGGGGCTCAAAGGAGCTTCACTACAGATAGCCATTGCTTTGTAGTGAATTTCCACTGCTGGTCATAGCTTCAAGGCCCCGCATACGGCCCAACAACTCTACCCAACTCTAAGAACCCCCTACCTCCTGCGACTCTTCTCTCATTGTTTTTTAAACTTTCAGCAACAAAGACACCAGCGACACTACTTTAACACCCTTGGGAACCTTTATGGCCCCCTGCATCCTATAACCACATGTAACATTTGTCGCAGAGCTTTGGGTCCTTCTTTGTTCCGCGAACAGACTTAGTAGAAACATAGACATCACCACTGCCTTGGGTGATTTGGGCCTTCCAAAGTCCATCCTCAGATCACCGACCTGATCTAAAAATACAAGGGTATTAGATCAAATCTGCAGATCTGTGGGAAGATGATATAACTGTAGAGAGTACAGCTCTGCCGCCTATCAAAAGCGTAAAGATGAGGGCCTTCTCAGCTATTTCTGTAAATAAGTCAACACAAAATGCCAGTAAACAAAAGGAAACACTAAATTGATTTTCCAATGTTCCACCAGACGTTACCTGCAATAAATTCTAAATGTGATATAGAAACTGTTCGTGAACAAGTGGAGAAGAAACACATAAAAAATAAATACATATTTAAAACACTGAATTCTTTCAATTGTCAAGCCAGTCCAGCCATGCACGATGAAGTTGTGGTCTTAGCCTGGTCCTGTGCTAAATAAACAAGTGCGCCATATATTTATAGAACATATATACTTTTCCCAATCAAAATACAGATAGATATAATATGAAAACATAATTGTTAATTTCTGTGATCCTCATTGTAGAAAGCACTATTGTGAGATATTAATAAAGATTTTACAAAAACCAAGAGAGTTCAAATTCATAAAAAAAAAAGCAACAAGTCATGCATGCCAAACTTGTATATTACAGAATTATGACAAAAGAATGATATGAGAAAAACTAAAATCCAGTACTGGAAACTTGTAGCATAATGGCATAGGCCTCCACAAACTATTGCCTGAAGGTTTATATTACATATTTTTATTAATATCTTCAACAGATGTTTTCTACACAGACTGCCTTGAATTCAATTCTTTTGAAAAGTATCAGAACCAAAGGACTGGTCCTGTAACTGTTCCACCACACAAATCCTAAAAACTGGTCCTGCAACTATTAATAATCCATATTAAGAGTGGAGCTTGCATGCACCTAAGCTAAGTGCTATCCTGCACTTCTCTCAGAAATTCATCCTTTAGAAGCTCTGCAGCAGAAGGCCTCACTGATACTTCTGCCAAACATTTGTCAATAAACTGTCTCACTTCTGGATTGGTAACCTTTTCCAATGTAACTGGCCTCCAAAAGTCACCTTTTTATAAATCCCAGCAATACTATGACACTCACTATAGGGAATGTCAAATATAATCATCTTCACCCTGCACATACCAAAAGAATAGATATTCACCAGCTCATTGTAATCCTTTTCAAACAATTTTGGAGCCATGAAATCAGGTGTACTAATGAAACAACTTTGCTTCCATTATGCTTTGATGGATATCCGTGGACTACTCTAAAGCTCCTATTTTGACAAAGCCTGGGGCTGGGAGGATGCTGGAAAAGGTTGCGGAGTCTGGATTTACCACTGCCAATTGCATTTGCTTGAAAGTTTCCAAGGTCGTTTCAACAAATCCATTTTGTGCATATCCTGCAATCATTGCAGTCCATGGAGACCACATTTCTCTCTCCCATGATGTCAAACAGTTCACATGCCATTTGCTTGCTTCCACAATTTGCATTCATATCTACCATAGCACTTGCAACTAAAACATCTGACAAAAGTGAGTTCTCCATAATGCTTTAGTGGATGTCCTTACCCTGTTTCAAAGTTCTTATTTTGGCACAGGCTGGAAGTATGCTAGCAAAGGTAGATGGAAAAATCAACAATTCAGGACATGACTGCAATGTAGTAAAACCAACATGCTATTGAAAATGGTAAAAAAAGAAGCTTGAAATTTGATAAGGAAAAAACCTTTTGATAGCAGGGTTAGAACAGGGCACCAAAGGTCTTTCCAGGCAAGCTCAATTCAGTGTTGGAGCTCCAACAGAGATGATCTCTTGCCCAGAAATCTGCCCATAGTGAACAGCCACAAAACAGGAATAAACCCCAAATAAAGGGTTGAAGATACCTCGGATGGTGCGTTCATCGGTAGAGCACTGCTCTTTTACATTTTGTAAAGGGCTACATCAGGAGGCCAATGAAGTTCCTCCTGCCGCCCCCAAAATGACCTGGCTCACAGAATGTACAGCCACATGACTGGGACTCTATCTTTCCTTCAGTCAGTTATCTCTCATTGGAAAACCGTAAAAACCCTCTCCGGCGAGGGATTTGAACATCAGATGCCCATTTTGTTAAGGAATATGAGCTCCTCATTTTTTTCTCTCTTGGCATTTTACTGCTTGAAGAGGCATCCGGGGCTACATCAGAAGGAGGCTTGTCTGTTGCCATTCCTAACCTTGTTGCTGTTAAGGGTTGCTAGTCGATTCTGACCACTATCCACCGCCTTCTTTTTATTCTTTATTTCGATGTCATTAATGTAAAATCGGATCTCTGACTGAAAATTCTATTGAAAAGTATGCTGGATAACCATGCCAGAAAGGCTCGACACTTTCTGGAAAGCTCTCCCAACATAAGCGATGCCTCTGGCGTAAATATCTGTATGCAACTAATATTTGTACTTTTTATAGAGGTTGGACAATGGAGGATTATGCTCATTGTTAAGTGGTACTCTTATATGTCCTTGTTTCATTCTGATTGTATTTTTAGCACATGTTGCATCTACTATTGCTTCTGGGTTAAGATAACAGAGCAGATTGATTTGATATTGGCTTAAGAGTTGCTATGATGTGCAGGTATTTTCGGATGGATCCTTTGCCAGGACGCAAGTAAGTCCCTTGGCCTATTTCCTATAGTTTTGAGAGGTCTTTTCTTGCTGCTGAAAAAGGCTTCTGCTCTTCATCCCAACATTATAGCTGGATGTGTGACCTTTCATCATAAAGTGTTTTCTCATGTGGAATGCACAGCAAACTCCATTTTAGGAATTTAAAAACAAACATGATATCAAAGCATGTTTTGTATTAGAATCTTTAATTTGACCAGGGTAGGGTGTGACATCAATGCTCAGTGCTTAGGCAAAATGCAAAGCAAAATCCATTTTAGAACTGAAGAATTAAACATGATATGAAAGCATGCTTTTGTATTATATAGTCTAAATTTGACTAGGGTAGGGTGTGACATCAATGTGCAGTGCACTTGTTCCTAGCCAACCTGGTGAAAAAGTTGTCTCTTACCCAGCTCGTCCAGTCGACACAAGCACAGATTTTGATGGGACAAATGCCGCTCAGACATCTCAGGTAACATTTTGTGAAGATAATCAAGTTTGTTGGATTTTGTTCAGGTTGTAATTTGGCAATAAATGATAAGCATACATAAAGTTTATATCTTCCCAACAGCTTTTCTCATTTTTTGTGAACCATGTTGAAATTCAGGTATCATCTGGAATTGCAGTATCTGGTTCTCTAACGGTGGGTGCGGTAGCTGCTGTTAGACCTCTGCCTCCACCAATGCAGATGGTGAGTATGCAGAGGATGCAGAATACAAACATGGCTTCTCTCAATTTCGGAGCTCAAGCAAGCATGGCAGGTCCTAACCTTCCTCTCCACCGTGGTCCTCAACAAGCGCATCAACAGGTGTTCTATTCTGTCAAGATTCTCCCATACCATCCCATACAATAATGTGTATGGATGTAAATGATATTTTATCCTATTCCTATGCATTGTTTTTCATTATTCATTTTTATCTGCTGAAACTCTGCTAAACTCATTGGATCATTTGAGCAGGTTCGAAGAAAAGAACCAAGTACTGGGTTTCAGAATACTGGATATCAACCACCACAGCCAAAAAGACGCTTTTAAATTCACTATTGAAGTTTCTAGATGTATATTGAGTGCTTCTAAAGCCACCACATGCGTTCTTCTAGACAGTTGCATGCATCGTAAACAGTTACAGCCTTTAATCATTGGCCTTGACAATGGGGTGCGATCATGAGAGCCATAATCAAATCTCGAATACCAGCCATATCTAATTGGAATGTGATTTTGATGGGTTTTCTAATTATCTTGAACTCAAATTTAGTTACAGCCTTTAGTCTCTAAGCAGAGAGTTTTTCTGCCTGTGTCTGCAAGTTAAACTTTTTTAATCTGATTATTTAATATTTTCAAACCATTGGGATACTATTCCCAAGCAGCAGGGCACTATATGGGATAATTTTATCTCAAGCAGTGGAGCAGTGAGATCAGTCAAGCACATATCCTCTCTGATTTTTGTATTTGAGAATGCAGTCCATTGGATGCTCTGGATGTAAGACTGCCTATGTATTTGGATCAGTCAATATCTTGGGTATTTTAAATATTTTCTAGAGAATTTCTTTTCCTCAAAGAAGACCTACTTATATGACCAGTCTGGAAATAAGATTACCAATTTTCCTTGAGTGTTATATTTGTGGGCACCATTATGTATCCAGTAAGAGTGTAAACATTTTTCTTCAATGCACGATAAATTCACTTGAATGATTCATTTACGGAGTCATGTTTTTAAAGGAAGATCGGGTTTTTGTCCATGTCTGTTTAAATATAAAGTGCACATCAGAAGAGCGGTTGTGCTACGTGTGAAATGAATATGCTCTCTTCTTCGCTTTGTTCATTTGTAAATTAATGCTTAGCCTGTCGTCAACTTCCATGTGTCCATTCTCATGTAATTTAGCATGCAAATGAGCAAAACCATGATCCAACATACAAAGCTAAAAGCAAGCATACTCGTATACTAGAAAGAATGCAAAACTTCTAACAAGCTTGCACGCATTCTTAAAGAATATGCACGATTTTTGTATGATCCTACTTTTGTCATGTATGCAATACTACTAACATGCATGTATGTTTGCATATTTTTATACTTTGTAAACATGCATGTCTACTTTCTACAAATAAATTCAATGCATGTATGTTTGCATATGTTTACTTATTGAAATGGTTCTAAGTTATATATCTTGTCCCTCCTCAAGACAAGACATATGCGAACAATTTGTAGGAGGTGAGGGGCTCCTGCCATCTTCCCCCCCTTAATAGTTAATTTGTGTACCTCTTTAGAAGGGGCACCTTCCATGCTGGCAACATTGTTCACTAGGACCACCGACTCTTGTATACATATTCTTTTGAAGGAAAGATCAGGTGTTTGTCCATTCACAGATTTCTCTTGACCTTAAGAGCGCTGTACAAGTAAACAGCACAAGCATACATGTATACTTAAAAAGAATATGATTACATGAAGCACGGTTCTACCAAGTGGTATCTTGCTTTTGCTTACAATGCATCATATGAAAATCACGAGCAGATGGAACAGATTTACACACCAAAACAATGATATTTTTTTTTTTGATGATTAAACGTTTTGACTGGAGCTATGAACCGGGGTTGAGGGCCCCAACCATACAAAGGAAAAAGAAGAGGAAAGAGAAGGAGGAAAGGAAAAAGAAATTGAAGGGATGGAAGAGGACCATGGAATGGAAGAAGAGCTGATAATAATAGACCAGCCGAGCAGAGCGAAACAGAAAGAAAGGAAGAAGTGAGTGAAAGCCCAAAAGCACAGAAGCAAAGGAGAAGGAAGACCAGCAAATGCCCACGAACACTAAAACCAATGGGAACCAAGGAGCTTCACCCGATAAGGGGCGCCGTATGGGAATATTACATTATATTGTTCATCCGAGATAATTACACATTTATAGGAGAGGATCTATTATAAGGAGTTTCTTAAAACCGCTCACATCTATTATATGAGTTGGTTCAAATAATATACTAAACAACTTTATTAACCCATACATTAAAATGTGAGCACTAACTACACATTTTTCCTAGCAAATCATTTTTAGAAGATAGAGAATAATCTTCTTACAACTTTTGAGTAGGTCTGTGTACGTGAAGAGATCCATGACTTTTATGGGTTCGCACAAAAGATACCCTTTGTGCAGCTCAAAATTTCTTGTGACTGTTGAACGCTAGTGTTTCAAAGTAATATCTTTGAATGGGGTTTTAACATGAGGCTTCTCTCTTTCAAGGCTCTTGCACGTATCTTATTTCTAATATATGCCTTATTCTCCATTTTTACTAATGCTTTCTCTTTACAAGCTATTGACACATTAATCTTTAAGTGTGTGCCTTAAGGGCATATCGAGTGGGGTTGACCTAGTTAGTAGTATTTAATGGTTGTCATTGAGCGTGGCATTGCCCTTACTTTTCCTAGCATGTCTCTTTACTACTTTTCCACTACCTCCTTACTTTCTTATGACCAATTAATATCCTCGGTATTATGGCCTGCACGTTTGTTTATAGCACATTCAAATCCCCTTCAAATCATCTTTGTACTTCTTTTAAGTGTTTTTCTACTTCCATTCTCTCTCCTCTCCTTACCTTTATGCAAGACTATTTGTGGTGACTATATTGACCATGGTCGATGTCGTCTAATAGATCCCTTGTTCTAGTGTTAATGCCATATGTTAAGAGAGTGTGAATTTAAGTAATGTTCCTTTATAAATAGACATCATTATCGTCACTTCTCTTCATCATTATCACATATTTTGTATGCTTTTGCTCATAAATGTGCCCTTAAAGGTTTAGGAGAGCTTATATTTAGAGGTCTACTTTGAAGCATTGGGTTATGACAAGCTGCAAGAATAAGAGTTGCATTGACGAGGTCCATTAAGTCTTTGGAGTATCAAATTTTGTTTTACCTAGGCCTTTTATTTGTCCCTCTCGTGATCCAACCATGACTCTCATGAGGTGCTACTAACCCTAGGGGTTAATGTACCAACAATGTCTTTAGTTCCTTTATGTTGGTATGACTAATTAAGTTTGACGTATCATGTATTAAAACTAGGATAAAGTAGCATATATTTGTCTATTGCATTATTCTTTACAACCCTTGCTTATTATTTGCCACATGACATTACGAACCTTAGTTTAGAAATCTTATAGTAATTGGTTATTGCCTTTGCTCTTACAACCATAGGATATTAGTTAGACCCCACACCCTTTCTTAGACATAGGGTTTAGAAACCTATGTCATAGATACAAGTGTGGACTACGGTCTTCTTGATTTGCATTTATTATGTCCCTTGGAGCTATCCTAGGCTTGTAGGTTGACCCTAGAATGGTCTTCTAGTTATACCTTGATCTATATCATTGAGAAGAGAGGATAATCCTATTGACAATCATAGCTAGCCTATATTTTGGTGAACCCAATAGGAATCTTACTTCATCATTGAGTCATTTTCATGTTCATTTTATCTCCTACAAAACCAAATATTGCAATTTCATATCATACTTGCATTTTAAGCATGGTTTAATATTGTTCTTGAAAATTAACATGTGCCACATTTTCATCAAGACTTTAAAACCTTGACTTCAATATATGGTTAGGCCCTTCCCTCCATCATCCTTGCTTTAGGAAGCCCTTGAGTAAGCTAAAAGCCAAGATTCCCTCATGCATGAGTTCAAAAACCCTAAACTTAAACAAACACCAAAAATACTCTTTTAAGTCCTTATGCGACTTCAAAACCCTAAACTTAAACAAACACCAAAAAATCTTTTAAGTCCTTATGCGACTTCAAAACCATAACACCAACAATGATGAAGTTACAAACACTCATAATCATGGCAATGCTCTCAATCAAACCATACATAAAACCGATACCTTTCAAAGTCTAGCCCCTCCTTAATCTAAAGGAGGCTCCTTTCCTCATCCATCCCACCAAAGGGACTACCATCCCTCTCATAAGAGAAGAATTAAGGAAATGTCTACTTAAGACATTCTCATCCTATGGAGTCCTTTTATCATATTCCCAAGTGGTACAATGAAAATAAGTTTTGTTGGTGCCATGTCAATTGTGGGCATTCTCATGAAAACTATCAAACGTTTAGATCCCTCACCCACATGCTTTCTTGCTTGGATGTGACTTCAATCACGATGCCATAGTAAAGGAAGACATGATGATGTTGTCACATCGTGAGATAAAACTCATCAACACGATTGTCATGATGCCATGCATAAGACTAATGCCTATTTGGATTTTTTTACCATTCATTTACGTGATCATTCAAAGGTTGATAAATCTCATTAGCCCACACATAATAAGAAAAGTTTAAACCTTTCAGTGAATGCCATAACCACCTATAACCCTACTATTGACAACACTGAAATGTAGTTAACAAGCAAGGTATGAAAAAATTCATTGCTTGCATCGATTCCATGTACCTTACTTTTTAGCCTAAGAATTAAAAGATTGTTTAAGCCTATCCCACAAGTTAGAATTCCTTGGAACAGTTTTCAAAAATCCATTTTAAAAAAATATGTTCAAATCAACACCATCAACCACCTTGAACCTACAAGGCCGATGTTGTAATGAGAAAACCCTATTTCTTCCGATTGCATTGGTCATTTTGTTTATGCAAGGCCATACATTTCCTAAGTTTCCTCAACCATCCAATATGGTTGATGTCATATAGTTTGAACAAAAAAATCATCCCAACTTGAGTCCTCAACCTCTCTAGAGATTATTATGGCCGAGATTCTTCAGGCTTAAACTAGCATTTCACAACCTAATTTGAATGAATGAGTTCCAATCAATGAGTTCTCCAAGATTCCAAGTCAAATCCTTTTTTTTGAATTCATAAGAACTTCACCTAAACAACGTAACCATTTGATGTCAACCCTTTTTGACATGAACATTCCTTATCCACAAGCTTTGGGAGAAAATCCTCTCTTGCATGGTTCGGATGAAAGTATACTTCAACAAAGTGAATATCTAATATTCAAACCAATCTTACAACTCCTCAAACCTTATCTCTTTACTTTCCCATTAACTCTATGATCAATGACATACTCTTGTTTTGTGTTAAATACCTTCCTCTCTAGATTTCTATTAAGATAAACAACGTATAAATCAAAAGGGCTCTCATTGACAAATGTTACAACCCATGTTGCTTCCTTGGATTCATCAAATTTGTAGGTTATTCAACCATTAGCCTAAAATCAACCCGAGTCACATGTTAAGGGAATGACCAAAGGAAAATTCTCCCATTAGGTCGTTATTGGTTACCCATCATAATGTCTCCTCACACTGTTAGAGTCAAGGTTATGACATTCAAATTTTCTCTATCTTATAACATTCTCATCGGTTGACCATGGACACATGGATGCACGTTGTCGCTTCATTCACATGTAAATGTATTGAATTCCCCTACCTAGGTTTCATGTATATATAGCATTCAAGAACACATAAACACGTGGAACTTTGAACAATTTAAGCAACACAGAATCTTTAAAATCCTCACTCTCAAGGAACTACCTTGTGTTCCCTTCCAAGTGAATGAATTCTTTAACTACCCCATTGGCTCCCTCCAAGGATATAATATACATCTTGGCTTGTTGGGGGACTCTTGAGACTATCCTTGATTTTGATGATGAGGAGATTGATAAAATCAACCTTAATATTAAACCTCTTATTTTTTTGACTCTATCATTGCACAATTTCCCTTTCTCTACGACCTCGTTCTTGTAAGAAAACAACAAATGTAATCCATGTTATCATTTCTACACTATGACTTCCTCTCAAGGAGATTGCTTTCTACACCTCCTAATGAAACCATCATTGAATCCTTCAACATCGATATGTCTACTTGATTATGATGGAAGTTATTCATTAGATTATCCCTTCTTGTTTGTTTGTGCCCAAGGTAAGAACACAAAAATTTTATGATACCAATAATCTTATAATTTTTCTAACTTTGGTGATCTTAAAGAGTGAGAACCCTTCATTGGTGCATCCTCCCCAAAATCCTTATCATCTACCTTCACCCTAGTGATTGTAATGACCGGGACCCTTCATTGGCATGTATACTATGGATTCCGTGTAATGCAACTTCAACTATATATCAATATCATCTATGTTGAATTTCACTTTGACTCCAAGGGGCAATATTTTTGAGCACGAAGACACTAATTTGATTGATTATGTAAAACATTATGGTTCTCTACCCACATTAGATCTTGAAACAAAACTCATCTTAATTCCTCTTATTTGATCTTCCATCCTTGATCTACCTTTCCAACTTGAGCTTGAACCTAATACTAATATGGTTACTTTAGTTAGATCCCATATCCTTGATATCCTTTGAGACCTAGACCTAACCACTTTGGTTCGTATGGTTATTTCTCCAACCATAAAACCGAATCTTCCTCCTATGAAACCTTTTCTCTCACCCACTATCCATCTATTATAGGCTCCTTCGACGATCTTGTACCATTTTTCATGTGGCATGAGGTGACGTGTCATGAGGTTAAGGATTGTCGAGCTTATATAAAGCACATGAAACAAATTGAAGCATAAGTGCATGAAGAATAGATTAAATGACATACACATCCTCCTTCTTCTCCATGGTAACTTTGTTTACATCATGATCTTTTATCTATTCCAATTCCACTTGTCAACCACCCCATCAATCGTGTCAACCACAACTACCTTCTCCTCCACCTTGAGCTAAATATTTAGTTTCCCTTGACCTTTTATCCTAGTTTCCAATCACATGGACCACACACCTTTATGCACACATTTTTATTCAATTGAGGAACAAATTCCTCTCTCTTAACCTTTTTAGTTAGAGGTGAATCCTACCTTTATCTCTTCCATCCATCCCTTTATGGATGTCATTATGTAGGAGGTTCTCTCTCGAATCTCCACAAACATAAAAAGTTAATGGTAGAAACACATGTATGTGGATTATGAAGGTTAATAGATTATCATGTCTTATATATAATATTGATTAGGAAATATATAGAGACCATACTAGGTCCTACATACAAGCTAATATTGGACTATTAAGTGTATGGTTGTGGATCTAGAAGACGATAATCCATACTCTATCAAAGGTGTAAGATTCCAAAGCCTAAGTCTAGGATAGTGGGGCACTATATTTTCTAGAACCATAGGTTGTAATAGTAGTGATGATAGTAAGAAAGAGCATATGTGTCTATACTAGTGTCGAAAGAATAAACATTGAGGCAAATGCATGCCAACAATCTAAACTAGAGTTGTATAAGCCAAGTGATGGATAAATGCAAGGGTCGATAATAATAATGCAATAGACAAAGAATATACTACTCTATCCTAGTCTATGTACATTACACATCAATTATAAATCATCCAAACCATAATATACATAAAGGAAAAGTAAGGTTAGAGATACTTACCTTCGTGAAGACACCATCAACGTGTTAACCTCCTTGGATTTGTAACACCTTATTAGAGAGTTGTTGTGGGGGATCACAAGAAGGATAGGAAGAATATTTAAGTAGACTAGAGTTAGGGACACAAAAGACTTGGAAAGCCTTGTTGGTGCAACTCCTTTGATTGAGTATACTAGACCCAATGCTCCAAAGATAGTCCTCCAAGTGTAAGGAAAATTAGACCTAAACTTTACGACCTTAAGATAAGCTCATAAATAGACCCGATAAACAATGTTGTGATAATATGAGAAATGATTACAATTAAGCTCTATTTATAAGGGACATAATATGAAGTCACAAACTCTCATACCCGATGACATAATCTAGATCTTGTTGGCAATTAGAAAGCTCTTTCCGATAGTTTTGACCATGGTTGATACCATCAACTTTCAACTACCATCATGAGGGTTGTATGAGGGAAAGGATGTAGGAGGGGTTCAAAACTTGGGAGAAAATGTGAAGGTGATTTGAAGGTGTTGTAACTAGGTGTGATGGAGGATGCAGAGTAGATAGTAAGGAGATGTACCTAAGGCATATAAAACTTCACAAAAATATCTCTCACAAGATTTTACCAACCAACCCCCACTCCTAGTGACACCCTTAAGGCATACACTCAGGGAGATCAATGAAACAATGTCTTATAAATTTATTGTTAGTAAGAGTGAAAAATAAGGTGTATGCATATGCCCCAAATGAATATTATCACATCATAATAGTTTAATGAAAGATGGTATTTTGGAAAAAACATGTAAGACACATTAAAAAAATGTCTCAGTAATGAAGTAATAATAAATTATAAAGATACAAACTCAACCAAACGAAATATAATTATCTTAACTTACCTTTCCATGAAAGTGAATGCATGTTACCTCTTATCTCGACTTGGGAAGGGCGATTTTTTTATTGAATGTGAATGATACAAGACTAAAAGGAGAGGATAAACATGATAGACATACAAAACATATGGAAAAGATCTCATAAGAGGGTGGTAAAAGTGCTAGGTAAGAAACCAATCAACAAAATTAGTAGACCTAAAAGAAATAAGGTGTGAAATAGGTGATTTAAAGGTATAGGTAGGTTCAAATAGTCTTATAAAGAGATGACAAAAGTACTTTTGGAGAAAAGATAGAAATGCCAAGTGTGCGTTGGTAAATTAATCCACCAATCTCATAGGCACCGTAAATAATTGATCATCAAAGTGTGATACTCAAAATCCTTAATATAATTAAGATAAATTGAAGAAATAAGATAAAAATTAGTGAGAGAGAGCATCTTGAAAGTGAAGATGAAAAATATGCTCAAGTAGGAATGACATAAGGGAATTTTCTTATCCCTAATGCTTGTCATAATGTTAACATGTTTGAAAATAGATGGAGAGAAGGATGCACCGATAATAGGAAAGAATTAGCATCTAGCATGTCTAATAAGGGAAGGAAATATGGGCCCAAAAAAAGGAAGACACGTTCTTTATCGCAATAAAGGCACTCAAATCAAATTGGCAAGATAAGAGTTGTCGATATCAAATAAGGAAGGAACCTAACTATGTAGGTTTTAGTTTACAAAAACTAATGAAGTATAAAGATATTCCATGTCAACTATGAGATGCAATGATAATAAAGGGTTTCCTACCTTCCCACAACATTTTCATATTCCTTAGGACCTTTCTTAAGGAACTATAGGCCTACTTAGAGGATTAGGTCCTAGATGAAAACACAAAGGCATGAAATGATATGTGTGTGACCTCTTACCCAGTTAGAAAATCTACTAATCCCAAAGGGCCTTTATCTTTGTAATGAGGCCAATAGTGGAGTTTGAGATGTCAACTAGGATTAAGGGTGTGCTAGATGACATCACATATTTTTATTTTTATTGATTATTTTGATTTTAAGAATTACCTTTTACTTTATGTTCATAATACAACTTTTAATTTTTTGAATTTTATTATTCCTCCTTTGTATAGATTTTGAAGGCTACTCAAATGTGTATAAAAACTGAATTGACTCGACTTAGAGAGTTTACACGTTTTTACTGACCTAAAAATTCTAAGATGTAATATAAGTAAATATAATAAGGGTTTATTATTGGGGATTATTCTGAATTAATTAATTATCATTAAGCATGCACATTTAGAATAACAAATTAATACTTGCAACAATGATAAAACAATAAGATAATTGCTTGAAACAAAAAAGGGATAAGAACATAGATGTGAAGAGTGGTATATGGATAATCAAGGTGTGAAAAATGAATCTATGAGATTTTATGAACTTGAAAATGCTTCGTCTATGAAACAAAGTTGGAAACTACTCTTGTCTAAGACCGTACAACTCTACCTGGAACATGTTATGGTCCTAGATATTTTGGTAATCTTTTAGACTTGTGTGTAGTGGGGTTCTATAAAAAAATTTCCCCTTTGCTTTCCTAGAAATGTGTGTCATTGTATATAACCCAATATCACACAAACTTGGCATAACCTGTAATGACATGTAACAAGTAGAAACCATAGATACCTATAATACCTTCATCAAAGCATTGGATTAAAAATGAGAATTAGTTTGTGGGTAAGGTTAGACTACCCTCTATCCGGTTATCAATTTTTGTTGAAATGCCAAAGAATTTGGGGTGATTAATATCCAATTATGTTGAAGGAGAAATTGAAGTAGGAGATGGTGTAGAGTGCATTTAATCCAAGACCAAAGAGTAGAGGTACTAAATCACCCCGTTAAGAGGGAAGAGTGGTATATTAGAGTATTTAGTAACCATGATATCTTCCCACAAAAACATAAAATAGGAGAAGGATAACCTATGAATAATTAATCCTCTTTGATATCTTATTACCTCACATACTACACCACTACAAATGGATCTAGGAAAAAAATTGTAAATAAATCATAAGCTTGAAAGGGAGTGTATGATCTATGTCCCCTCCATACGTTTTACAATTGAGTATACTTATATAATTTTTGAGCAATGCAAAGGATAAGAAGGCCTATGCCTCCAAACCTTTTATATGTCACCATGTCTAAGTAATGCAATGAGACACAATGTATTCATGCCCATTGTATTTTACTATAAATTGTGATCTATATCAGAATATATATACCAAAAGTTTGTAAATGTATGTGAGAATATGTAACTATTATCATTTTATGAGATTTTACCCCTAAGCGAGAACATCTAATATGGGTCTAAATTGTAGCATAGTCTTGATCTAAGGTGCACGGTTTCAAAGCAATGTGTTTTTTCCACTTTTGATCTTGTAATTGTTTATGACGATATGTACCTGTAATAACCCATGTTTGGGAATTTTAATTCATTTGTATCAAATGTAGATGTAGAATATATCCCGATAAATGTACCTTCTTTGGAGGCGTGTGATAAAATATTTGAGTGTGGGACTTGAAAGAAATGATTTGTACCCATGTTAAATATGTTTGATAATCTACTTTGGATTACATAGAAAGATGTAATGGTGGCCATTGTTAAGATCTTATTCCTACAAAATGGATCATGCATGGTGGAGACCATAGCACAAACAGAAACACACAACAAGAATGAGTAGGAATAGTAATCATGTGTTAGAGAGTAAAACAATTAAATAGGAAAAGCAATAGTCAATCAATATAGCATAAGAATGAGTATGTAGAAGATTCACATCAAGGCATAAAGCTACAAACATGGGACACCCATGGTGTCACAAGACAAGAACATTGAAGGAAAAAGGATGCATACAAAGAAGGAGGTGGATGTAAACTAGAGAGTCATAAAGCCACAAACATGGGACATCACATGGTGTCATAAGATAATTAATGCACTTAAGTTGCATACAATGAGTAAATGAGTAATCAAGTAAGGAAACAACCTAAAAATAAAGTATAACAAATAATAGTGAAATAACACATAGAACAAGATAAAGTAGCACTACACAAAACACGTGTTAGTCTCGTTAGTTCAAAAGATAACATATACACAATATATGAAATTGAGTATAATGAGGAAGTGGAAGGTAACTATAATGCAACAAAATCACATGTATAGTAGGAGATGCCCCCAAATAATCAATGTCAATGGGAAGGGACTGGGCGATACATGTCAATGTGTATTAATATGTATATGTCTTGCATCATGCTCAATATACCTTATGGACACATATATGTAAGGAGTATATAGAAAAAGATGTTATTTATCAAACCAAAATGACAAACAACATATATAGAGTAATAAGCTAGCCATCAAGTCATAGATAGGTATTGATTTTGTATTTATGAAATATTTGACTATTTTTGTATTATGTGATTATTCAAGTGTTTTTGTTTGTTTGAAAATAACTATGTATAGGGAATGGTGTAACACAAAAGTTACACGTTGATGAACTCATCAAGAGGGGGTGAACCCATAAGATGGAGGGCCGGACATCAACCAGTGTGTCGAGAAGAGAAGGAAGATGATTATGTATAAGTGGTGTAGTAATGTTGGTATGTGTCAAAGGAGACCTAAAATAAAAATACTTATGAGTAATAATTACAATTGAGGACCTATCATGAGGCCTATGAGGGAGAGACCCAATATAAGAGATATGTTAAATAACATACCTAGTATGAGGCATAGTATTCATAGATAAAGATACACTAGAAGAATCCATGCATAAATGTGGTATTCATAGAAGTAACAACCATAGATTTCAAGCAAAAATGGATTACTTAGATAGAGGATCCTTAGATGGTATACCCATGCATAAATGACCATAACAAATTTCTGATTATGAATGAGCTTAACACATTGAAGCTTTATAGATGGTGTAGCCTTAAGAACATGTAGCCAAGAGAAACCTAGATGCATATCACATGAACTAATAAAATAAGAAACACAAAATGGAATAGCCATCATAGTAGAGCAAAATGTGAGAGATATAAAAATATTACTTGAGTATTAAATGTCACTTGTTTTTAGTATATCAAAGGGGGAAAAGTAACTTAAAATTGCACACATTAGGTTTGGAACTCTATCAATTAGAGCACAATTTATGGGATGTTGACCAATACAAGAATAAATGTAAAGTGTATCTCGAAACAAAATTATAAGCCGTATCGAGTCATCCAAAGTAATAAATGGGTGGAAAGGTGGCGTACTAGTAATGGTACCAATCATAACATCCAATAGATGATCATAAGGAGGAGGTGGTACTTCATGATGAGCATAGTGTACTTCAAGTAGATTTATCATTCTATGATTAGGAAATGGGTCATTAAATATTTTTTAGCTTTTCATTATCATTAATAAACTTAAATTATTCATTGGGAACATCTAATTAAATGGAATAACATCAATAAGATATTTTATAACATGAAATTTTTTAACACATCAATTAGTAGTATGACCAACACGTATATGATAATTGTAAAAACATTAACATTTAAATTATTACTATGATGTGCAATTGTATTGACCACAAGTGGTGGAGGGAGAGATACAAGGTTACACTTGAGTAATTTCAAAAGCACTAAATGAGGTGCACAAGGAACTTGGGTGAATTACCGTGGGGAGGTTATAAGCTGAAGCTTTGTGGGATGAGATACAATATTAATATTATATTCAACATCAATATTATTGTCATTATATTTTCTTTTGAAAGCAAGTTTACTTGTGAAACTTAGAATGAGATGTGTTAGGAGCATTAACAAAATATTTGAGCTTTTTCATGTTAATAATACTTTCTTCAAACTCTTTCAATGTATGGCATACATGATCAAATGAGTGAAACCCATTAAAGATAATTAATTGTTGTAAAGGGGAAAGAAGAATTTTGGTAAAGAGATATTGAATCTCACTTTGTCAAACAAAATATTGTTCATTTTGGTAAGCATAGCCTTGTATCACGTAACATAGTCACATATGTGATCATTAGGACCCTTTTGTATTTTATAAATTCGAGCATAGAGAAAATTTTCTTTAATATTGATGGAGAATTATGTAATAAATTGATTAACTAGAGGAGTGAAAATTCATACGTAATACATGGGGATATCATAGAACCATTACAAAGAAAAATCGTTAAGACTCCTAGGAAAGAGATTGGTAAGTTTTGGTGAAATAATTTATCAAGTGGCAAATTATGTGTTTCCACCAACGATCACGGGGCTATGCCCCTCCTTCTTGTGTATGGGTAGGTTCCCATTATTAAATGAAAACTATCCTAATTATATCTAATGTTGTCGAGGTGGCCAAATATGTTGGGGATCACACAGACACACTTCACTGAACCCATGGGAAAGTGCTTATATAAGTCTGAAGGGAGAAAATTGTAGCGATGAGGGGTAAAGGAGAGAAATTAGGATATGGAAGGTTATCATTGTGAGTAGGAAATAGCAAAGCTCACACCCAATAACCAAAGTAGTTCAAAATTCAATCAGAGGAAAGAAACAATGTAAGTCATTAGTGAGACTAACAAATTAAAGACACGTAGTTATTTAGATTCATCAATCAAGGATGCAAAGTTCCTTCTTGATCACTATACTTGCAAAGTGCAGAAAAGAGAGGAAATAGAGAAACACGTGAGAAAGGGAAATGAAAGAAATGTAGCTTTTATTTCTTGTGTTGGTGATACAAAGCTCAACATCTAAACCACAATCCATAATTGCTACCAAGAACTAAAATTTTCAGGATCCCTTGGAATGGAGAAGCCATTCCAATTTATAACATTGTGAATTGCCTCTTCATCTACCCCCACATGAATTTTTACATTCTTATTCCACTTGTGACTTTCCATCTTCTTAAGAAGTGAGTGAATAAGTCCCCTTTTTATAAATCAAAAGGGAATTTTACAATGCAACTTTAGAAATCCATTTAAGTAAATAAGATAAATTACAATTGTAGACATCTAAAATTTTGACATGATTAATTTATCCCGCAAAATCATCACTATCCACATAATAATTAATCTAAAGATTAATTATTATTAATCCCTTTATCACATTTTATCATTTATCTAATAATCCATTTTATCATTTTTCCCTTTTAATCATTTATCAAATATCCCAACATTTCATTATTAACCCTTTTAATTCATCCAATATCCATTTTTATCATTAATCTCATTAATCCATCATTATATCATATTATCCTATCTAATTATTCATTAAAATTTATAAGAATTTAATATTCTTACATCTCACCTACCACCTACCCTACATATCCTTACACCTACCCTTTCCATCAAATCATATCCCTAATCATAATTAATCAACCTAATCTAATTCTAATTTAATCACATCCTCACACCTCAAAATCTAGAGCCTTCTATTTCTAGACGCATCTCTAAAATTCCCTATTTCATATTTAAAAATTCAAATATCTCCTCTACCTCCATTGAATTTTTAATTAAATAGAAACCTCTCTCAAATTCTATAAATCTCCATTCTAGAATTCTCCCTTCTTCTCATGCATCCTCCACCCTTGATCCAAATTCAAGATGGCTTCATCCTAGCCATTGAATCCTCCACTCCGCAGCTATAAATTTATCTTTTCTCCTTCATGAGAGCCAATATTTCAAATCCGTATCAAAACTCTACTCTTTTATTCATCCAATCAATCCATCAATCATCATTCATCATTCATCAATCAAGCCAAACAATCAAGGGGAGGTGTTGCCCAAGTGCATCCACAACAAAATTTGAAGTAAGTAATCAAGTTCAATCAACAATCCATCCATTTGAGCACATCCAAAGAAACAAGGAAGACTTCAACTTGTAGGTAAGTGCATGTATATTTCTCTTCCCTCCTTCCATCTAGCTCAATCTGAGGTAACAATTAGAAGTGTTAGTTTAGGAATTAGTTTGTTTAATTTCTTAGTATGCATTTTGCATACTAACACCTCTTTTTTGTCTACATTTTTGCACCCACCGTGGGGCTTACCCCCAAATTTTTAATTGTTTTTAGTAGCATTTAGTGTCATAAATAAGCTGTCCAAATTTCAAGATTTTTCGTGATCATTTGCACCTTAAAATTTCAAATTTTCATAAAAGTTTTCCGTTTTAGAGCTTTTAACCCGAAATAGAGCTTTTGTAGACCCCGTGGCACGTTTGTAAACACTTCAACACTTTTGTTTAACCCTTTAAACTACCAAAAAAAAAAAAAAAAAAATCAGTTTTTGTCTTTTGCATATAGAGTAGTGTGTACGCAACCTAAAGTAGCACATTTGTACAAAGTAGCGCATTAGCGACTTGAAATAGCGTGTTTGTACAAAGTAGCGTTTTTGTGAAAAGTAGTGCGTTTACGACCTAAAGTAGTGTGTTTGGTCTATAATAGCACATTTTCTCTGCTAACATTTTTGTATAACTATTGACCAACTAATCACACTTTTTTAATTTTTAGTGGTGTTTTGCAGGTCCTAACATTCTATTTTTGTAGGAATATTGTGGAAACAAGGGGAGCTTGTGCTAGATTTAATATTCGAACAATATTTTACTAACATCCGTGGTTGCAGGATATTGATTAAATTGAAACTACTAACATTTTTCTTGTAGCTCGAGCAGTCCAAGAAACATCGGGGTTTAAAAATCAACTACTAACCCTTTGTTTTATAAGTTCTGTATCGTACCCAAAATTGTAAGGGTACCGCACTACCAGAACGATGTTACACATGCCCCAATGATGATACAGGTCTCCTCGCAAGGTGTTCAGGATCCGGAAAATCTCTCCAAGTGTACATTAACATCCCGCATGCCCCACTTAGCCTCCATGTGCTTTGTTTTGCTCTCTTCCCCTCTTTTCCTTTGCATTTTTGTCTTCAGTGATGAAACGCCACCTGTAGGGCAGCGATCTCAGAATCGCTTGCCCCCTTCTCAGGGCGGCGGTCCTTCACGCATTTTCCAGCACACTTTTCCGATCGCGACTCGCGTAAATTTTCAAATTTTACCAGCTTTCTCATCCATTTTTGCTTGTATTTATGATTTTGGTTCCCTGGAATAGTGTTTCTTCATTGTTTATAGTAAAAGAGTCCTAGTTGGAGTTACCTTTGGGTGAATGGGAATTCTATAAATAGCTGGTTTGATTACAAGCAAATGGCCCCTCAAAACTACCTCTCATCCTCTCATTTCAATAGTTTAGTCTTTCAGTTATTGTTTAGGAATTCAATAGTTTTCATTTGTTGCATGCATAGTTAGTCTTATTTTGCTATTTAGAAGCCACATGATCTTCTTGTTCTAGTGTTATTACTATTTCATACAATCAATTAAGGTAGGATAGTTTCATTTTCAGTCTGAAGCCATTAGAGTTGCAGGTTTTTTTTGTCAAGAAGGATAGTTTTAGGTTCTGGATGTTTTGTGTTGTATGACTCGCAATAAATCCTGCTAGGAATTGCATAAGCCAAGCTTTGTTCTCTTGCGCTATCCCTCTCCTACTCACATTGTATTTAGTCTACATCCAAAGTTGTCATTGTTCCAATACCTATTTCTGTTGATGCTAGCATTACACACTTTTTGGATTCACGTGAGCACGAAGGAATGTGGAGACCACATTGAGGGACAAAGCCACACACAATTGGATTCACCACATTACGCAAAATCCAGTTCAAGTTTTCAAAGTTCTAGTTAAAATATACCAAATAGAGTAGTGAATTACTTAATTTCGGTTATGTTCATTTTCGATATTACCGAAGTCAGTGGGGATCGAAAGTAGAAACTATGATTCGTTCCTCACTTCGAGGTAGGATAGAAATCTTTCAATTAAATTAGATCAATTATTTAGTTATTTCGAATAGATTCACAATCTTTTGAGATAAGTAGCTATACTCTTTCTACCTTGTTTGTTTTTAATTATGTTATTAGGTTAGTTGTCATTTTCTAGATATATTAAATAGTTGTTATCTTAATTTTGTTAAATATTTTGTCAAAAATACAAAATAGAGAATTTAGATATATGTTGTGGATATACTTTGCATAATTAGTTTACTTTGCTTTAGTTAGATTTATATTGTTTCTTTTGTATGACAATCACGGGACCTAGGGAGCCCAGAGAATACATATTCGAGCCAATCGTGCCTCAACCCAATCTTGTTGCAGCAATAACTGACATAGACCAAAATCTCATAATTTAGGTCTTCCGAACAATAACAGACCTACAAGAAATTAGCTCACAGTTAAGAGGATTAAACATAGAAGACGAAAAAGTGCATACGTTTTGGTCAAATAAGCCAAACTACAGATCACCCTAATAAATATCTACATGACATAGAAGGGCTTGAAAGAGAGAAAACGTTCGGTTGTGATCCTTTGGTCCCATAGCCAGACGTGGGAGACATCCTCATTGACATAGACACTAGCTTAAGAATTCAAGTTGCCAGAACACCTATAAGGTACTCTGAGAAGATTGTGTAACTTTTAGTTCTAAACATAGAGGCTGAAAAGGCATACAACTACTAGATATTAGGGATTAGGGATTGATTCTGCACATGACCATAGGAGGCCCACAATGACCACAAACCTACGGTTGTGATCCACAGGTCCCACAACCCAACGGGCCCACAGGTCAATCAGACGTTGATGCTGATTTACGCACATTAGTATTTAGATCCTCTCCACTTCCACCAATCATTATCGCACAACTATCCTCACTAGACATAGCAACTAATCAAGCTAACATAGAATCCACCATACATCCATCATCCATTTTCATGACCCTATCGGGGATATCTACGAAGCACCCACAGGTTATCTTCCACGTATCCCACAACCTATAGATCGGATCATGCCAGAGCTTGATATTGATTGGAGCCTTCGAGCATTCATCCTCGCCGAACGATCTATCATGCCGCCTCGGAGTTAGGAGGGCCTTCTTTGTCTTAGATTCACGATTCCATTAGTGTGCGTCGAAGACATAAGATTGCCTAACTAGTTTGTCTACGCCCTCATATATTCCACCCCACCGGGCTGTCTTGCATGACCTCGGGAGGTCGGGTGTGAGGAAGAGTTACTTGTAGATTCCCATGCTCGCTTGTCACTTTTCCATCGTACATGTTCCTTATCGAAGCCCCCATCATAGAAACTTTATTATTAATATTTTATCATTTTCTCGTGTATAATCCTTTTATAATTTGTGTTGTTGTTTGTTTTAAACCCAAAGACTATGTTGTGTATACTCTCCTCGTGTCCTAAGATGATCTTGAGGATCAAAATCGGTTAGTCTTCCATATTTTTTTATTTTTTAGGGGCAACATGATGTGGAATTTATATTCATGCACTTTTCATAGTTTTAGGGTCTTGTGACTATGGGCTTCATCTCCACGCACGTAGACACACCCCGTGTTCCGGTGGGGTATACAAATTCTTAGACAACTATCATTATTGGCTAAGCACTTGCTTGTTTTAAGAGCAACGTGAAGTGAGGGGCTTTCACATCCCAAAACCCAGGCCTTAGACAACATCCTTGCAACATGGACTTGGGCCCCACGTACCGTAAGGTATATCGGGGACACCCCTAGTAAGCTCATGCATCCTAGACTAGGTAACCTTTTGGCCACAATCAAACTATAGTGCAAGGAGGTTGCACTCCCCAAGATCACTTGCTAGCTAACCCCACATTGACACATAGGTGGAGAGCCAATTATGGCACCATCGTTGATGTGTGGTATTGAAATTGGGCTATAGCTTGATTGCAAACCCACTTGACTAGTTAGGGTGTGTGTTGTATGTTTGTTGTGTGCTTGTGAATACCCCTAACCATCTTACCACATTAAAATTATTAATCAATCAAACATCATCATAATTAATCATCCTAAATCACATAATCCAAATCCTAATCCCATCACCATCAATCCTAATCCAAATCTAATCCCCCACACATCCTACCTAACCATGGCCTTTGATCCTCAATCCCCATCCTCTCCAAACCAACATCCAAACCCCTACCTCTTTTCTAAATCCATTAACCAAGCTATCCCATCATCCCCCACCCATCAAAGTCAACCATCTCGCTTTAACCATGAAGTCCCACACACTATCCAACACATTAATAAACAAATCTCAAACCTAACATCCTACCTTAACCAATCCTCTCCTCGTCATCCAAACCAACCATCCCATGTTGATCCTAACATCCTAAAAACCATCCAACATCTTAATCAACAAATATCCAATCTTAAATCATACATCGATCAATCATCTTCTAAGCCATCGTCTTCTAACAAACCCCATACACAATTTCTCATTTCTATGATCCCTACCCCTCACCCAATTGACCTCCTCCTCGAGGAACCCAAATCATCTCAATCCACACCTCGAACCAAACAACATAAAAACTATGCCCACAAGAAAATTACATCGACTTTGACCACCTCAGTAACTTTGACCTAGACCAAGAGGACCTCCTTTATGTCCCTGCTAATCTAGGCACCCATCTCAAGCCCACATAACCATCCCAAACCCCAATATATAAATCCCCTATTAATCATCATTACCCACACTTCCTTCCATCAAAACTCATGCACCACCATCCCAAATCCGAACACCTAACTCCAATCATCGTAAAACCTATCACCGCGTCCCATTCACATATCCACAACAATCACAACAACTTAATAAAAAATAATCATCCCCACATCTCATCTTAGTCCTCCATCCTTTTCATCTTCATCATCCCAATATAATCCTACAACTTTCTCCTAGATTGTCCCACAATCCCTAAACCATCATCAAATTCATCCTCTAAGCCTATGTCATCCCTTCCATCACCTAAGCCCAATACTATCTCATCCACTATGACTTCTAAGTCACCCTTATCCCCTTCCACCCCTAAACCTAAACCATCCAATGAGGATTCTATGCCACCCTCATCATATTCATCCACATCTAATCCTATCTCAACCTCTTCATCACCTAAACACAATACTATCCTATCCACTAATCCTATTTCATCTCCACCATCCCCCAATCCTAAAACATCTAATGTGACTCCTAAGGAAAAATTACCTTCATCTACTTCATCCCTTAAATTGACTAAATCTAATGTGGTTCCTACACCACACTCATCTCCCAAATCTCCTTCAACATCACCTAAATCTAATGTGACCCCCATGTTACACCCATCCCCTTCATCTAAATCTACCAATCCCAAAAATCTAAATATTAATCCAAAACCATATCCCTCAAAACCACATGCTCCAACCAATTCAAAATGAAATAAATCTACTTGAACTCCAAGCCTAAAGCATCCACTTCAGCCCCATGCCTAACCTATCCCCTTCATATTCTAAGCCACACCAATCCAATCTAAATCCTAAATCCAATCTTGTACCATTACTTCATACTCCCTCCAAACCATTACTTTTACTCCCCAAAACCATTTCACCCAAGCCACTTCACTCCTTTAGGAGAATCTTTGACCATCATCTTCCATCATCTAAAAACCTTCGACATGATCATCCATCCCCCAATCAAATCATACAATCAAAACCTTCCCAAACCATATTGGTATCGAGAACACTATTATTGTGAATTCCATCACACGTATGGACATTCGACAATCGTTGCATGCAATTTAGGTCTTATGTCCAAAATATCATTAACCAAGAATTCTTATCCTTGTACCTCTTTATCACACCTTTCCATCACAACCCTCTCACCAAACATCTTCCACCATCAACATCCCACTGACCTCCAAACATTATCAACTATCCAAATCTCATTATACATCCAAACACCCTCACCAACCAAAAACCAAAACAAATCTCATCTCCCATCCTTTGTTAAGTTTGGCCTCTTAGCGGATGATAAAATTACAACATGATGACCACATGGCATCATCTTCCCCATCCAATTCATACCCTATATCCAAAAATATGTTCGCTAATATGAAACATCGAGGCCATTCATTCATATCCTCTTCTAATCCATTCATTTACTTGATCAACTTACTCACACATGTTGTAAGATAATAATACTTACTACAACCGTGTGACCTTGGTCTATCATTACCTCCAACATTCTCAAAATTATCTCCTAGAGATCTGCACACTTAATCAACTTGTGGTGAAGACCTTTGGGCATGTCTATTGACACTCTAGCCAATGGCATTACTACACTCATTTCCATCCCCCCATCAAGCCACTGGTGATTCTTAACCCCTTGAGAGTTCTCAAGAGATTGGAATCTCTTTATGAAAAAAAATCACAAAACAAAAAAGCAAAAAATCATATCAAAATTAAATAAATAAAATAAAACCCACCTTAAGACTCTCTCTAGGGGTATTTCCGAAAACTCTATTGGGGCTATGGAAACCTAGATGATAGTAGAGAAATTTTGTGACAAGAATCGATGTATCTCCGTTGAGTCTATGGACACTGGTCGACAATGGAGCAATGCATGGCTTAAACTTTGATTCATATTCCATCAACCTATTCAACTTAATCACTCCATATACATTGGCTAGTTTGTCTTTACATACTACCCATCAAGTCTTCGCTTCAAGAAGTAATTAATCATCAAAATCACACACACTTTGATCTCATAAAGACATAGGGCTCACATGTTGCCATGTATTCTTTAGACTCGGTCACACTTTTGTTTTAGTCCCACTCTTGCCTTCAACATGTGCCGTTCGGCTCATATTTTTGTCATCACCGATGTCTTTTTCCTTCCATCCATCACATCCACATCCTTTTCCCTTTGGATCGAACATTTGTGGGCGACGATTATCCTTTACTTTTCATCCCATCCTCCTCGTACCCCTTTCAAATTGCCATCATCATGACTGGGGAAATCTTACTATTATCCACCGAGGGCATCCTCCATTTTCGATATCCCTCACTTCCCATCCTACCCTACACATGGGGTCAAATCAAACCCATTTATCCATCCATACAAGAAACCCTACTTTACACTTGGAGGCACACTAGATATATCAATTAATCCATATCCCATATACCCGGGGCATATAATATCTCCCATTTTGTCTTATACCACATCCCTCATCCTATCTATCTATCTCCCATCCCACATCCCATCTAATCCTAACCGATTAACCAATCCATATCCTATCCAACCTATCCTTCAATCCTATCCACAATCCAACATCAAAAATCCTCATCCTATCCTCATCCTATCCAACCTATCCAATTTCCCTCATTCTACCCAAACACACTTTGGGACTTATAGGAGAAAGTTGCATCCCACCTTACATCACCTATCCCATCCAAAATCTCAAAATCCAACATCCACAATCCAAAATCCAAAAATATAACAAATCTAACAATATAAAATCCAAACATCCAAAATCCAATATCAAATAATGTAAACATCATAAATCCTAAATCTAAAAAAATCCAATATACAAAAACACAATGTGTATGTTTTTTGTTTGTGTGTGTTGTTTGTTTTTCTGCATTTACATTTTGGTCGACGATATGAGGCCATTTTTTTCTTGTACACGGTCCAATGATATGAGGACCATCTTTAATATTAATTTGTCCAATGATATGAGGACAAGGGCATTTAACAATTTAGTCATCATGGTCTTTATACCTTGGTGCATCTTGCTTTATGCCACATCAATCACAATTGCTAATGATGATAACAATGGGCACTTTATGGTAACACACCCCCTTATATCATCTTCTTTGACCCTCATCATCATCTCACTAACCATATAACCTCCTCATCCCTCTATCCAATCAATCCTTTATCAATCACTCAATATCCACATCCAAATCTTATCCTCTCTCATCCAACATCCAAAATTCTCCCTCCTTGGATAGGGCATCTTCTAACATCCTCTCATCAATCAAACTTGATCATCAAACCCAATCCTTACATCCTCAATATTCCAATCTAAATCCAAAATATCCAAATCCTAAATCCTAAATATTCACCCTTGTCATACATCATTGACTAGGGCATCCAACATCTTCAAATCCAACATCCTATAATCCAAAATCCTCAACATCTAACCCCTTGACTGGGGCATCATCTAAATCCAAAATCCTAAATCTTCACCCTTGTCATACACTCGTTGACTGGGGCATCCAATATCTCATCTCCTCTCCTAATCTTCTAATTCTCAAATCCTCCTCTCTTCTAATCTCCTACTCTTACAATCCTCATCCTCAACCTTCTTATCCTCTCATCTCCTCATCTTCTAAAATTCTTAATCGTGTAATCCTATAATCCTCTAATCTTCATCTTTTGAATCCTCAAATATTATCACCCTCTCATATACTAGCTTGGGCCTCTCCTCTTTTCGAGTGGTTGCCCACCTCATTTCTCCCGGCCTAACCCCTCGAGGGGCATCATATCACCATCCCAACATATTTTCTTCTTCTTCTTTGAACTGTCATTTCTCCGCAATAACACTTCAAAGAATTCATATCACCATCCCAACATATTTTCTTCTTCTTCTTTAAATTGACATTGCTCCACAATAACACTTCAAAGAGGGGGAAATGTAGACATCTAAAATGTTGACATGATTAATTACAATTAATCTGTCCCGCAAACAACATCATCACTATCCACATAATAATTAATCGTGAGATTAATTATTATTAATCCCTTTATCACATTTTATCATTTATCTAATAATCCATTTTATCATTTTTCCCCTTTTAATCATTTATCAAATATCCCAACATTTCATTATTAACCCTTTTAATTCATCCAATATCCCACTTTTATCATTAATCCATCATTATATCATATTATCCTATCTAACTATTCATTTAAATTTTATAGGAATTTAATATTCTTACATCTCACCTACCACCTACCTTACACATCCCTACACATATCCTTTCCATCAAATCACATCCCTAATCATAATTAATTAACCTAATCTAATTCTAATCTAATCACATCCTCACACCTCTAAATCTAGAGGCTTCTATTTCTAGAAGCCTCTCTAAATTTCCCTCTTTCATATTTAAAAATTCAAATATCTTCTCTCCCTCCATTGAATTTTTAATTCAATAGAAACCTCTCTCAAATTCTATAAATCTCCATTCTAGAATTCTCCATTCTTCTCATGCATCCTCCACCCTTGATCCAAATCCAACATGGCTTCATCCTAGCCATTGAATCCTCCACTCCTCAGCTATAAATCTATCTCTCCTCCTCCATGAGAGCCAATCTTTCAAATCCATATCAAAACTCTTCTCTTTTATTCATCCAATCAATCCATCAATCATCATTCATCAATCATTAATCAAGCCAAGAAATCAAGGGGAGGTGCTGCCCAAGTGCATCCACAACAAAATCTGAAGCAAGCAATCAAGTTCAATCAACAATCCATCCATTTGAGCACATCCAAAGCAACAAGGAAGGAAGACTTCAACTTGTAGGTAAGTGCAGGTATATTTCTCTTCCCTCCTTCCATCTAGCTCAATCTAAGGTAGCAATTAGAAGTGTTATTTTAGGAATTAGTTTGTTTAATTTCTTAGTTTAAATTTTCATACTAACACCTATTTTTTTTCTACAACAATGATTGCTTACAATGGAGAATTAGAAAGGGGGAGAAGAGGAGAAAAAATGAGGGGAGAAAATAAATGCTCTAAAACATGAATGAAGATGCCTCCTTCAATGTAGATCAAATAAAATGGCATTGAAGATGACATTTTGATCCATGATGACCTTCTGCAACACAGTGATGCTCTACCAATGAATATTGGTTCTTTGAAAACTTTTCCCCTTTGAAACCTCACTAGAATGATGCACCTTTGTAGCATATTTGAATTTCATTGAAAGGAAATGTGATGAACCTTTGATCATTGAATAAAATTAATAGTTATTTACCTCACTTGAACAAACATTCAAACCTTTGAAGAAATGCACACCTCGTAAATGCCAAGTTCTTAATGCAACTTGTGACCATTGTCTGCACAATTCAACCTAATGATTCATAGCCTTGGGAAATAAAGTCATACATGAGATGAGGTGAAGAGCACTCTGATCATGTGATGAGTGAATGTGAGATATTTTATGGAACATGCTTCAATATTTTGATCAACCCATCCGGTGAAGTGAGAAGCACACTGAGATCCAAACATATTGTTGCAACCAAAATTGAGGACCAAGAGGGATTCTCTTCTATTTGAGACACAATGCCACTTTCCACCCTTTTGAAAGCATAAGTTTTTCCTCCATGAAGTTTGACATTAGTGAGGAATGGAGGATGAAAAATCATAACCATTTTGAGCATTTTCCAAAAACTTACGATTTTTAATAATTTCTTCCTGGGTGACTAGTTTTGGAAATTTTACTGAATAGTCACTTTTGAGCACTTTTACTCCTAAGGAATGAGCTAAGTGTCTTGAATACATTCACCCTTCATACCTAATATTCTTAGTAATTTTATTGAATGGGGACTTACAAAAATATAAATTGTCCATGGGGTGTCGGATCGAGTGAAAAGGTCTCAAAAAACTCTACTTCTCATCAAGATGCTTTGCTCCAATTTTCATGGGTTTCTCTCATCCATATATTCATGAAATGAAAAGTAAAATTTCATGTCTATTTTTTCTTTGTCTAAAAGGGAAGAATGTAGAAAAATAATAGTTCTTCTTAACTCCAATCCTACCCATTTTCATGGGGCAATAAATTGTTAATTAGAAAGTGATTTTTTTAAGGATCTCATGCTCCGAGTTTTAGCTCATTTGGCTCGTTGCAACTCTGGATATCTGAGGGGGAAATTTTCCATAGCTCAAAGTTTAATATGAATATAAAACTGGATTAGGCAATTATTTATTTCATTCAAGCACTCATCCCAAAGGATTTCATGTAGGGAAACTTCAGTTCAAATCTCGTGGAGATCGGAGCAAGGGTTTGTGAGGTATGAGCAAAAGAGTGATTTGAGTGTGAGGGGTGTCTAGTTATTCATGGAAGCATCACCTTTAGAAATATATGGAAATAAAATTTTGAAAATAATCCCAAAATACGACTCGGTGTGGTTTATTATTCAAAAATTAACTTAGGTTAGGGAAACCCATCCCTTGACCCACCTTTAACACTTCTTTCTTAACTCGGGTTGAGGGTGAGTTAGGAGTTACTAAATGGGTTTGGGAGCTTCTCATGTCCCTTAACACATTTAGTAAGGTTACATGATGTAAAGGTGCATCATGTGTTGAAAAATGTGCCAAGGGTGAGGCTCATCATGGATGGGGAATAGTTTGAAGGTGTGAGTGGAAAACATGCACCTAACACATGAAGTTATCACTTAAGTGACAAAAACACTTCCCTCCCTTAGTGGCACACTTTTTTACACCTCATGCAATTTTTCACCAGGTGAAAAGGTACATCAAGGCCTTTCAGGTGTGCCATGGGTCATGCCTAACATGGAGAGGGGGCCAAATGACTTGTGAGTGCATAACACTCACCTAACCAACCAAGTGAGTTTTTAAGTGACACAAGCTCCAAAACACATCTCCTCTCCTTGGTGGCACAAATGTTTGCACCTAAATCACATTTTCAAAGGTGAAAAGGTGCAAAATTTTATCAAGGGTGTGAAAATGTGCCATGTCCACTTTTGGAAGCCCACCTTCACCAATTGTTATAAATATACATTCGAGAGTAATTATATACATTCGAGAGTAATGTTTTGCCTTGGGAGCTTCACTGAGAGTTACCTAGGAAAAATTATATGATTTTGAATCCAAATTTTTTTTATCATTCCCACAAATTTTAGGAGCCGATTCTACCTGAAATTTGAAATTTACCCCTTTTGATTCTTTCAAGCATGTGAGTCGGTGGAAGAAACTTTCACTAAAATGTATGCAGATGAAAAGGGAAACCAAAATATTTTGAGTGAAAAGGGAATTAATTATGTCACATTGGGATTTTAATCAGGCCTAAACTCTCCATATAACTCCTGGAATTCTCATTTGAATCCCCACCAGATCGGGATATTCATCTACATTATCGGGCCAGTATCTCAAAATTCAGACAGTAGAATCTCCCAAACCTTTTTCAATGTGAATTATTCCTTATTATATTTCTAATTATTATTTTCTTACTTCAAAAATATTTTGAGGCTCTGTAACATCCAAAACAAGTGACTAGATTTTTACTACTTTCATTTCCCTGCACTGCGCTATGAGTAGCCTAGTGTTGCACAACTTGTTCCAAAACTTGATTTGACTTGCATAAATTTCCTAAAATTCTTATGGTGATCTCATAAATTTTAAACACACTAGTTTGATTCATTATCTCTACTCTGTTCATTCCCAGAGGGTGTTCACTAGGTACAAAAATCTTGAAAATAGGCCTTTCAAGACCTCTGGAAGCACTTGTCTTTGCTTAGATCCAAATGTCTTCATGAATCAACTTGAATAACATCCTTTACAAATGAAACACACTTAAAAATCATATTAACACATCTCTCCAAGCCATAATGAGGGTAAAAAATTGACTGAATTGGCTGGAGGGCAGTTCACATTGACCGAGAGAAGGATTTTCAAGGGTGATTTAAGTTGTCATGTAAAAAAATTGAATTTTTCATGCTAAAAAATTTACATGACAACAGTAAGTAATATATCATTATAGGAATAATTTGAGAAAGAAACGTGTAAATTATAATGGTGCTCTTCAATATCACCCTTGCCATTAATGATAGGAAGTGTAGGAGGAATGAAGTTGATATGTAATATATAAAAATCCATTTCACGTGCAAGTGGGTTATGATACAATTAAGTAGAATCAAGACGTGAGAAGAAGTAGAGGAACCTTGTTACAATTTTAAATTTTGAGATTGTAAACTATGAATAAGGTTTTCAAGAGTTTGTGTCCTTGAAGAAGAAGAGTGTGGACGAGTATGGGTATAGATAATAGATGTAGGAACAATAGTATTCATAGGAATAAACATAAAGAAATTGTGAGGTAGGAGATTAGGTGCCCCAAAACATATATGATCCATAGATGTAGGAATGATAAATCTATTCATAGTAGATGATGTGGGAATATAGTTAGTTGTCGAGGATACAAAATTATAATTTAGTTGATCTTGAGATATATATAGAAGATAATCAATTTTATGAGGATTTTATTGTAGAAATCGTGTATAGTGTTATTCTATATTATCGGGAAGGACTTGGGTATCACTATTAGATTCATTTCATTATAAGAGCCATCTCCTTTTCCGTGCTAAGTTATAATAGTGAATATATAATGAGTGAAGTTATCAACATAAAAATATGTGCATTTACGAATATCAATGATAGTTTATGGAGGAATTTCAAGAACAAAAAGATATATGTTCCTTCTAAAAACAAAAGGCTATTTTGAGAACATATGCTACAGATGAAAGAGATGTAATATGGTGAAATCAATCATTTTTAAATACATCATTAATGATATCACTACATACATGGTTAAATTGAATATACTCAATAAAATACACGATGAGATCATTATATAAAGCCATGAGAGCATCAAAAGACACAAAAAAAAGCTTAAAACAAAGAGAAATGATCATGGACCCATAGAAGAAGGATATACCCTAGGGTAACTAGGGTTTGAAAAAAACTAATAGATTTAATCAAAGTTTGGGTTCACTAAATGTTTACACCCTAAAAATTATAAGATTTAATGTACGCAAAATACAAGATGCAAGAGTTTGTTATAGGGGATTATTCTGAATTAATTAATTAACATTAACCATGCACGTTCAAAATAACACATTATTATTTGAAATAAAGATACAATGATAAGATGATTGCTTGAAACACATAAAGGGATAAGAAGTTAGCTATGAAAAGTGGTATAGGGAGAATCTAGGTGTGCATACTAAATGGATGCACTATTTTGAACTTGAACTTTCTTTGTATTTTAAACTACTCTTTTCCAAGATTGTATAACTCTTCATGTAATGTCAATTGGTTCCAAATCCTTATGTATGGTTTTGGAACTATGTGTAATTATGTTTTGTAACTTATCTTTCACTTTTATTTATTGGAAATGTGTTTTGATTTATGTCTCTTAATCTTACACAACCTTGACACAACCCGTAATAACCCATAATAAGTATAAACCCTAGATACATGCAATACCCTTCATCAAATAATTAGATAATTAAAGGATAAATTAGTGTGGGTGAGTTGGACTACCCTCCATAGTCAAATACCGCTAAACCAATCCAAGTGTTGTAGTAAATCCCCTTGATTGGGATCAAGTATAATGTAGTTCTCCTAATATAGGTGTAGTTAGTGTATGAATACTACACCAACCCCCTATGTGTTCCCTCTTGTATCTTGACACAATATATTGGGATAAATAGAGAGTAGATAATGTACCCATCACGGTAATAATGTTATTTGGTGTGCTTAATCTACTAGACTAAACCCTTTTTCCGTAGAAGACCTTTGAAAATGCTTGGAGTGACTTGGTCTTGTTAAGACATGGCTCTAGGATATTTGATTGCTTGAAAATGGATGAAGATAGACTCTTTGATCTAGTTGAGTGCTTCATAACTGATGTAGTGGCTATTGTAAATGACATGCAACTGCTTTAGCAATATATTGAGAGCCTTGAGTAATTTAGTATTGATATTTTTAATAAGAGCTTATGAGAGTGTTAGGTGAGTTATAAATTGTAATTGAATTTCTTATATAAGATTATATAGGTTATATATTCACATTATGGCTGACAAAGGAAGATAAAATGACTCACATAATGATTTTAAAATTGGAATAAAAATGTTAGATTGAAGGGTGTAGGACAATATAGTTTGACCAAGACCATAGCTCATTATGGAACAAAAATGTACCATTTTGACTAGGAAAATAGTGATGTAAATGATAAAGTTTTGGAGTGAAACATGGGGTTGAATTACTAATTTGGATCATTAATATTCTCTATATGAATGATAAAGAAATGTGTGAAGATAAGAAATTTAGGACACACACACACATAGGGATTAGAATGTGACCATTTGTCTTAACATAGGGATGGAACCAAAATTGTCATTTCCAAAGGATAAGTTACCAAATTTGATTGTCTACACACCTAGCATGTATAGAGGAGAAGATACATACCATGATGTTTAGATAGTCCTATAATTTCACTAAAAGGTAGATGTTAAGATATGACCGAGTTTACCCAATCATGATGTATAGAGTAGTGTGGATAAAAAAATTTAAATAAAAATTCCTAGATGTGGTAGGGAGCCTAAGGTAACAAGTAGGTAATCATAGTAAATGGGTGTTTGTGAGGAAAGCCCAAAGGTATTACAATGTAACTATCAAATTGGTAGAAAAGATCCATAGTAAAAGATATAATAAAGTAGAGAGTAATATCCAATACGTAAAATAGGGTGATAATGTTGTGAAGCATCAAAATACCATGAGGTAGGTAAAATTTGAGATAAATATATGACACGTAGGTTTTGATGTGTTAGTCAAGATATTAATCAACCAAACAAAAATCATGTAAAAATGAGAGGTCATGAGGTGCTAGTCCTGGAAATGAATTGAATGAACTAACATTCCTATGAAAAGAGTAGGTTGTGATGTGTTAGTTGAGAAATAAATCAACTAAACTAAAATTCCTAAAAGAAAGAATTTGTTGTGAAGTGTTATTCGATAAATAAATCAATTGAACTATTAGTCTTTGTTAGCAACTATCTTGTCATCAATCATTAAGACATGCTACAATTGTAGTCTAGGATATTTGACATAGTTAGAGCACACTAAAATCCTTAAATAGGGAAAAACATAACTATGAAAAACACTATTCAATTGCACAATAGTTACAAAAATGGAAATAGTAGAAGGAAAACATGCAAGCTAGAGATAAATATACTTCACATAACTGGAATTAAATTATTGTAAGCTCCAAAACTACTAATATACTAAGATTTATAATTCAATATTAACAATCCAACCTTCTCGCGCAATGTGCTTACATAGTTTTATACATTCCAAGGTGACTTTCAACCTTTTAGTGCCTTCATATTCCCTTTTGTGGTTAGAGGATCTCTTCACATTATTTGCCTAAACTACGTAAAAATTACATGTCTACTCTTTTTCCCTATGTGGAACATACACATACATTTTATATTGCACATATACAAAACTATACAAAATATATTAAGTCATATTTTAGGCCTTAATACCCTTCCAACACATTCCCAAACTTAATTAGTAGTATCATTCCTAGAAAAAAGAATCTTGCAAAGTCCTAAAGTGTTTTATATTCATTTTACAACTTCTTGACGCTAGTTTCTATGGTGCACACTTATATTATCTATTTAAAATCAACATATAGAACACGCTTTACTTTTTTACCCCCTACACACTACTAAATCACCCTTTTGGGTTTTCAATTAAGTAGACTTTCCAAAAACCACCCTTTTAAGATTTCAATATGTTGAAATTACTTCATAGATCACCCTTTCATTTTTTAACATATGTGGGCCTAATTACAAATATCTAACAAAATCACGTAATTCCATCCAAAATTTTACTTACTCACAAAATTGTGTACAGATGTACTTCCTTTTAGTGTCTTAGGTTTTCACTCAATGTTTCTCAAATTTTTGTGAGGTTAAATTCCTAATTTTTAATCATTACCCCAAGTTATGTATGGTTTGATGGGTACATATTGTGCAAACATTTCATGTGGATAGTATGTGTCATCAACTTCAATAACCCTTTGGCACTTTCTAGATAATGAAACATAATGGAAGAACAATCCATTGATACATGAACACTTTGCATGTGGATTGTACAAACTTTTGCATATTATTTTAGAGCTCGTGCTTTAAAAATTATATCTAGCTAAATTTTTCACCTTATTTACGTGATGATAATATCCATGACTTCTAATGATGAATTCTTGTTACTTCATGTTTCCATGGGATTTAATTGTATCTAGAGAATCCATCCAAAGAGATAGCATTTCATGGTGGCGGTGAGTTCCACAAGTTGGTCGATGTTAGGAAGTGGGATGTCATCTTTTAGACATGCGAGGGTAGATCTTGGAAGTCCATGCAAATGCATAATCTTCCAGAGGCTTTAGTTATAGGTATGATATTGGAAACCCATTGTATATAGTCAATGGGTAGTATGAAGTTAGCAAAAAAAGATGCCATAATTCTTCTTTGATGAGGACGGCTACGTAAGGGTGCATCCTATGTAGTTTTTGTTTGACATGTTTAACTTTAGGGATTGTGATGATGTTTTGAATGGATATGTTAGGTTCAATGCCTAACATGTCGCTATATGACCATGTGAAGGCCTGATTGTGTTTAGAAAGGAAAGTGGTAGAGTCTTGTAATTCTTCCAAATCTAAGGATTGACCAACTTTGACTATATGATGGTCTTGTGAAGTCCTTATGTTGATTTCGATAGTGGATTCGTTAAGAAGTTTTGATGTGTCAGGTGGTAGGTTCTTCCTGAAGTTAATGATATTTTTCCCCATATAGGATAAGATGGATTGGTCATCATGACATTGAATAATATCGATGGTAGGGGAGTCTTCCTCTACTATTTCAAGTAATAATACCAAAAGAAAATTAGTGCCATAATTATTTTGGTAAGTGAGCATCCTAAGGTGGTCGTTTTGACTAAAAAAAGTCATATGGGATGGAAACAAAATCATTTGTGTCGATAGTGTGGTCATGTGAGGGTGAAGAGGATAACTTCAGCTCTACTACAAATATAGATGTGGTGATCACAGAAGTGACTAAGGATGGTTTGTCGAAACCTAATTCGTATTTCTCATGAGGTTTGCGAGATTGAACAAAGACCAAATCATGTATTCCCTATTTATAATGACCCAAGATGAAGCCTTTCCGACACACAATGATGAAGATACATCTGTGAAGGATTGATTATATAAAAATGAAAAATCATATATAAATGGTTTAGCATGGTGTTGATTGTTGCGATATGGGGAAGGAAGATCGATCCCTTCATAGAAGATATTAGTTTTAAGATGAGGAGGGCCGAAGGAGATTATATCTCCAACATTGGGTTCATATATCGGTTGTTAATCAAGCCTTCCATACATATTCGGTGTAGGAATCGAGTTAAGAGCTAGGAGCGATACTCCCCGGGAAATTCGTTGCATGACATCCTCAAAGGAAATTTCATCTAGTAATTTAGATGTAACGATGGAAAAACTAGTAGAAGTCTCGTTAGAGGAGACCACATTCATTTTTAGAATGAGCACATCATTTGGTCGGTAAGTCATATGACATTCTTTAAAGGGGTTCGGTCATTTGGGAAGGTGAAGGTTTTACCCTCATGTTCGTATTTTAGACAACGATGTAAGATGGATGGGATATAATCCATGACACGTATCCAAAGTTGCCCTAGCAACATATTGTATTGAAATTATCCTTCTACAAGATAGAAGATCTCATGAAGAAAATTAACACCTAGTTTAATAGGTAAGATAACCATACTTAGTGTAGGGCAATAATGTCATTAAAAGCATGAAATAATGCATTGATTGAGCAATGATAGTGTTAGGTAGTTAAAGCTAGTTAAAGCCATGAGAGGATAGATAATATATTAATGCTAGTGTCATTGTCAATCATAACTCTCTTGATGAGAGTATCATCAATTTGGGCGGTGACAAAGAGTAAGAGATCATGATTCTCAAATTGCAAAGATGGGATCTTAGAATCATTGAAGCTATAGCATCGAGAAATTGTGAGGGTACCGACTAGGTTTTCGAATGGTTTGGGATCATCTGATGGTACCAATATGGATTGAATGGCCTCAATCATCACTTGTCGATGTTGTGGCAAGGTTTGAACAAGCTTGTAAAGGAACATCTTCATGGGAGCTTGATAAAGTTGTTTGATGATGGTATTTTGTACAGAGGATGTGGATTTGGAGTGTGGAGAGGCAAGGATGGATACCTTTATATTAAAAGAGGGTGGAGGATTAGGTGATTCATAAGCAAGAGTGATAGAGACCTTGGGCTTGTTTTGATCTAAATCCTTAGGGTCCTGTGTGTGTGTTCTAGTAGTTATGTGAACGACATTGATATGATGAAGTGGGATCTTACGGAGAGATGTCTCACTTTTTTTGGATGTGGATGGAGTGTTGGATGATGATTTAGAAAGTGTGGCTTTAGGATGAGTTTTTTTATTTGATTTGGATGTGGTATATCCATGGGTACAAACACTTTGCTATCAAGGCTTGAATAGTAGCGTGGAGGGCTTTACATCGTCGGTAGAGTGTCCCAAGTATGATGATACTTACTTAATGCTTCTAAGTTTTAATAAGAGGGTTTTCACCCTCAAGAGCTAGATGACTTGAGAGGGGGTAATGTTATGATGGATATTTAGATGAGATGTTCAAGGGTTCTAGTATAGTACCACTCGTCGAGTTGATGTTGAGGGGGTTTGTGTTTCATCCGATGAGTTGGGAGTTGGGGTGGATGAGGTCATTTTTGCTTGAGATGTTTAGGAGTCGGTAGAGGAAAAACCATAGATTTGGTGACAATGACTGTGAATTTGGATAGAGGATGAGGCCCTAGGGTGGAAGGCAAAGGTTTTATATTTTGTGATGGGGTAGTTTGACGACTTTGTGATATAGTTTATGTTTTCTATATAAGTAGGTTGTGGGTTGTATGGTGGGTTTTTTGAGGATCTTCATGTTATATCGGGTGATGTGGTCATCGAAATAACATTTAGTGATTTCCATGACGGGTTTGTTTTATAAGGCATTTGAAGAGATCATGGGTGGGTTTGAAGTGGATGTGGTGGATGTGGAATGGCTTGTGGTCTTGTTGGTGGCAAGACTAGAGGAGTTAGATGATATCTTGTTGGTGCTTCCATAATAGAAGCACTAGGTGTTGGAGGTGTAGGTGAGAGATATTTGATAGTGTTGATGGTGTGATGAGAGTTGATAACATTGGACTAGGGTTGACTAGTGGATGGGGCATGATTAGGAAAGGGTTGTTTAAAGACATACAAGTTATGATTATCAAGTTGTAAGTCACCTTTTCGATAAGACCTTAGAGGACGTTTCTAAATGAGTAACACCTTTTGATGTTGTGACCTCGAACCTAATGGTATTTATAATAGTCATTTTCTCAATACCATGAGGTTTTGAAATGGATGTGTTGATGGGATGAATAGGAGGGAGTGTGATCATACACTCGGATAGGATCTTGTCGAAGACCAAGCTATAGGATTCTCACGATGGGTGTATAATTGTGTTGGGTGCAAGTGCATTCATAATCCAAACAACCTTTGGATGCGGCTTTTATGAAGACCACATTTGCTAAGCTTTTAGATTTTTTTTTACTAGAAGAATGTTTAAACGAGGACTCAGGTTTAGGTTTCTTAGATCTGAGTTTGACTTTAGCATCCTTGAGGTCAAAATTTTCTAGCTTACGGGCCATGGTAAGAGCTTCATCAAATATTTGGAAAGATTGTATTTGAATTGTTGACGATATGTGTTTAGTACATGATCGATAAAATAACTCGATCAATTTGGTTTGTGGGAGAGAGAAAGACAATTGATAGATGATCCCACGCTAGCGGGTGACAAAGTCTACAATAGATTTGTCTTCAAACGGTTTAATAACATAAAGGTCTCAGTAATGGAGATCTTACAGGTGATATTGATGGAGAAATGTTCTTAGAATAGTTACACGAGATGAGTGAAGGAAAAGAGGGAATCTTTGCGGCATATTGTTATACCAAAAGTACAAGCCTAAGGACAAGGTAAATATCCTCAACATGAGGTCTTGATCATGTGTGATAAGGTAGCGGCTTTGATAAAAGGATAAAATGTGCTTTTGAGGGTTCTCCTTATTTTATAATTTAATGAATTTAGAAATTTCTCGGTGTGGGGATAAACTTTGAAGGGTACCGATGGATGAATAAGTCTATTACAGATTTGTTCATAGACAGGTACTTTTAGGACCCATGGTAGCAAAAATTTTGGACTAGAAATTATATTCATCAATGCTTATAAAGGATAATTTGTTTATGGTTCTTGGGGTTGAACGATGACGAATCGGGATGATTATGTGGATTTGATTATTGGTATAGATGATAAGGTAACAAGACATTGTGTTGAAGAGGAACACTCGTGGGAATTTTATAGGTAGGCTATGAAACTAAAGGTGATGATGGTTGAATATATTGATAGGGGATAAAAATGAATGTGTTGATAATGGTTTGAGATAGTTGAGGTATGTACTAAAATGGGATAGAATTTTTGATAAGTGGTTGAGACATTTGTGGTATGTGATTTAATTTAAATTGAATTAAATCTAATTTTAGAGTAATTATTGTAATGAATGATATACTAGCAATAATATATAGAAAGACAAAAACAAATAAGCATGTACAATATGAAACCATAAGCAATAGAAGGATATAGGGTGACTTAGCAAATTTTTGAGTGATCCGAAGTTGTCGAGTTGGGGAAATGTTGAAATAGAATGGGAAGAGTGTTGTCAAGACTCGCTAGAGGTTCTGGAACTCAGAAATGTACAGACAAAAGTGCCCATTGGAGGACAGGAGTGCTCACGTGCTAGTGATTGAATGGGTGCTAGTGTCCACCCAAATGCTTAGGTTTTGATGTTTTATGTGCAAGAGGAGGTTTGTTGTTGATCTATATTTGTCACTTTGGACTTGTTCCAATGTCATTATTCACACTTGGTAACCTACAAAATAGATACCTAGTTGCACATACCCATAAACCACATCAAACCTAATAAATAATATGCAGAATGGGGAGTCGACCGACCCCGGTGGTCACCCAAAGTGTGATCTTAAGACCAAGCATTACACTACATCTCATACTCCATTTAGTTTTGTGCGTATGTGTGTATAATGATGACCTAGGTTTCCCTTATGCAAGTTACATTATGATAGAGGGATAGATCTAGAATGTTCAAAGTATGAAAATGTGTGGGATGGAATAAAATGAACTTTCCCTCCTATGTTGTGTATGCATAGTGATGCAACCCTTGTCCCTTGTATGAGTGTTAGATGGATGCCTTTGAAATGCTCTTTGTGCCTTTGAATGCAAGCTTAGGTGATAGTAGATAATGCTTAGTGTTTGGCCCCTTATTTGAGTGCAATAACTAAGTATATATATGATTCCCTTGTTTGAATTTCATAATTGACAACTGAAAGGCTGACCCAAAAGTGTAAAAGGTGACCAAAATGTAAAAGAGACCCAAAAGAGTGAGAAAATTATAAAGAGAGTCAAGACCGCCTAGGAGGGACAGGAGCGCATGGGCGCTTTTGTTCGACTAGGCGCTAGTTTCCTAGGGCACAAAAGATAAATCAATTAAATACCAACAAGGTTGTAATGTTTGTAAGGCCAATAAAATTACAAGAGATAAAACAAATGGCCTAAAAGAATTTTTCAACTACTAGTTTTCTTGCTTATGAATCGTGTATACATTAGAATGCTTTAGGACCTAGAAATGTGTGGGAAACCCCCAAATTTGGAGTTGAGCATAAGCTCAATAATCAATTCAATTCAATATATTATTGATCCACACAATTCTTACATAAATAGAAGGAATATCTCTTATAATTAAGGATATCTTTCTTATTACACTTCTCAACAATATATCCCTAAATCTCTCACATTCCCTAATAATCTCACTAAACCCCTATTCTAATGTGATTGCTAAATAAGTAACAATCACTTACATTATTTTTTCTCTACTTATTATTATCCTACACACCCACAATATTATAATATTAAGTTGTTTCTCAACAACTTAATATTAACTTACATAACACTATAGTATAACACACTCACAAATGCACCCATGTCAGGACTAATTCCTAACATTTCCCCCTTAGTGTTAACATGGGGTGAGGAACGCTCTAGAGCCATATAGTGATGATTGGCTTTGGTCGTTCATTACCTCTGTCTTTTGGGTTATTACTGATTGATTGATGTCTGCTTTGTTTTGTATTCCCCCCTCTTAAAGTTAAAAGTTGTTGGATGTCGGTTTTGACCAATAATGCATCCAAAACATGATTTCCCATACAAATTTTTTGAAAATATATTATATGTCCTTTACAAAAATTTCCCCTTTTCCAAAAAAAATCTCATTCTACAATTACCTCTCTTAGAAATTGTTCATATTAATAAAAATTCCTTTAAAGTAAATTTTTAACAAAAATTTATGTTTAAGGGTGTTCTTAGAGGGTCGAACCCTCAATGTATCTAGCCCATAATGTCTTATCAAAAGACTCTCCTCCAAATGGGTTGTTGACCGCTTCAAATGCTTAATTATAGGATTTTTGTTTATATTTTGAATTCTTGACCTTCTGAATTAAAAATAAGATATTTTTCCGGAGTAGGAATATGGTTTGTTTTCAAGGCAAGTTCAGTCTTGGATAAGTTTTTGTAATGGAACCGCCACCGATATGTGTTGAAGTCGTTTGTGGTCAAGAGAGGAAAGATCTTCAAGTTGAAACCATTGCCATAGTTGCAAGGAGAGGTCCCACAACCTTTGTAGAATATGCCCCCATTTTAGGTCGAGCTAGCTTTAGGGTTCGAGATCTAAATTGAAGGATTTTTGGAGATGCGCCTCGGCTAAGAAGATAAAATATGTGAGGAGATTAGATCGATCACGGTGCTAATTTTTGGAGTTTTCAGGGAGATAATTGTCATCGTGAGTTGAAAAGATTGATTCATTTATCCACCATTGAAGTAGGTTCGAGAGGAATTTGTGCTTGGTTAGAAGGGATCTAGATATGCTACAGTGGAGAGAGTATGGATATGTGACTAAAATATTGGTGTCGTGTTTAAGATCAAACAGTGAGGGACGCCGAGTTGTGACTAGAGTGGATGCACCAAAAGAATGAGCGACCAGATCTATGTAAATATCAAGCTGAGTTATGAAGGAACTCACCTGATCTACAAGTTAACTTGCTGATATGGACGCCAATGCAAGAAATGTCTTATTTTTTCATATATAGATATGCATAAAAAACTGAAACTTGTATAATGTTCATTCTGTAACAAAAATTCTATAAAAAACTGAAAAAATAGATTTATCTATTTTATTTTATTTTTGAGGTATGAAAACTATGAACACGATGGATTGAAAACTACATAAAGAGTGTACACAATGGAGAGAAAAATATGGTGCACATGAATGGTGGATTTCAATGGGTTCACTTTGTAAGGTCCGTGGTATCCGCTAGTACCATTGACAAATATGCAAGAAGTATGGACGTTACAAACATCTAGATTTTGTGCGAGGTATGTGGTATCCGCTAGTCCTTTGTTTGCACCGCTTGACTTTAAAACAAATGGATGACACATAGACAATAGAAAATGGGTTTGCACGAGGTCCTGCTCTACTCACCCATTTCCATTACCTAACTTGACAAATGAACCATGAGTGGGGTGAAAATCAGAGAGGCCTCATACAAAAACTGATTCGATACCAAATGTGGGAAACCCCAAATTTGGAGATGAGCATAAGCTCAATAATCAATTCAACATATTATTGATCCACACAATGCTTACATATATAGAGGGAATATCTCCTATAATTAAGGAGATCTTCCTTATTACACATCTCAACAATATATCCCTAAATCTCTCACATTCCCTAATAATCTCACCAAACCCCTATTCTAATGTGATTGTTACGTGAGTAACAATCACTTACATTATTTGTGCTCCACTTATTATTATCCTACACACTCACAATATTATAATATTAAGTTGTTTCTCAACAACTTAATATTAACTTACATAACACTATATTATAACACACTCACAAATGTACTCATGTTAGGACTAATTCCTAACAAAATTACTCAAGTGCATAGATTTTGTGTCTATAGTATGTATTGGGATGGAAAGGAAGTGTTGATAAGCGATTGTGATGGTTGTGTTATATGGTGGGAATAAATTTGTGAGACAGGGCGGTCGATGCCTGTTGTGAAAAGGGTGAATGCTACAATAGAACTAGTATTAATTAGAGGTATAGACACAAGAATGGACATGACTAAATTTTGGATGGAGGATGTGTGTTTTGTGAGGGGATGAGAGGGGTTGTATTGGGAATAACAACCAAACTTACCGGAGGTGGAGGATAAACACTAGAGGCTATAGGACTAGACGTGGAAGGAGACGTGTTAGTGTTGTTTTGTGAAGATGACGAGTCGATGAAGGCCTTGATGATGGAGATGGTGATTGCTTAGAAATGTTTTGAGATGAAAAAATGTTAAGTTCAAAATTAATGATGGGGGTTGAAGAAGCAAGGACTAATGTTCTTGTTTCGCCAATGATAGAGTAATGATGAATTTTTTGGATGACTGGCTCGTGTTTAGGGTCGATAATCTGGGAAGTATCGAAGGTGACAGTAGTGATGGGAGGTCATTGTTTGGGTGTTGATTTTTGGAGGAACACACCTTATGCGATAAGGTAAGAGTTGAGGGTTACCCGATTAGAATCCATAATTTCATGTTAAACCGGATCACCACTATTGAAAAAGCACGGATGGATGGATCGTACTTCGATGTGGTTGATCGAGAGAACAAGGAGAATGTGTGGGTTCTTGATTTTCTATTGAAGGTGGTCGGAGTTGTTCCATCATGTGTAATATATCTTGAAGTTGGGCTTCGAGAGAATCCAGGGGCTCTTTGTCATGTTATTAGTGTTTTTAGATAAGACTATTGTCAGTTAAAACAATGAACTAGACAAACAAACACTAAAGAAAAAAAGAAAAGGCTAAGTGGTTGATTACAACAAATGCAAACAAGTCACACATAATTTTTTTATTATCTTGAAATGTGAAAAATGGCTGAACAGGTACTAAGAGAAGGTAGTCTAAGGTTGGTTTTAGGTAAGTTAAAGGATAGAGTCCTACATATATCCAAAAGTATGTGAGGCCCAAATCTATGTTGGTGTCAGTATGATGCGTGGTATTGGGGCCTACGCCCTCACTTCACGATCTGTGGTGATAAAGGTGTCGTGTGTGTTAGGAAATTTAGATTTTAAACTAGATAAATATTATTTACTTAGTGGTAAATAAGATTTTTATGTCGTGTGTGTATATATATATCTATATACATATATATATATATATATATATATATATATATATATATATAGTTATAACAACATATATTTACGAACAATTTATCGGTGGGCACTTTGTTAAGAGTTGTTATAGAGCTACTATATTTTAGGAGATCAACTCCTATAAATTTGTATCATGTGAGTGTGATTTTAACAAGTATTCTTTGTATACACCGATAATTATCAATTTACTACGGTGTAACTTTCTTGTTCTTTTCATCTAACATCAAAGCAATAAATTTCTGAATATTTTATTTAATATATGAAGGGACAATTTTTTTATATTGCCCCAACAAATGCCAAATAAAATTTCAAAGGTGAAAACTCTACAATGGAGGACAAATATGCTTCCTGCAAATGAGCTCGATCAAAGCTCCTACCGAGCTTCCCAAGAAAGTTTTCGATCGATAAATCCAAGAGACCGAGTCGAGGTTGAATTCTGTCATGCCCCCACTGAGCTGGCCTGCGGTGCACCTCCCACCGAGCTCTGTTTTGTGAACAAGGAAGTAAAATACCAATAATCATACCTCCTCCTTTCACATGGGACTTCCGTAAGCAAACCCTTTTGAATGGGCTAGGAAACTTGGATTGAGCCCCGATTGTGTGATATGTAGGTGCTTTTTTCAAGACACTACTAGCAAGGCCTTCCTGCAACAATGATCCTCTTACTTTGCACTAGATGGGAAAAATGATTATGAGGCTATTTGGGCATTAGGACGAGGTAAAAGGATGTTCTTTGCTCAAAGGATGCAAGAACTTAGATAGGGCATTCAAGCTTATTCTCCATGTCCTTTAGAGGGGAGGGGTAAGGTTGTATTTATAGCCTGGGGAGTGATTAACTTAGAGTAATTTAAGTAATCATGGTTTGAAAATGTGGGCAAGATTAAGTGAGTGGTTTGAAAATGTGGGCAAGATTAGGTGAGTGGTTTGAAAATGTGGGCAAGATTAGATGAGTGGGGGCCATGAAGAATGGGTGAGGATTTGAATTATATTTTTAATTCATAAGTGGAGGATTTTAGGTGAGTGGGGACCACGAAGAGTGGGTGAGGATTTGAATTTGAATTTTTAATTCAATAGTAGAAAAACATGGAGAATAATGACATGTGGTGAGGATTGGGTTATTTTTTAGATTTTGAAATGGATAATTAATCAAATTATATTTGATTAATTCGAAGTGTATTTTTGTGGGAAATGAGGAAGGGGAATTAATTGATTTAGGACAAGATGTGAAATTAGGGTGTCTACATTTTCCCTCTTTTGGAAGGGTACTATGAAAGTAGTGTCCTTTCAAAGAAAGTAGATGGGATGGGGGAAGAATTCAATCTACTTTTTTTAAGCAAAAGGTAGAGTGAATGTTTGTTGGGGAGAATAGAAAGTGGTGAGTGATGGATGTCATAGTATCCTCCAAGACAAAAATGTCATGAGAAGATGTGATTATGGATAGATGTGGTGATGCCCCTCGAGAGGACTCGACGAGAATGAATATATACATGAACTCTCGAAAAGAAGAGAAATGAATTATGGAGAAGAGGACGATAATGGAGTGGAAGAGACTGGAATGACCACACGACGCAAATGGAGAAAGGATTCAATCGGCCTTGAATGCTAGGTGTGAGGGTGTGTGGGAAAGAGAAAAGGGAATGGATAGGATTGGGGGTTGATTATGAGAAGAGTAAGGGAGATAGGGGAGGGGAAAAAAGGAATGAAAGAGGTAGAAATAAGAGAGAGGGATGATAGGGGAAGAAGGGAATGATGAAGGACAAACAAGGAAAAAAGGAAAATGACAGAGTAGAGGGTGAAGGGATAAAATAGAGAGATGTGCCAAATGAAGGAAGCAAATAGAGATAATAAAGAGGGATGCGTGAAAGTGAAAGAAATGATAGAGCTTGAGAAAAGTAAGAAATGGGAAAGGATAAATAAGAAGGAGAAAACGAGGTGGGAGTAGGGGGTGAAATGGATGAAAATGGAAAGAGGACGAAAGAAGAAGTAGAACGGAGAAAAAAAAAAAAAACTATGAGGGGCGAGGAAAGTGTGAAAAAGAGTAGAGAAAAGAAGAGAAACAGATACAGAATGAATGAAAAGGTAGGGGTGGTAGAGAAAAGGAGAAGTGGTCAGAAGAAACGTGAAAATTAGGGGAGAGGAAAGGAAGATAGAGTGAATACAGGGAGAAGATTGAAGGAATCGTGTCATTGTGAGGAAGACCAAGGCAAAGAATATGGAATAGACCATATGGAGATGCATGTGGAGGGTGGTATGATAAAAAAGATAGGACAACGCTGAAGAGCCAGGTTATCGATGGGGAAGTAAGGAGGAAACGTGATGGAAAAAGGGGAAGAAGATGATACAGGGGAAGGGAAATAAGACGAGGGGTGGGAGAGAGAAGAGGATAACAAAGAAAATGATGTAGAAGGAAGGAATACAGAAAGGGGGTAATAAGTGGAAAGGGAACAATATAAGGAATGTTCAGAGAAGAAAGAGGGGAGGAATGACATCGATTGGAAAAGATGCGAGATGCATGAAATGAGGATACTAGGATGACGAGAAAATAGAAAAAAGGATGTATGATGAAGACAATAAAGATATTGAAGAGGGCGAAGAGAAGATGGAGAGATGGGTAAGAAGCGACAAGAAAGGGTGGGATTGAGGGAAAAGAATAGGAGAGAAAAGAGAATGGGGGATAGAAGAGGCAATGCCAATGAGGGGATGTTAGGGAAATCCCCTTACAATGAGTGGTGGGGAAGGGTGAGAGAAAAAATGAAGAAAAGGAGAAAGCTATGAGGATTGGAAAGGGTAACGCCAACAAAGGGACGTTAGGGAAAGCCCTTTACAATGAGTGGTGGGCTTAGAGGAGGGAAGGAATGAAGGGAAACTCTAGAAGGTCCAAGGGAGTGAATGAGGTCATGTGGAATGAGGATTGATGATTTTTAGGGAAATCCCACTTACAATTATTAGCGCAGGAATAGAAGATGATGATGAAAGAATGATAGAGGAATGTTAACAATAATGGTGAATGCATGTGTGGGTAGAAATGTGGGGGATTTGAGAAGATGAAGTGGAAAGAGTAAAGAAAATGGGAGGGATGAGTTGGGACTAGGTGAAAGCGAGGAGAGGATGCGGGTGATGAGGATGAACGAGGTGAGGATGAAGAACCAAGACATGAAAAGAATGGGAAGAAATGGTATGAAGGATGATGGATCAAGAAGGGGAAAATGGGGGAAAGAACGTGATCAGAGGTGGAAGAGATTAGATGTATGTTGTAAGAGGAGAGGATATGGAGAAAGGATAATAGTAGGAGGAAAAAGTGGGTAGTAGGAGATACCAGGTGGAAGAAGCGATCAACAAAGTGAACGAAGAATGAGGCGGGGAGAAGTTCACGATGACAAGTTAAGTGTAGGGAGGACCTTGACATAAGATTGTCATGTGACGGAAGTGGTTAAGTAAGATTTCCAAGTGAGTGAAACTGAGATGACAAGTGGTCAAGCGAGAAGTGGTGTTTGTGAGAATGGAAAAGGAGGTGAAAGGATGTGATAATGGGGAATGCCGAGAAAAAGTGAAGGGTGAAGGGTGTGTAGTGATGGGGAAAGGCAAGGAGATAGATCATCCTTAAGAGGGACTCTTAAGTGAGATCGCCATGCCGGTGAGTGGTTAAGTAAGATTGCCAAGCAGAGGAGGGTGATAGTGGTGGTAAAAGATGTGATGATGGGGAATGAAGAGGAAAGATGGATGGTGAGATTGTAGAGTGATGGGCGAGTGTAAGATGACATGTCATGCTTAAGAGAATCTCTTAAGTAAGATCATCATGCACCGAGAGGTTTCGTAAGATCACCTAACCGACAGGGATGATATGCAAGGAGAAAGACAAAATGATATTGGGGACATGGGTGGAATGGTAGGTTGAAGAAGATGATCGCGACGAGAGGTGGGAGAAATAAGATGGGGGAAATATGATGGGATGGGGAAGGCCATAGGGCAGATCAACCTTAAGAGGAAGTCTTAAGTAAGATTGCCATGCGGCTAGAATGGTTAAGTAAGATCACCAAGTAAAGAAGAAGAAGAATGATGATAGAGTTGGTGGGAATAGGGTATGACAAAATGGACTGAAGGGGAACCCTCAAGTGAATTTTCCATACTACGAGAGCATGTAAGTAGGATGACCAGGCATAAGACGGATTTGGGGAAGGATGAGAAAAGAGTGAGTGAGGTATGCCTGAGTGGTATATGATATGAGATGAGGTGATAACAAGAAAGAAAGGAAACAAAGGAGTGTAACATGAATGGATGAAGGAATATATGTAGTGGAGGGTGGAGAGTGTGAGGGGAATCCTTAATTGGGATGCCCGCGTGGTGAGAGTAATGATGCGAGAATGAGAAGCAGAAGAGGTGGAATGGGAAGATGTGTTTGGTGGTGATTGTTGTTTGATGAGAGGGGAGGTGGTGAAGAAGCTTCTACAGCGGGAAGATCTTAGGGAGAGAGTAAACCTCCACCGAGGATCCCATATAGAAGGGGTTATTAAGTAAGATTGTCAAGCGGGAAGCAAAAGGGTGAAAGGAAAGAATACAAATGGGTGAGAGGGGACAAGAATGGTGAGAAGGGTAATATGGGGATAAGTGGTGGAGGAGTAAAAATGAGGAGCGAGGATGAATGGATCAAATACATGGTGATCATGGTGGGGGGGAGGAGGAGCTGCTGGATAGTGAATGCTACTTGAGAAAGATCATCAAGTAGGATTCGCAAACTGCAACGGTGATCAAGTAGGATTCCCAAACTGGGAATGTATTAGTATGGGTGAATGGATGGGGTGCAAAGTAAGATGTTGATCATGCAGGAAGATACTCACGTGACGAAAAGCATCTTAATTTTAATATAGCACATAACAAGATGCATCGTGATATAAAAGATCATAAGATGACTAGACTGTAATATGCGTGATAACATAGATAGGGGCCATCAAAAAGGTTTGATGCCCCAGTATGATATGCAAGTGGAAGAGAGCATAGATAGAGGCCATCAAGAAAGTATGATGCCCCAAAGATGACATGCAATCAGATAACATAAGAATATTAGAGAGAACACCAGGATACATAAAATCAAGATGCCCCCTGTAATATATCAAGATACAAGAAAGTAATTAATAATTTATAACTAATAATGCAACACAAGAACCAATAAACATGTCCCTAACGTGTTCCACAAAGTGAGGATTGATCGATGATGCCCCCAAGGGGGTACGAGGACATAGTAAAATATTGGGTCATTGTCCTCAAACAAGGAAGCAATGAGAGCCGATTTTCCCCAAGCGAGGATTCACGCGAGGAGAAGTGGTTTGAATTTGGTAGTCATAAAGTGATCGATCATTCGTTGGGGATAATAGTTCAAAGGTTGAATTGTGTTGGTTATTTTAGAGTTTTTGAACATTTTATTTTTTTTTTTATTATTATATATATATATATTATATATATATTTTTTAATATTTTTTGATATTTTTATTTTTTTTTTTTTTTTTTTTTTTAATGATTTTGATTTTTTATTTTTTTTTTTTTTTTTTTTTTTTTTTTTTTTTTTTTTTTTTTTTTTTTTTCTAATGTTTTTTTTTTTTTGATTTTTTTTTTCTAATTTTTTTTTTTGGATTTTTGACGATTTTTAATTTTTTTTTTTTTTTTTTTTTTTTGATTTTTTATTTTTTTTTTTTTTTCGGATTTTTTGATTTTTAAATGTTTTTAGATTTTTTTACATTGATTTTTGACATTTTTCACATGTTTTGGATTTTTACACTGTGATTGGCAATTTATGGACCAGAGTGCAGACTTATTTTTGAGAGGTGATAAACCAGATATTATCCGTATGTACCGTGTTCCGTGTGGTAACTTATGCTCAGAATAACACAAATTCTCTTTCCATTGGTAGGATATGGTGGTGATGATATGATGAAAAGAAGTCCAACTCCATTCTTGACTCCACACAACTAGTAAGATGTGTGGGCTCATCACCGAGAATCAAGAAGGACGTAGAGGTAGATAATGAATATAGAGACAAATGCTAACAACAATCCCTTTGGGAAATTGTGACTCCATTCTTCATAATGGTAATGAACCAGTTTCAAAAATGGCTTTCACTTTATGAGTCACGTGCTAGACTTAGACAATTATGTGGCCTATTGATTGGTAAGATATGAGGTGAAGGGATAGTTCTCTCTTCACTTAGGCATCTAAATTACTTCTTGGGGATTCTATAATTTGCAAGCACTATAAGATTTTGTATTTTTGAAATGACTCCCTATGCCTTGCCCCATGCTACTAGTGAGAAGCAAGGGCTCATCACCAAAGGCAAAATATAGGCGAGTGAATTCCCTTTTTGTCTTTTTTTTTTTTTTTTTTGTTTTGTTTTGTTTTTTTTTTTTTAATATTTTGCAATGTTTTTATGCTTTTATGAGAATGACCCTCTACGCTTTGCCCCATGCCACTTGTAAGAGGCAAGGGTTTATCACCGAAGACAAGACGTAGATGAGTAAGGGCACCTTCCTCCATTCCCGCCTCACACTACCAAAGAAGAAGTGTGGGCTCAACACCAAAGACTATGAAGGATGAAAGATGTGACAATGAATTATTCATAAGTTATCAATTGATGGATTTTTTTACAATAGTGCTTTGTATTTGGGAAGGAACGTCTCGCCCCCAATCTCAAATCCCACACGACTAGTAGGACGCGAGGGTTCAACACCGAAGACCGATGGACGACCAAACGAATCGGGTAAAGAAGTTTAGAGCTTTGTTATGAAAGAGAGAATGTATTTGAAGGGAATATATTACCATCAAGTAAGCTTCTAGTATGACCATAGATGAAAGTGACTAAAATGGAAGATTATAAGAAGTATGATACTCACAAACTTAATAGGATCTATATTAGCACTTGTCTCATGATGATAAATATGAAGATGTGATTTTGATAAAGAAAATATCTGCCAATGGAAATGAATAAATTTAAATTATTCGGAGATAAGCAAGACAAAAGGAACAATGTACACGTTGTTGTTTCCTAGAATAGTGAACATCTCAAGGATAAAATTTCTTTAAATGAACTACATTCATTGGTTCATCAAGATCTTGACCATCTTCAGTGGCCAACTTATAGGCTCCAGAGCCAAATTTAGCTTGTGATTACATAGGGTCCTAACCAATTAGGCTCAAATTTTCCTTTTTTTTCTCATTCTTTAGTGGTATTCTTTTGATTTTTTAAAACGAGGTCACCAATTTCAAATTCTCTCGGTCTTACCTTTTATGATAATCGCAGTCAGTAATCGGTTTTGATAGACCTGAAGATGATCTAGAGCATTAAGTCATTTTTCATCGAGAAGCTCAAGCTCTCAAGCCGTGATCTGCCGTATTCATCCTCATTAATTACATCTTTAAGGGAGATCCTCAAGGATGGGAGTTCTATCTCAATAGGTAAAATGGCTTCACAACCATAAACAAGGGAAAATGGGGTGGCTCCGTAGGGTGCGAAGATGTACGGTAAGCCCAAAGAGCGGGGTAAATTTGAGTATGCCAATTACGTCCATGGGTGTTGAAAATCTTTTCCATGATGGATTTTAAGGTCTTATTGGTTGCTTCCACTTGACCATTACCCTGAGGGTAGTATGGAGTGGACCATTTAAGTTTGATGTGAAAACGTTTGGCTAGGTCTTTTACATCCTGTTTTTAAATGATTTTCCATTATCTCGTAACAACGAGCGATGGAATACCAAATCGACATATGAGATTATTAAAAATGAATTTCGATATTTGGCTACCGGTAACATAAGTGAGAGGCATAGCTTCTACCCATTTAGTGAAGTAATCGGTAGTGGTAATGATGAACTTATGTCCATCAGACGATGTTGGTCTGATTTTACCAATGAGGTCAAGTCCCCATTGAGAGAAGGGCCATGGTGTGGTTATCGATTATAATGCCCGGAAGGTGCGTGGATAAGATTTCCATGCTTTTGACATGCTTGACAACGTTTGACAAAATGACATGCGTCACTTTCCATGGTGGGCCAATAATATCCAACTCGCAGGATTTTCTTGGCTAAGGCGATACCATTCGTGTGTGCTCCATAGATACCATAATGGACTTCAGCTAAGACACTCGAGGATTCTTCCTGATTAAGACATCGAGCAGGTGCCATCATATCCTCGTTTATAAAGAGTTTCTACTAAAATGGTGTAACGAGAAGCACGCACGTGCTAAAAGCACGTTTATGCATTGGTTTCATGTCGAAGGAAATGTTTTATCACAAATGAAGGTATAAAGATCGTGGTACCAAGGGTTATTCTGACCCACGATCTCACATACCATAGTGTTTTCAGAAGATCATAGTAGTAGCATTAAGAGATGTTCAACGAGAAAATGTGCCTGGGTCGACTAGATGCGATTTCTAATAGGGATCCGATGGTTGCACATATAGCATCGGCAAAGATTTATTACAAATTCTAGGATTTGATCAAAGCTAATTAATCGAAAATAGCTTCGAAGACTATCCACCATGCATTTATATGGGATAAGTTTTTCATCCTTGACCTGGTATTCATCGGTAACTTGCTTGATGATAAGTAAAGAATCACCAAATACAACTAATTCTGTAAGATTCCAAGATATAGCCAGTTTTAATCCTGCGATGAGAGCTTCATATTCTATGATATTGTTGGTACATGGGAATGCTAAGCAAAATGATTTGGGGATAACATGTCCACTGGGTGTGATAAGCAAAATACCAGCCCTTGAGCCATGGAGATTACAAGATCCATCAAAAAATAGAGTCCAAGTTGGCGCGATGTCTATGTGTAGAATATCTTCATCAGAAAAGAGAATGAAGTGGTTCTGTGCCAGGAAGGGGTGCCTCGGCAAGTTGGTCTGCAAGGGCTTGTCCTTTAATTACTTTCTGCAGAACAAATTCAACATCGAATTCACTAAGTAATACGACCCAACTAGACATTCTTCCCGTGAGAATGGGTCTGGACAACAAATACTTGAGAGGATCAATTTTGGCAATCAACTTAGTTGTGTGATTGAGCAAGTAATGACGTAACTTATGGAATGCAAAGGTGACCGCTAAGCATACTTTTTTCGATTTGGGAATAACGTACTTCATGCTCAATAAGTGTTCGACTAAGGTAATATACAACCTGTTCTTTTCTTGATCATTATGTTGTGCTAGTAGAGCTCCTATGGCATGTTCAATGGCAAATGTATAAAGCAACATGGGTGACATAAGAACAGGTGGACTAGAGAGGTATTCTTTTAACTTAGCAAAAGAGTCTTGGCAATCGTGGTTCCAGTGAAAGTGTGCATCTTTCTTGAGTAACTGATTAAAGTGATGGCACTTGTCAGCCAACTGTGATATGAAACACCGAATAGATTGTATCTTTCCCTGAAGACTGCGTAATTGTTTTAGGTTTTGAGGAGGAGGCATTTCCATAATGGCTTTGACTTTGGCAGGATCCACTTCTATGCCTCTTCGTGAGACAATAAACCCTAATAATTTACCAGAGGTTACTCCAAACACACATTTCTTTGGGTTAAGACGAACCTTATACTCATGTAATCTATCAAAAATGTGTCTCAACACACTTGGATGCCCTATTCGTGTTTTGATTTTGCTAATATATCATCAACATAATCTTCCATGATATCATGTAACATGTCATGGAAGATGACAAATATTGCATCATCGATAGGTGGCACCAACATTTTTCAAGCCGAAAGGCATGACCTTATAACAAAAGGTGCCCCATGGTGTAGTAAATGTCATTTTATGTTGATCCCCTTCAACAATACGTATTTGATTGTAACCAGAGAATCCATCCATTAAGGAGAGCATTTCATGGCCTGCCGTAGAATCAACAATCATGTCTATATTTGGCAAGGGAAAGTCATCTTTGGGACAAGCCTTGTTGATGTCACTGGAAGTCTCGTGTATATTCTCGATGCCGGAGTTTTCTTGGTGATGGAACTATGTTAGATATCCATGCCAAATAATCAATAGGTTTGATAAAGTCACTTCCAAGAGTTTCTCGAGTTCAAGGCTTTGACAAGCAATGCAACTTGGGGATGCATTTTACGTAGTTTTTTTTTTACAGTGTTTTACATCCGATGTACCACAAGATGGTGTACTACAAGAGATGGGTCCAGCCCGCATGTCCTTATATGTCCATGCAAATATATCTTGGAATTCAATAAGGAGTGTTGTGAATTCCATGCATTCTTGGTCGATGTACTAATGCCAAGTTGTAAAATTTTTGTTGTTCAATGGTGCCAATGTTTATGTCTTTTGTTTCTTCTACAAGCATTTTAGATGTATCCTTTTCGGAGAACGATGCTAATGGTTGATGTAGGTCATCGGTGTCGGGTGTTTTAGGTGAGTTGGTACAAGATTTTGGTGTGTAATGTTGGGATTTTTTATTGACATGTTTGTTGGATAGGGTGGCGGTGAGGTTTTGACTATGGGAAATCCTCTGTTTGCGCTTTTGATCCAAATTTTCTCGAGGGTGAAGGATCTGAATATTTTATCTCTTCACCAAAATAGGCTTGATTCATTTAGATTGATTTCAAATCCTTTTCTATGGTCGGAAGTAGGGATTTGGTCATGAGTTCCAAGGAATTCTTCGATGGCTTCATCATTTTGGAACATGTCCATGGCCGCATGATGTGGTTGGCCATGGTCTATGAGACTCAGATGTGTAGGCTCAAAATTGATGACATTAATAGATAAATGTTCAAAGTAAAGATGTGTTTCAATGAGGTCCTCAAAAAGACTACATGGAGACCTGATGTCATTATCAGAACTGGTGTCATCATTGTCACTTGAAATTATTATGGGAGCAACATCAAACACCTTAAAACCTAGACCATGTTTACCATGATGTTGTGTGTAATTTATCGGGTCTAAACGACCTTGTTCATTTGGACCGAGTCCTTTACCCTTCCATCGCATGTTTTTCATTATTCGGTGAGCTTTGCAAATTGAGGGGACTCATAACATGGAGCAAAGTCATCATTATATAACCAAGATCCTAAGAACTTGGAATATGTTCATTGTCAAGATAACCAAACTTTTTCCAAACCGACTGATCCCATTTGGTAAGTGGGATGGATTCTCAGATGTGGAGCGTTAGGTTTTCCATAGCTATGTGGGGATTTGGTGATATAAAAAGAGTCTGCCATCTTTTGAAATTGATATTCACCGCATCCCGTGTCAATGATTTTAAATGTGTGAGATGGGGGACCAATAGTACCTCATGTGGTGGGGGGAAGTTAGTTTGGTAGTCTTAAAAGATGAAGAGAATGGGTTATAAGAAGAAGGGGGTGGATCAAGGATGAAGGTTGGTTATTCATTCAGAGGAGGTATCTTAATAGAAGAGGTGTGGTCGATGAAGAAGATTGGCTAGGTGAAGAAGAAGATGGTGGTGTGGAAGAATAATTGTTGCTTGGAAGAAGAAGCTTGATTAGTGGAAGAAGATGATTGATTAGTGGGAGGAGGACTGGTGGAAGATGGTTGACTAATTAAATGATAATGGATTGGAAAATGTGTTTTGGTTATGAGATGATGGTTTCGATCATTGTTAGGAGTGTATCAAGATCAATGCATGTTTCATTAGGGATTATGTGAGGTGGAGCATATTTATCTGTTGATGGACAATAGTGATCATGTCGATACCATCCTTCGAGGAATCTACAATACTCAAAAGGTTGGGGATCTGCACGTAATGTAAATTCCTTGTCCAAATGAGGAAACTTAATGCATTGGTGGAATGTTGATGGGATGGCTTTCATGGCATGAATCCATGGTCGGCCGACAAGAATGTTATATGCAACTTCTACATCTACCACATGACAAACCGTGTCTAAGGTGATGGGTCCAACTTGGAGAGGCAACGTGATTGTGCCTTTAGACTTTCTTTCGCTATTATCATACCCACGAATGGTTATGATATTGTTTTGTAAATCATTTTCAGTGTAACCTAGACAACGTAAAAGTTTCATGGAACAAATATTTAATGTTGATCCATTGTCGATTAAGACGCGCTTGATTTTACGATGAGTTACATAACCCTCGACGTATAAAGAATGATTATTAGCGATGTTGGGATTAAGCAGGTCAGTGGGACCAAAAGATAAAATAGGATTGGGACTGTAAGATGTGTAATTAAAGCCTAGAATTGTTGTGAATTGATGTCCTCAGGACACGAGCATTATTCAATGTTTGCATAAGGATGCGTTGTAGTGTGGAGAAGAATTAAGTAGTTCCATGATGGAAATTTGTGTGGCAGTCTTCTCTAATTGTTTGACAATATTAAATGATGGCGTAGGTTGTGGAGAGGAATTGCGGCAAATTAGATGGTGGATTAGGAGGTGATGCCGGGGACGAAGTGGCAGATTTTTTTGTTGTAGGGACCCACATTTTTTTCTGTCTAGTGGTGATCGCATAGTCAATTTTCTTCTTTATAGTTGCCACTAAGTCTTGGTCATAATCTATGGTCGAGATGACTGAGTCATACTCGACATTGCTTGATGATTGACCCTTATCTTTTGAATTGTTATCATGGTTAGGGAAGGGATTTTTGAACATGTGAAGTTTTTCATTAGGTGTTTTTGTCTCAGAAGTATTTTCAACTTCTATGTCTCCACGTTCAATCAGGTCTTGGACGTAATGGCGGAGTAACATGCATCGATCTGTGGAGTGCCCTTTTATGCGATGGTAATCACAATATTCATTGTCTTATACCAATTTGGTTTGGGTTGTCCTTCTTCAAGGGTCTCGACAATGGGATATGTAATCATATTGGCATTTTCCAAATGACGAAAGACACTAGATAGACTTTCTCCGAGAGGAGTGAACTGTCTTCATCGGTCCCAGAAGGAACTTCCTTTCTAGGGATAATGATTGGTTGTTTGGATTTTAATGTGTTGATGGGATGGTTTTGGAACATTTCAGACATGGCGGGAATCAATAATGCCATCGTTGATGATATTTCGATTCCGGTTAAAGAATTTAGATTTGTCCTGGTTCTGAGGAGTGTCTCGATAAGGTTGGTCCCTAAAGGGTGCTTTAAGTAAGCCCTTAGAAATGAGGGCTTTTTTTATTTGTGTGCCCTTTTCGATGACTTCTTCGAAACTATTCAGATAATGCATT